>OZ018324.1:72185607-72569619 GCA_963969495.1 Ceratothoa steindachneri | reverse complement strand
CATTGTTTAGAAAAATAAATATCGATGCTTATAAATAACAGGACCGATAACAATCACTAAGTGAATAAGAGATAGTTATCCACTTTCTCTTTCATTCTCTGTCCTTCTGAAATGAATGTTTATTTTGAGACTGACCAAACAACGTTTTCCAAAACAATAAAAGATATTTATTTTGGACGTTCGGTAAAATGCACAAAAAATTGGTTTCCTCCATCGAGCTAAACGTTCCTGGAAAATAAAAAGGGTTTATCCGGAAAGCGAGTGACCACTTGTAAAGGATACCGTATTTGGATTAGAGAGAGTCTGTTTGTTTACTCACGCGGCACGAAAACCAGGCTAAAAGTTTTGCCCAATTCCGACTTTTGGAAAGATTGGTTGAAAAATGGATATTTGAACTTCCAATTGGGAATCCTATTAAAGAAAAATAAATATTTTTCGATCTCTATCATTCGAAAAACTTTGAAATCTTTTCATGTTATTAGACATATTAATTCATTAGTTAAACTCTTTTTGCATAAAGTGCGAGAAAAGTTAAAAATTCTTGCGGCTAATTGTAAATTTTGTAGACTGTAGTAAGAAATCAGACAAAATCTCGGCACGTTTTTATTCTTTGTGATGTTGTGAAAGATTAAGTAAAGAGACAAAAGACCACAACAATACCTGCCATGTTAAAATAACGGGTCATGTCTTATTAATCCCAAATGTCGCATCTAAGTTTCACCATCACCCAAGGCGTTTAGAGTTGCCTTTCGTTCAGGTTGGATGGCTTTAAGATGAAATAGTCAAAATTATTATTACATAAAGCAGCATTCTTCAACTTAATGTAAAAGTCCTAAGAAACTAGAAAAGGAGGGAATAAAAGAGAGTTCAAAATCACTGAAAATAGTTATTACGAATGTCCGAAGTCCAAAGGGTGGAGGGTTACATCTTAACTGGACACCGGATCGAAACCTATGAGCAATCGATGATTGTTTAAAATGAATCCAGAATATCGCTAAGATAATAACTTTTCCGCAAATATCATATTTCAATTATTTTACTAATCTCTTCCAATTAGGGATGAGTACTTTCGAACTGAAAATGAAATTCACATTAAGATCAGTGTTAGAATTAATGGTAAGCTCATCTCTACCAAAGATAGCTCGTCATCACTTAGGGTTATGGGATTGAATGGTAGTACTTTATTTTAACAATAACCAGCGAACTTGATGTCCCTTATTTGGCAAAGATTGCCCTCTCCCACGATACGACATCATGCGAATGTGGATTATAACTTCCTTTGGGTTGTTGTATTTGCCAAAATATGATGTGTTGTGAATGCGAGGTGGAGTGGAGATAAAGACGGCGCTGCTTTAATTAACTATGCATGTTATAATTATTTCAATGCACTTGCCTCCTGGCAAGCGCCTGACGATGCCACTTGCACATTAATGGTAGTTTCCTAAGAGGGCAAAAGTTTTTGTGTCCCCTTTCATTTGGATTTGAATCCGTTATCTAGGATTCGAAACCAGGTGCCTTGTCTACCAGGCTATCGAAGGCTTATTATTTCTGCCGCATAACCACACTTTTCAATCAGGACAGCTATTCTCGTTAATTCTTAGTACTTTTATCCTTGAAATTAATTTAATGCTTTTTTAATCAGCTAATGAATGAGAAAATGATAGAAATATATTATATATGATTTACTGATTAAAAAAGATTATTAGCATGCTATTATTATCCATTTTAAGTAAATATTGATTATCGGGCAACGGAAATCTATTTAGGAAGGACACTTGAATAATATTAAGATATCTAAATTGTTGTTGCTATAATACAAAAATTGAACGATTTTAAAACAACAAAACTCGTGAGCAGATTCGAGTTGGAAATTACAAATTATCTTTAAAGGGGATGAGAACGAAATAATAAAATCGCTTGATATTTAAAGTTTATAAAGCTTTGTGCTAATCTTTACCCTTATGCCTTTTGGTGGTTTATATGTTTCATTCCGATCTTAACTTGAGGGCTTATAATGCTTAACATCTCTGATGTAATCCATTTTCTTCTGACAACTCAAGGTAGTCGTAAAGTTAGTAAAGGTAAAAATAATATCAAAAGGTGGAGGAGAATAGAAAAGGTAGAGTCATCGGGCAAAATCGTTTACGTTTGCGATTGTGGCGTAGGGAAGGCATTCTATAACTGGGAGCCACAATATGCTCATGGGTCATATGCAACAAAATGTAACTTTATTCTCTTGGTCTGGAATAAACTATTGATTCCTCGCTAATTAGAAAAGATGGGTAAAATAATAAATTTTCGATGCGACACTCTTGTTTCAGGTTTTCCTTAGCCTTTCCTATAATTGACCGCCCTTCATCACAATTACCTTAATATTATATAATTTTGTAACTTTTGTCAGAATTTGTTCCTGAAGCAGTTAGTTAGATTTGAATGTTTACCTACCTATGTTCTTTTTACCAGTTTTTTCCTTAGTCTTCTGACAACCAAGTTGAATGGTAACCTTTCTTTAAATAAAAACACCATTATTTATCCCAATAGTTATTTAATTCTCCAATTTCTTTAGTATTTTACTATAAAATGTCATGAAGGTACTAGCAGATATCCACTCTAAAGTCTCTAACAGCTTACGCAAATACAGAAAATAAATGAAGCTGGACATCCACATATAAAATAAGAAATTACAGTTTTGTTTTTATAAAGATATAACTTCTCTCAAATGTTGCATGAAAACTGAGACAAGAATATATAGCACAGCAGAGAAGATGAATAAACATATAAAATTGGAAAGTAACCCAATATCGTTCCTAATTTTTTTATCTTGCATTTAAATTCAAGAACTGATAAGGTTTCTCTTCATAAGCAAAATTTGATTTGTCAGGTTTATTTCAGGCAGAAGACACCAAAGTTACTTGGATTCTAAACATAAATTATAACTATCAAGTATCCACTCCTTTGCTATGTTAGATGAAAATATTAGGCACTGATGTTTTATAGGACATTAGGTTCCATTACAAACGGAAAAATATTCCTTCCATTTAGAAATACAGAATTTTGTTAAATTTATACGGCCAAATATATTGTGGTAATGGCTGCCAAATCCATTAGGGTATTTTATTACAGGAACATATGGTATCTGCCTCGTCACTTCTCACGAGTTGTAGTGTTATCCAGCAACATCTGCAGTCTGCTTGGGCTATTGCCAGGATTTTGTGATAGGCTTCCACAAAAGCTAGAGAGATTAACATATTAGAAAAAAATAGTTATATTTTAATATTTTTTATGAATTAAAGTCGTCTTTTAATAAAGACAAAGAGTGTAGGAATTATTTTAATTCTTCTTTCTCTATATTTACTTAACAATGCTTATTTTTTTAATATTATTAAATGAATATTTATACACCTTATGTAGAGAGCGGAAAAGAAGTATACCTCGCAATTTCTTCATTATTATTAATCCCACTTAATCGTTTAGGCGATTTATTTCTTGTCTCTCATGTATCATCATAGTAGTAAAAGCAATATTCTTGTTGATAATCCAGCTTTTCTAAGATGAAATGCTGAGAATTTTGTTTTTTGCTGTTTTTTTGTTTTTTTACCAGAATACTTTCGACAATATAATAGACTATCACTGTTAGATGCATGCTTCGCCTATATCGCAAAAATGAGGAAAAATCTGTGTTTTCCTTTCCAGCTCAATTTTGACGAATTTACATTAGCAATTTAACTGATAGAGCAATTTTTAGCACGTTTATCAGGACTCTCTCGTCCTACAGGGTTTTTGTCACGCCGAGTGGAATATCATTTCACAGAACATCATGAAAGTTATTGAATAGTTGTAGATGGGAGGAGTAGAATAACGCCTATATATGTGTTGTTCTATGAAAAGAATCTCATCTGTATATTACTTCTGGAAGATATCGTTGAACTTCCGATATAAGACTTTTTCACCTTAAAAAAATAAAAAAACTCTATTAATTTTGGAAGGAAATTAGGGTAATTTTGAGAAAATATTGTCAATGTTTTATAATGATGTCGTTTAGTAACCATTAATATTAGTAAAAGATGATTTAATGCTAGGTTTCAACAAGTGAAAGCAAATGAAAACTGTAAAAGTAATGAGTATATTATAATTGATTATCGAAAATAAGTATTAAAATATTCATTGAACATACTCGTATTTTTTCACTAGCTTATTTACATTAGATTTTAGTCTAGATTGTTATTTAAAGATCTATAATGATCTGATAGGTTCCAGCAATACTTTGTATAGTATTAGATAGCGAGTGACCTACATCCAGCAACATTGTGCTATCGTAGTTAAAAGTGAAGAAATCTAAACTGTTTGAATAGCACGATAATTGACAACCCATCGGATAGCTCGGTTAAAACTGGAAGACGATCTGGGCTGGGCTGTGAAATTAGTTAGAAAATAAACATCAGTGATGAGCTCAATAAACAAGATCTTTAATTTCGAGTATCACGCAAGACTACTTTTCTAAATAAGAGCCATTCGGTAGCATAACGCAAATTTGCTCAAAAGCGCCTAAAGAAACCCAATTAAATTAGGATGAATGTGCTTTGGTTTTATGAGACCAAAAGTGAACTCTTTTTCCTGATGCTGCTCATCATTTTTGGTGCCGTGAATTAATTACCTAGAATTGGAAAAATATCCTCTCCACAATCAAACTGAAGGCAGCAGCATTATGGTGCTGGGATGTTTTTACTTTAATAGAACTGGCGGTATTCATAGAATCTAGAAGAATAAACCCCTATACCTCACCCTTTTGAAACCTAGAGTTGGTCAGATAACATTGGTCTGCGCCATTTTTTGCTGTCCAAGTTTTTTTAAATGAATCCTTATGTAATCCAATGCGATGAATACAAATCTGTCATTAGGAACTTTAATCAGGTCAAATCTTTGGCTATGGGATTATGGATCTAAAAAAATAGAAATTTTAATTGTATATTTAAATTTTTAGCAAAGTTGTATTTAATTGCGCTTTGTTAGCAGACTTTCGATCTGTACTCTACGGCCTATCATGATTCTTTTGTTTCTCCATAGAAATTTGCTCTAATAATTTCCATGCCAAAATTTTAAAACATTTTCTAAATTTTACCATTTGTAATTCTTTTGGTTATAAAAAATTCCCCCGAATTCGATACTTATATTTATTTCTAAACTTTGCCAATTTTGGGTGGGATATTAATCGATTGAGGAATAAGTTCTTGCGGTTTTATCAAATTTATTCATTACCATTAACAATTCTAGAAAAACTTCATTTTTAATTGATAGCAATATGCAATTTAATCAATAATGTATTCTCCGTTGTTATTGACGACTTCTTCCCAACGTTTAACTAGTTTTTCGATGCCTCTGCAATAAAAATCTCTGGATTTTGACTCGAAGAATTCGTCTAACCAGGTTCTTAATTCCACATCAGTATTGAACGAAACGCCGCGCAAATTGTTGGTGAGCGATCGAAACAGATGGAAATCCGATGGAGCCAAGTCTGGCAAACATGGAGGATGCGGCAGGATTTCCTAATTAAGCGTTTGGATGGCGTCTTTTGTCATATTGTCAATGTGAGGACGAGCATTGTTGTGTTGCAGAAAGACTCCATAACGTCGATGAGGTCGCTTTTCATGAATAGCTTCGGCGAGTTGAAGCATTTGTTGAACGTAGATTTCTGCATTAATAATCTTGTTGTTCGCAAGGAGCTCATAAAGAATGATGCCTTCACAATCCCACCACACACACAGCATCGTCTTTCGTAGATTAAGTCCGTGCTTTAATCGCGGAAGTGTTTTTTTCATTGGGGCTAAGCCATTGTTTTCGATGGTTCATGTTGACATAAACACACCACTTTTCGTCGCCAGTGATGATGCGGTAAAGAAATCTGTCCTTATATCCACTAGTAGCCTTATGACAAGCAAGCAAATCTGCGGCAATCGTGGAGCGTTGAAGTTTATTGCTTTCGGTCAAAGCGTGTGAAACCCATGCACCGAGTTTTTGAACTTTCCCCATCGAATGAAGGTGATTTACTACAGTTTTCTGATCACACACCAATTGTACAGCCGATTCTCTAGTCGATTGACGAGGATTTTCATGAAGAAGGTCGTTCAATCGATCTTCATCCAACTTAATGGGGCGACCAGAACGTTCTTCGTCATTAAGATAGAAATGACTGTTTTTGAAACGTGAAAGCCACCATTGAGCTGTCCTTTCTGATAAAGCATTTTCTCTGTACACAGCACAAATATTGCGAGGAGCTTTGGCTGCGTTTACATTGTTCACATCTCGATTGAAAATGAATAACAACAAGTGTCAAAAATGTGCCTTTCTTTCAACTTGACATTCCATTTTGAGGGTACAGAACAAAAAAAAAAACACAACTTGTAAATAAACCGTGATGACTTATTACTCAACTTCAAGGCGTATCCTAAGCAAAAGCCTAATAGTCTACGCTGTTAAGAAACGTAGCCTAACCTTTGCCAATTTAGCTCTCATTATTTATTATAGTTTCTTAATATGTGCACAAATCACGTCAACATAACTTAAATCAACACAACATTAAAAAAAAGGAAAGAACCTATTCTTCAACCTAACCCAATATAAAGGAATTATTAGAAATAACTTTGATAAAATAATTAAATATACTTAGGTAACAACCGAACTAAAAGAAAAATTCTTATTCAAACCTTCAAAAAATCTCGTTCTTAAAATATAGAGTTATAGATAAAAATAAAATGGTAAAGTTCAGAAATAAATTTAAGTATCGAATTTTTCTGATATTTTAAAACTAAAAGAATCACAAATGGTGAAGTTCAGAAATTTATTAAAATTTTAACATGGAAATTATTAGAGCAAATCTAGATGAGTGGCAAAGCTGCTCCTTTTGTCTAATAATAATCTACTATCGGTCTGTTTTTCAGATCCATCCTTATTTTCTAGTCATAAAACCCCCCCAAAATCCGGAATTCTTTTGAAATAAGAATCTTCAGACCTCATTTTTCCCCATCTAAATTTTTATTTAATATTTACATTTTCCTTTATCTTTTATATGTTAGCTATTTCCTCATGGTGAGGATTAAAATGGAAAATCAAATTTAGAAAGAAGTTTGATAAAATAAAAACAGCCCCTATCTTAATCAATAACTATAATTTGAGAACTGGATTTTTTGGGAGTATTTGAATAATAATTTCATCTTAGTTTGGTTATGAATTATGTTTTTTTATCAGTTATTTCTAATAATTCTTTTACAATATCAAAATACAAATTAGTGAAGTTCAGAAAAAAATATAAGTATCGAAATTTTGTGAATATTTTAAAACCCAAAGAATTAAAAATGGTGAAGTTCAGAAAATTTATTTTATGTATTTTCTTCTATAACTATATTTTAGCAACGTGATATTTTGAAAAGGGGAAATTTAGTTTAGAGTTCCTTTTTAAAATTAATCTTACTAGCGAAGCGCAAGCTCTTCTTGTAGGGATGAGTGGCGAAGCCTTTGCCTAGGTTTAATAAAATGCTGAACTTCAGCATTTGTAAATAGTTTTGTTTTAAAAAATTCCCTAAATTTGATACACATAGTTATTTCTTTTGAAATCAACTATATGCCGTTGGTCAATTTTTACCTAAAAACTAGGCGGAAAAATATTATTATTTTTAAACCCATCCAAAAACTCCCGTTGTATAATATATTCTTATGGACAAAAGGAGCATCTTTACCACCCTTCATTTTCATATACTCGTTTTTAGGTGCCAGTAGCTATCTAATCCTGATAAAGATTAAAATTAAAAATCTATTTTAGAAAATACTTCGATTAAACCTTCGAATACACCCCCAAATAAAATAAAAAAGCAGCCATGGATAAATTTTTTTTAATTTTCTCAACTTCACAAAGAATCGGGCTCTACAGTCACAGCCGGTGTTGCATTTCTACCAGTTCCTCATCCATCTCCTTAACTCTAACATGCTGGCTCCAAGCGCCACACCCTGCCACACTTCAGCTGGTGGGCTAAACCAAGTGAGGAAATGGTGTTTACACTGCACCACCAAGCTAATCTCTAGCAGCCAAAAGTTAGCCGGGTGGAGGAGATTCTTGACTGATCTAACGGCCAAATGTAGGAGAATAACTTTCCAAATTAGGAGTGGAGCCCCGAAGGTAGACCAGTGCGTTGCGCTCACTTAATCTGTCACCAACATCCAACCTAGTGCCAAACCTACTGCTATGCAATCTTTAAGATGACACCGGCGAGGCTGAGAGGAAGGATCTTGACGATTGGGCAACTCAGAATCTCCTTACACTTAGCCAAAGCGAACAAAGAGAAAAGAAATTATTTATTATAATTCAAACGCTCTACAAAAACCCCGTTCTTAAAATATAGTGTTTTGGATTAATATTTAAAAAATGGTTGTTATAAAAAACCTGAGCTTATTGAAGAAAAGACAATGCTAAATTTAGATATAGCGTATTGCAATACATACGAGTACGAGTCAGTTGAAAAATCATTGACAGTCCAAAATTCTTTCTCACGGTCTAAGTTGTGTAATCCAACACACTGGTACCAGGATTTCGTCAAATCTTCTAAAAACCTCTGAGAGCATTTATTAAATAGTTGCGCAACAAAGTTTTAGGCTCTCTATCAAGTGGCTAAGTACATATTTCAATCATTATATTTTCTTATACTGTCAGAAATGTTTTTAGTATCTCTCTTAAATGTAATATTAAACTGTTTTTAATATATATGGGTATTATTGACAAGAATTATAGTTGGAAATATTTCCTTAAACCTGATTTTTGAGCGTCCAAATATTTTTTTTTACCTCATTGTTATTATGGTATTACTTAATTACATATTACATAGTTATAGTCGATTTTATGAAACACGATTACAAAATCGTCTAGATATTTTTACAAGAATTGTTTTATTATAAAATCTCCAGAAAATGTATCAATTCATAGAGGAGAAGAATTATATCGTAAAAGAAATAAGTAAAGGATGTTTTCTCTGCAAAGTGCAAAAGATTTGTAATGAATATATTAGTTTTAAAAAAATGTATAAAATGGCATTTAACAAAAAAGTAAAAGGTTCAACCAGAATTTCGAGAACTTGCTTTTAGAAATCTATGTCAATTTAAAACTTAAGTGGCTAAAACCCACGTGCTAGAAACAAAGCCATTAATAAGGTACATGGGCTTTGGAGATCAAGAGAAAAACAAGTTTTACGCCTCCCAGGATATTTTCTACCTTTAGGAATAATAGAAAGACACATTTGTAACCAAATTATTACAAAGAAAAATTTATGATGGTGGCCTAGACATACATGAAAACTGAAATACTAATGTTAACTACAGTGACGAATGAAGAGACCATCGGATGGACGGTATGGTTGAGGCAGGGGATGGAGTATCAATGTTCGTAGATGAAAGATTCATCAAGAAAAAATAATGAGGACGAGGAGCATTGATGATCCGGGCTTAAAGTAAATATTCTCGTCAAATTGGATTTGAAAAAGAACTGTGAGTTAATCAAGACACCTGCATGCTATGATGGTTCAAGAAAGAGGCAGTCTGGATGAGGGATTCACTTGTTTTAATGCAAGAAAATTATCCTTCTCCTTCTTATTTATTAATTAAGTAGTCGAAAAAATTGGTATTAGAATTAATTATGGAATGGCCTTCCTAAAGTTGCGACATAAATGCAATAGAAAACTTGTGGAACATCCTGTAGAGATATTTATGCAGGAAATTTAACAAAAGAAATTACCCTTTGTCATCCCATCCAAGATGCAGCAAAAACCTTGTGCCCTGATTGCATCAAAACATTAAATTCATCACTAAAAAGACTTCAAATTTATTCAGGAGAACTGTTCTTTTATCAAGTAGTTCTTGTCCGTTCATATTTAGAATTGTTTACAAACATAATTTCCATTAATTGTATTTCTTAAAATTTACTCTTAAAAGTTGTATAGACTTCTTAAACTTTATTATACTATTTTTTTATACATTTACGTTTAAATATCTATTCCTATTTAGTAAAAGTCTACAAAAGATTTTTTAAGAGTAAAAATTTCAATACATCAATAATTTACTTTACTTTCTCTCATATTATATTTAAATTCAATAAGTTCACATTCCAATTTTCTCCCCGTAGAAAACCCTACACTAGAATGCAGCTAAATTAAGTGTTGTTTGGCTATTTATAATATTTGCATATAATGCCTTAGTCCTATTAACAAACAAAGCTTAATTTGGTGAGGAAGATGATTATTTAATTATTATTGTGGGGTCATACGTACACTCCAACGCGAGATTTAATCAAGGAAAATTTTTATTTTTCTGTGAAGATCTGAGCAATTAAGAGGTAGGTATTACTAGCATCGCCCATATTATGCCATATACACTATGATTTAATGGCAAGGATAGTTTGAACGAACATTTTGCTCTTAATAATAACAGAGATACATCAACAGTTTCATAAGGCCAGGTTTGTAATTTAATCGACATTCCTCAATGAAATTCTTTTAAAGTTCATGTATAGGCGTCAACTTTTCCTGTTCACCAATTTTTCGAACGGCACGTGTAGATATATGTATACCATCTTATACAATTTTGATTTTATTGAATTCTTACAACTCAAAGAAGGATAATAAATTAGTAGGCCTGTCATAGTTCATCAACAGGCTTACAGGCATCTTTTTTCTAATCCAATAAATTCCATTATTTCATCGGTAGAAGATAAGTTAAATGTGTCAGAAACAGTATGTGTGGGTGCAGCTCCATTTACGTCAGCAATTTCAGGAAGCACATTTGGTCCAATATTGCATCATGCAGTACATTTGTCTTTCTTTACTACCGTGTTGACACCTACTTGATTAGTATCGATATCATCAAGAATACTCTCTCATATATCACTCTTGAATTCTTTATATGCTACTGTCTGAATCATCATCTAGTTCTAATTCTACATTATTTAATTCATCTATAATTGCACTTCTGTAATAAAACATTGATGTGTGGTTAGAAATTTAAATATACTAAAAGTTGTTATTACAATATTTTTGCCAATATTTTAAACAATCAGAATCGGGAGAGGAATATGGACTCCAGTTGAACCCCAACAAACAATTTTCTTATAATAACGTACTTATTTTTTCCTTAAAATCTCTATGAATAAACATAAACTCTCAACAATAAAAGTCAAGATATCAAAAGATTTTAAAATAAAAATATTAAAGTCACATTACTTTAAAGATATGCTGGGACCTACAAAGACCCGGTTAGCGCACGAAGGGTTAAATATAAAACTTCACAAGATCAAAAGGTCTGATCAAGGCACTGCGTTAATCCGGGAAGTCTTTTAACAATTTCCCTCGTAGAAAACTCTCGAATGTTTACAGGAAATTAATAGAATTATGATGACAGCATTGCAAATTAGGAGCCTTTCAGGACATCATTTCTTACATAAAATGGGGTTAATTAGTCGACGAGTATTTCAGATAGAGTTCACGTGTTTTATCTTCTGAAGGAAATCTATACCATTGTAAATTACACCGTATAACTAATTTCACTGTCAAGAAAAAACATAGATCTCATATGAATTTTATTATGAAATTGAGTGTGCTGAATTCGAATTTGCTAACAAAAAATTCCGAAGCATAAGAATTCGTGTAAATTTTCGATTTAATATTGATGTAATTGATACCGATTTCAATGATACCATAAATGTATTTCGCTCCCAAAGTCAGATTAAATGTGTCCATTGTAATTACTTCATGAATATATAATAAATAAGCATGTTTTATTCGTATTATATAATGTATTAACCTACATTTTAGTATTTACTTCTTCATTCGTATGACGTCTCAGGGGTGTCACGCTTCAGGTTTCAGCAGAAGTCAGCCAGCAAGGCAGGGCTCCATTTTCCCTCATACTTATTGTCCATTAACGCTATACTTTCATGAAACCTCTCTATATGTTCATCACTCCTATCTCCAGCATTCTCTGGGAAGGTAGACAGAAGAGAATGAAGGAAAGGTTATCTTCATTGACATATTGCCTGCAAGATCTTGATAGAACTTAATTAGGCTTGCCACTATTCGCTCTCACTGGGCCCCTTAGTGCTTTTCCAGAAGTCCTTTGCATACATCTCTGAAACATGCCGGGTCGCTAGCTCATTTTTAACCATTATCGTCTCGAAGTCCTCATCAGCTATAAGTTCACGAATCTGAGGGCGTACAAATATGCATTCATTAAACTTGGAATCCTTTACTTTAGGGGGATCCCTTTGAGCTACTGGAAACATGGATTGTTATGTTGCAGTACTGTAGTAACTTGCTTATTAGGTCTTGTTTTATATCCAGTCAAGCAAAATTATTTTCTCCTTTTTAAATAGTGCCTCATGCCATCCAGGTGTCATAGTTTCTCGAGGTGACCATTCTAAGCGTAAATAATGTTCTGATCTAGCCCTATTGTCCAACTTACAAAGGAAGAATATAAACTTAGTGGTTCTCGTTTGTAGCGCATTAAGTAGGGTTACTACTTACATGTCCGCACAAATTAGCCACTCATGCTCCCTGTAACATATGTTGTCTAGAGTAAAAGCAAGGTTCTAATATTTTTCTCTTAAAGTGACTGAGTGAGCAACTGAAACTAAAGGCATGGTGTTCCTAATGTGCAACAGAATCACTCTTATGCCGTAAGAGATGTAGCTATGAATAACCTTTACTCATTTGATTCATAGGTCAGCTCAAAGGCATTGTATAAGCCTTTGATATCCTTACAATAAGTCAAAATGTTTTCAAAAGTGAAGAATTGCTATAGCTCTGCAGAACGCATCCAAAATCCTGTACTTTGAACATGAACATCAAACAGGTTCCTTTGTACCAAACGTGAAGCCAGGAGTTCATTCTGTTGCTAAGGAAGTGTTAGATCACGAACTAGATCATTGAGTTCCGGTTGAGTGATGAGGTGTGGTTTCTTGTCAGATTCAAGCTGTGCCACATATGGTGTATCTTGAAATTCTGATTCGTCTAAGTTGCTCGTGTCATCGCTTGGTAGTGCAGAGGGGAGCTGTGGTACAAGAATAGCAGTTAAATGTCTAACTGGGTGAATAGTAGACTGAAGATATGGTTAGATGCTAGATTGCTTGCCTTTTCTGTTGCGACCTTCAGTGAAATACAATAAAATCAGAATAAAAATGGTATTACTGGCTGTGATCACTTGCAGAAATAATATAAATAAAACATAATGTGTATTTTTCTCTTTTCAAATTGATACATTTCTGGAAAATATATTAAAGAACATGAATGAAAACACATTGAATAGCGACCTATAATATCTGTTAAGCAGAATTAGTAATCTGCTGAATGGTCCTTTGGCTCCCTGCAAACTCTTGGTATGCCAAACATGAAGCCAGGCTCTTTGCCTTTCCTCCAGGTAGCAAGAGAACTCATACACCTGTCACAATACATGTGAGATATCCAGAGTTTGTTCTGGTCACCCACTTTACATCCAAATTACAGCTCATAAACTTTCTCCACATGAATAATCAACCATTTCTTGTATTTCCGTAATGTAACTGATCCACATATATAACAGAAAGTATCTGGGAATTTTTGCATTCTCTAGGCATTTCAGCTATGTCTCCTGCAAATAAAAAGACTGTAATATGTTAAAGATAATATAAATAGTAATAACAACAAATATTAAATAAAAAGGTAAAAAAAGGAGGCCTTTACAAAATTATCAAACATTACGTAAGAGTTACCGCGGATTTGGACCCAAATAACTAAAAATACCTTAGAAATACCCCATTAAAATTATATCAAAATCCGTTTATAACTTTTAGAGTTGTCAGTTTCAAGTCAATTCTGTTAGCATTCAATCTATATAGAACCATCAGTGTATTTAACGTACATAAGTAAGATGGTAATTTACAAGAAACTCGAGGGTCGGAAACAGAGACGGATGTTATATTCGTGACATATTTAATTTATCATATTAGTAAATATCACTTTATAATTATTGTAATCACCCTGGATGGTTGAGAAATCCAAAGCAAGATAGGTAGAAATCGCTTAGCGACTGCAAGGGAATTCGGGTCTTAGTTTGTTAGTACGCACAATGGAATATTTTTCTCTCTATTTCGTTTTCCTGGAGTCTGATTTGGAGTATGATCTAGGTTACAACATCAGTAGTTAATTCCTTTTTTTTTTGGAGATGTTTTAAGGCAAGAAATACCTAGGAATTTTATTCAGTTCTCTTTGTACATCTTTTTCGCTACCCGATCACATTTGCTAGTGATGCGTTTGCTATACAACACTATCTTCTTCAGGCTTCGATTCTACATTCTAGGGCAAAAAGATTTTGTCCTAGTACTTCCAAATATATTGCTCTTTGGTTTTGAAAAAGTTCATACTTTTAGTATACATAGATCACTAATAAAGTTCTTTTTATTTTCAATTTTTTTCAGTCTAATGAGAATTAAGTTTTTAATGTTATTCTTAATATCACCAATGGCATTAAGGCAATAAATATAGTAAGTAAATGTGTTCTTTGTTACATTGTGTTCCTTGAAGTTTATAATATATTCTTCGCTATACACTAAGTTTCATTGATACGATTCTTTCTTTTTGCTCATAATTTCAGTAAACTTTCTTGCGGTTTCATTTTTTCGGAAATGAGTTGAAATTGCTTCATATTTTTGTACTATGTTTTCTGCAATTACAGATAATTTTCCTTCTGTAGTCATTATGATAATTTTACTCCTACTTACTTCTTTGCCAATAGAAAAACTAGAAGATTTCTTAATATTTATTTACATAGTTTTTTGAGTTTGTTTTAGTTAAATGACAGACATATTAAATATAATGTATACCTTACTACACCAATGTAAGTTTAGACAAATAAGCAAAGGTCAGATTACACATCCAAAAAGAGTTTTGAATCCATTATTAAAAGGTCTAAAATTAAAAACTAATAGATGAGAAAAGGCACACAAACTATATGATGAGTTCTAGTCAAGATCTCTGCCAGAAATGCAATATAAGAAACTCTACCTCGAAGCTATTCCACAAATTAACGTAAGGTAAATGAACCTCCCGGAATAATGAGTTTTTACAAGCATTTTAGATCTCAGGATGCCTTTGAATCTCCGCTTTCTGAAGATGTTAATAGAGTCTAATAATTGAACTATCATTTTCAGTCGAAATGAACTTAAAATATATCATCTCAGTCTTCACCAAAACTCTTTAGAGCAGACTGGTTAGTTCAGACTGGTGATATTGAATAGGACAATATTCAGATTTGGCCAAGATCCCACAAGAAAAAGGCCACGAAATTGCATCTTAAATAATGCATAAAAACGCCAGAGAGCAGAGAATGTGCTTTGAGGAGAATTCATATGATTCACACAAAAAGGATGCCATATGATTCCAAAAGGGTTATGCCGTTAGAGATACAATGGAGCCATTTCTTTTCAATGATAATTACAGCTCTCTGAAACAAACCACTTTCCTCGAGCTTTAATCCATCTCATCCGCTATAAGCCCTGTAATCCTTATGGCCTTTTTTCCACAAGCCTCATTCTCCTCACTAACGTCTTTCTCACCGCTAAGTGGGACGAGGTCTAATGACCAAAGCGGCGATAATTGCTGGTATAAATTCTCCTTAAAGAGAATAACTATTGACGATGACTAACATAGTGGCAAGGGGCAGTGCTAAGGGTTAGGAGGGCATGACTAAGATTGGTCAGTGAGGGTTTGGATTACGTATTTGGAAACAGCATTAAGTGATGATAGGGTGAGTTAGGATGTAGGGCTAAGTTCTGATAGTGCCGACAACTAAGCATGGAATAATATATATATATATATATATATATATATATATATATATATATATATATATATATATATATATATATATATATCAAAGATAGAAGCAGAGGGAAAAAAAATTCATAATGATTATTGTTAAGTTAGTTTGGGTGAGGTTAGTCGTAGGTAAGTGTACTGATTTTGGTTTATTTATGGCAACTGGATAAAATTGACTACTCAGTCAGACTAAGTTTCTATGGCTCTTTACATGATGATCACATAAAGCGAAAATTAATGAGAAGCAAAACACTACCAATATTAATAAAAAGAGTTATTTATTTAGCATGCATCTTTAAACCCAACCGTAAGATGAATCACAATTAACGAAACAATGGATAAAACTGGAGTTAAGAGACTATGTTTCTTAAATACCTCTCGATATCAACGAAATCTGAAGAATTAAATACTAAAATGACTACCCAAGGTAGAGAACTCTTAATAAAATTAGTATACAGTAAATGAGAAGAGAATACTTTAACTATGCATATTTTAATAAAGCATTCAAAAAGGTAATACAAAGAATCATCAAGACCTTTCAGTATCAGGAAGAGCCAAAGTTTTCATACCAAACAATTAACTCTTCGAAAGCCAGTAGAGGCAGTTTTAGTAACAATTTTGAAGTCTCGTATATTTTTATCGCATACAAATCATCAGTTTTTAAATTATGCTGTACAAATCATCAGTTTTACTGTCTCACAAAAAATAATAGAAAAGCTTTCCTTTAAATGCTGATGAATAAAAGGCATTCTATCTTAAAATGCTTGCTTTCATTTTATTCCATGGAAATACAGTAAAACGTCTTTTAATGCAACTAACTTATGAATTATTTAAAGAGGATTAATAATCACGAGTTTGAGTATATTTTCGTTTGTGGATAAGATATATCATAGTATTTCTCGTGCTGTATATTACACCTTACCGGATCTATTTTTAGAGTTTACCTAATTTGGCGTTGTAGTTCTTTCCATCCGTTAGCTTATTAATCTTCCTTTTTTCCAGTCGTTAATATCTATATACGCCTTTTAATTCCTTATTTGTTTTAAATGGGCTCTTTACTAACAGCAGTTTGTCTTATTTACTCATTCAAGTCCAAAATTGGTTCACTCTAGATTTTTGTGTTTCTTTTATATTTCTTGCATGCTGAATACGATGGTACCATCTTTTCATCGTAGCATCACTATTTTTTCCGTTATATTAATATTCATTTCTATGATGTATAAAATTGTTTGCTGATGTCAGATTCGTTTCCAGTGACTATATTACGTTAATATTCGTATTTTATTGTTTAGATTAGTATAGTGTTAGCTCCTAGACACTGAAAAATATCAGATTGCTTTTCTTATGAGTGGATATAATGATGGCCCAAAACAAGTCAAATCGATTATTTCGCAGCGTAGCAAATATTATGTCATATATGAAACGTATTTTGGCACTTCCATTACGGATCAAGAATAGCCATCGATTTCTCAATAGAGTGCTGGATGCGTAGCAACACGAAATAAATACCCTTAACTATTTCTATCTAAAAGACTGTTATTTCTGTATGGTGGACGTATATACAAAAGATCACAGGATAGAAATAAATTAACTATCCAAACGTCGTATTTGCAATTCTACTGATCCAACATTACGAACAAATGCCAATTCCTGTAAGTCAAACATTCGAATCTTCCGATGAACTCAAGATCTAAATTTCGGATCATCATAGTGAGTGTAAAAAAGAAGCAGCATAAACACATGAATGACGCTGCCTACCAAACTAGCAAGTGTTTACTGACCTTGTAAGAGACTTCATTCTCTCCAAATCTGCTGCAAAGCTTTTGGCATCTAGATATTAGTAATGGAATATTCTAAATTATCACGGCATGGAGCTTTTGGCCAGTTTTAATCATTGACTGCTACTGTGAATCTGTACTCATGTAAGAGCGCTGTTTGAAGCAATAATGTTGAGAAAACAGCCCGATCAATGGCATGTGTTCATTGACATCTCTATGCAAAGGTTGAATGTAGTGGTAGAACAAAATGGCAAAAGTATCCATCGATCTGTATTGGTTACTCAGTACACTTGAAAATAATATACGGAAATAATTTTAAATTTTGCTCCGAAAGACCAAATATGATGACTACAAATAGGATATATGTGTTGCTTTCAATATCATCGGATGCTTGCTAGGAACTCAGGGAGGATATATTAAGAACGCTTTCTTTTTGTGTTTGTGGGATGGGAGAGAGAGAAAAAACATTATGTAAAGGGATAATGGCAAACAAGGTCTGCTCTTCAACTGGACTCCCATATTGTAAATCACAATGCTCTTGTTTCCGTTTGTAAATTATTAATCCATGCGTTCCATCTTGAAATTCGCCTGACATAACAATTGCTAGAGCAATAGATCATAATGGTGAAGCCTTTGCCAAATTTTCGAAGTTGTTCAATGCAAAGTTTGGTGCTTGTGTGTTTGTTGGACCACAGTTCAAGCAAATGCTTAAAAATGATAGTAGTTGAAAAAAGGGTTTGTAATGAGTTGAAGAAAGTTTGCCCTATGCCTATAGCCGAAAACTAAATATAGAATAATGCTCTTATTCGAGAATGATCGAATGTTACAAGAATAGCGAATGCAACGCCTATTTTTTAATTTTCCCGTCAGAATCCTGATGTTTGATTACAAGAGGATGGTGAACGGTTTCAACAGTAAATATAGTTGAAGAAAAACAATATCAATTAAAATGGCTGGAAGCGATGATTGGTGATTGTTTAATGAACATGATTCGAGAAAACAGATAAGACCAAAGGACAAGACGACGGTCCAATGTTCACCAGCTTACTAAGGTTTTTGATTCAGTGACCCACCATAATAATTACTATTCTTGACATTATTCTTGCATGCATATCATATAATTTTATATTATTTCTACAATATGATATATAAGGTGGTTGGTACTTGTAGAGGAATAGGCCGAAGGGTGGTTGGAGTTTTCTCCGACTCTTATATACGAGTATATACATATATTGGTTTATTGACTCAGAGTGCTTAAAGGTTGGCTACGGATGGATTGGAATGAACTTTGCCAGCAAGCGACCCAAAGAAGTTAGATACACAACAATATAAAAATGAAGTTTAAATGAACACTAAACAAGAATATATATATATATATATATATATATATATATATATATATATATATATATATATATATATACAAATAATGTGCTTTGAGAGATAAAATCAATAAGTGAATCTCGGATATCTCACTTGGCTTGTAAATAACTATTCACTATGTAAATCCCTATACACTTGTAATGTAGGTAAACCTCGCGGTGAAGTTGGGGAATGTGACAGGGAAGGGTTACCATGGAACCTTATTGATGTTCGGGTAGCGTTGGTGAATGAACATGGTGACATAAGGGGTGGAGACAAAGAGGTAGCTTCTCCAGGGACCGAACTGATCCAACAATTCCGTCACAGTTCTGCTGGAAGAAGGCGGTGACGGGAGCTTCTTGTTAAAGAGGGCCCGACGCTCGTGAACTCTGAGGAATCTTGCGTGCCTCTGTGAGAGACTTGCCGACCAACGGGATAAGGAGCTTCACTCACTAGGACCGATCTGTTCTCTGAAGACTTGGTGCTTCGACAATTTACCACTACAGCGATAGATGGCAATTCCTGCCCCGCCAGACGCTGCGTAAGCTGTACTCCTGAGGGTTAAAAGAATTTATCTTTTATACTCGAAACTCAGGAGAGGTTCACATGGCTCCGAAAGTAGATTTGATATCCAGATTCTCCATTTCGTCCTTAGTACACTTCCGGGAACCACTGAAGCCAAGATGGGCTCCCCGGAAGGGAAAGGTTTGATAACCCGCCCACCTGGCAGGGAGGTCGGGAAAACGTCGGTGCATTATGCTTTTCTCCTACAGTACTAATATTTTTATTGTTATTTCTAACTTGTATGCATATCTTTGATACTATAAAAATATATAGTGATTTTATACATATCCTTGTTGCCATATAAAATATAATATGATTTTCGTATTCAGCCCAAAGGTAATCGAGAAACTGAAAAAATCCGAGCGGAACTAAAATTTTATAAGAATCTCTAACACATGTTATTCAAAGAAAAAAGCTGCAATAAGTAAAAATGGATAGTCTTATACATAGGGCGCTAAGCAAAGAATTTAAAAGGAGAAAAAGGAAAATATTTAAATAGTTTTTTGAATTAAAAACAATCATGAATATCAATATTATTCAGTATCAAAAGTAGTCATTCGGAATACTTAATCCAGAGGGACTACCACAAACCTATGAAAAACAGAAAGGATAAAAGAACCTATGCCGCCTTACTCCAGCTCATCATATCGTGAAATTAACCAAATTGGAAAGCTTGGTAATACCTCAGAGAAATACGCCTTTGTTTCTTTTATCTAATTGGTTCACTAAATATTTTCAAATAATTTTTAATACTTTTTATCTAGTCTAATTAGAAATTCATGTTATTGTTACAAATGACACAATATTTTGGGGGATATCCAGATATAGTTTCTTGTCGTGGTATGACATTACATTATATCAATACCATATTATATCTATGAGGGAGGGACCAATAACTTGAAAGCAAACAGACAAAAGGGACGGAAAACCACGAGTTTAGACGGGCTGAGTAGCGAGAGAGTGCAACGAGGTCAGTTAAATTATGGACAATGGCAAAGCTCAAGGTTATTTAAAGAGGCATTAACAAAAATATAATTTTATTTACACAAAAATAATGAGAGAATTGATCGGTAAAATTACCTCAGAGAATTAACGGGCAAAATCACATCAGTAAATGAAAGGGGGAATTATAGTTATAAATGAGACTATGAAGTTACAACTCAAGGTATTACAGGAGGATACTATTCAAATGGGTGGGATTAACTCAATTAGGTAACTAAAGAGGGGAGAGGGGTTGGCTTACGGATGTCATCTGCACGTGAGGTGAGGCCGTTGGGAACTTCTGAGCGGGAGGTTGGAGTAATGACGATTCTCCAAAAACAAGGTGGGGGGGGGACTTCCGGTCTAGGGGAGAGTATTTTGGCTACCTAAAATAAGGAGGACTTCGACAGGAGTTGATGAGAGAAGTCGGGAAGATCACTTGGAGCGATCGTTCAGTGGAATTACACGAAATAGTCCAGCTGTCACTTTGCTTTGTTGCTATCACTTGACTTGTAACCATGGGGAATCTTCTGGGGTCTGAAGGAGACTTCTCAACTCTCTGTCTCCTCATGGGAGTCGAACACTATTGATGTCCAAGGCTCTCCCCGAGGGGGGGTAGCGGGACACAGCTCTACTCTCGAATGGCCTCGCATCTTCTTGCAGATGTTATTATTGTCCGCGTAAAAGTGAATAGTGGGGAACGCGGTTCGAGGCTAACGCTTGTGGAAGGGGGGGGAGGAGACTTACCAATTCAGGCCTAATCGGGCCTTTTGCAGCGCGAGGAAGTTTCGTCTGCTCAAGAGATTCCACGTGGGGTTCCCTCACAATTATAAACTCAAAAATGATGTGTGTTTAAAGAATATCTTGTTTAATGTGAATCTTGTCATAGGAAATCTTACGAAATTCATTTCATTTAGGTTACAATTTTCCTTTGAGAAAGTATTTAGAATAGATGAAACAACCTATTAACAATTTTTATAAAATACTCTCAATATTCTAAACTCATCGAAAGCTTGGAAATTCACCAGGAAGAATATTTGACCCTTTATCTTAAGAGTGAATCAACCTTAGAGAGTAGACGGAGGCCTTTAATATTTCAGCTATTTGGGTAACTTTTTTAATATCCACTTCCTAAACCAAAGCGCTCTTCTGTGGCCGAAATTCGGAGGAAAAAGTTCTATAATGTCTTGTAGTGGGTTATTACTCGTAGTTGAAATGTTCTGGATATAAGAAATGGCTATTCATATTTTAAAATTATATTATTTTAAAGCCTGGAATCGTCAACTTGGTCGTTGGAACCTAACATTAGATGTGTACCACTAAATCCGAATGATTCGTCTTAGACAAAGATAGATCAATCGATTCTACAAGGAAAAGGCGTAAGCAAAAACTAAAAGAAGCCGATAAAGACAAATATATTTTGACAATCGTGATTAAGAAATATACCTAAATTACAGTAGGAATGAGATATTTGACCCCAGAAAAAAAGAAAAATTAGGAAGAATACATGATCTTATTTAGATACTACTGAATACTATAACATGCGAAGCAAAACCTTTGCATTGACTGTAACGGCAGATGATTTCATCCATTTCATCACACACTTTTTCTCGAGTTAAATAACAAACACTACATTGATGCAATTATTGCACTATTTAGGGGCTCTAAACTGCTTCTTCCGTAGTAAATTATTTTCCTTTTTACATTCCTTATTGTTCTCTAATAAAATAAATGTTAATAAATATTTTAAACACGTTACACGTAGGATTTGACTAATTACAACTATGTAGATGATAGTAAACTACTTTTATAGCAATGATATAAATGAACAGATGATTCTTTAGCCTTCCAATGGAAATATCTTGCACAACATAGTAGTAAAAAATTTGAAGTCTTGCTTCTTCTTATGAGACCCTATTCTAAATCTCATATAACAATGGGGGTTTTAAGGATAAAATAACTATGGAGGCAAAGAATTGGGAAAGAGTTGAGAAACAACATTATGGATATCCGGCCGAAAATCCCTAAAATCCAAGATGATATTGCGCTTATTGTTTGGTTGAAACCTGTGTGAATGAGTATAAGTTAGGAGGAATGGAGATGGGGGCAATAGAGATATTTATAATTTTATGCTCGTATCACGAGGCAGTCGACGAACGAATGAAATTTAAGAAAACAAGCACTGTAAGTGAACAATTAAGGAAGAAAAGATCCTGACTGGTGCGGGTAAGTATCATATCATATACACTACTCACCAAGTCATACAGGGTTCATAAATAATAAAAGCTACAAACAAATTTTCCGTAGAAAAACATCTCATTCCAATAATTCCATTTTGTTTTTCAGTTTTCTCGGATATGGCCAAAATTCACCACACAAAGTCTTTGTTTTGTTCCAGTCAACAATGAGTTCCTCTCCTCCGAAATAACATTCAAGAGTTGAGCTTTATTATAACAATGAAACGAGTTGCACGGGTTGCGTAAGGCAAAAGGAGTAATTTATATTTTACAATCCTTCACATCTTCAAGATTTATGCTATGGATTAAATGTAGTATATATATATATATATATATATATATATATATATATATGCATAGGATTAATTTATCTCAACATGAGATTATCTTGAATCCTTATGCATATATTTTGAGGATTTGTAACCCGGTGATTAATTGGAAGCAAACTGAGTAGAAACAAACTGCGACTAGAAATGTTTCTAACACTATTTGGGTTCTGCTCTTCTATCATTTTTCCCATTACTTTCTGGCTGTAAATTTTAATTAATTATCCTTTAAATTATAAGAAAGGTACTAAAGCTCCAACCCATACAAGGACAGATGATGCTATAGCGTAGTAACTACCTCATTTCAGTAACATCCACTTTCGATAGAGAGGTAGGTGAATTTAAACAAGGAAAATGAGCCATTTGAGAAAAGACGTCATCAATGTTTTTACAAGTTAAAAGATTTAACATTATAAAGAGTATTTTTTTTCTAATTGAAATTAATCAATAAATAGAAATTCAAATAAACTGTGAAATTAATGCCACACCAAGATAAGGAATTTCCATATATTGCTTAGAATTTCATTTTCGTCAATGAGGCTAAATGATGAATATGACAAAAGGCAAAAGGGTTGATACAGAAATTCTTTGTAAATGTAAAAACATAAAATGTGAATTTCAGTTGCAGTACCATTTTATCTCAAACTTGGGTTTCTTTTTTCTACTACACATGAGGAGCACACGAGGTTATTATCTTTTTCTATAGCTAAATGGCCACTTGTGAATAGCATGACATCCTAAGGTTTGCCATGGATGATAAATCGTTTGTGTGATAAAAAAGGATTAAAAGTAGTTTCAAAAATCTTACTTGCAACTCACTCTCTTATTTACATAATCACCTTTGCTTAAACTAGTTGTTTTTCCTCAATATTATTCAGTACAATTTAATAGAGGATAATACTATTATCTCAGAAGCTTGTTCTCTGGTTATATCTGTATGTTTCCTTTGCCATTACGCGTTGTGGTATATGTTGATGTCTGTGGGATATTTTATGAAGCTGATTTCTTGTGTTAGATATTTGAGATAAAATAATCTGCTTCAGTAGTTGATTCCTTTAATTATCTAAGTTACTCTTAGGCTACATAGATTTTGTGTCAATTTTGTCCAGAGAAGCTCTTAACTCATTAAATCTGCTTGTTAATTATCAGTACAGATACTATTGTGCCATAGAATGGTGTTATTTTCTCATTGATTTAAAATGACATGTTCTCACATCTAGACATAGACAGTGATTGGAATTAAGCTTCAATATATATATATATATATATATATATATATATATATATATAAATATATTATAGAGAGAGAGAGGGAATATTTCATGGCCTTAAAGCGAATAAGAATAAGTTGAACCTGAAAAGAAACTGATGAAATTAACTTCGAAATCATAAACACAATTCATTTAAAGTTTCTCGAATTCAAAAATCTATTGTAAAAGGGAACGGTTTACCATTTATTCGATGAATTATTGTCAAACCAAACTCGTTAAAGATGATGGGTCATACGGAAAGAGATGATTTACCAACATTTGTCTGATCATATTTACATATGGTTTCTAAATAACTACTTATACCTACTTTGTTGGAGGCTTCTATACTTTTCCTCTATAATACTTCCCAAACTATTAATTCGAACCACGACATAATGGTCTACTCAAACCGAACCAACAGGAAATTAAACATAATATAAATAGATAATATTACTGTCTTTAATTCCACAAATTCTTTGCAATTTAGGAAATTAAAATTCAACTGCTAGAGAATGGAAGAAAGTATATCCTAAAATACCAAAAGTCATCGAATAAGAACCTATATAGTATAGTATAGGACCACCTCTATTGCGATGAAGTGCAGCATCACGACCAGAGATCGATCCCACAAGTGGATGGAGGACCGATGGAGAGATACTCAGCATGCCGTCTGAATAGCTGTCCAATTAACAAATTGATTTCATGGCTTAATGGGTTCTACACCGCCCCTGAACCCTGTCTTTAACCCGAAAAGTTAAAGTGTTGACTCATCCCACCATGCCACATGTTGCCAGTACCTACAGTCTAATAAGTGACGTTAAGAGCCTTTATATGGCGCTGCATCCGGTATAATGGTTTTAACTTGGGCACTCCGGTGCATATACTTGTCCCGTAACCTGTAGATTGTAAATGACGTTGCACTGACCTGAAAGATATGTATCAGTTACAACCTGCCTCAATTTGGAGAAAATATGAGCCATTGCCTTCTTGTCCCACAGACAATTCTAACCCTTTACCACGCATCACGATCATTTAGGACACGTAGTCGGCCACTGAGTTTTCGACGTTGGAATATTGCATAACATTAGGTATTCACGTTAAACACATCACATTGTAGACCAATGAATTTTAAATATCCCCCACAATTTCCTAAATAAAATATCTTAACTAGTGTTCACTCTTAACAATGAGACTTGAGATAAGTGATACAATTCTTTGAATTTCCATTGTTATTGTATGGTAGTGCAGCTCACCATAACTTTAACATACTGCTATAGCATGACTTTTAGCAGCTCATTCTATAATATATTACCAGCATAGCACTTTATTGAAAACAATGTGAAAATAAAAAAAAACATCACAAAAGTTATCCTCTATGACTCTTTAGTATTTCAAAAGTAAAATGTAGAAAAATAATTATTTTTATCTTGACATGGTCTAACGATGTATATAATTGTTTGGATTAGTAGCGTTGTTTTATTGCTCTTTGCATTGAGTCAATAATTTATTCTAGGTGGCGGGGATAAAAATTAAACCTCTATTTTATGCATGGGACTTTTCTCACATGCATCCATCCCTCTTTTACTAACTTCACTGGCTTCTAATTCGATCGAAAACAGTCTTTGGGATCCTTCTTCCTAAACAACGCAGCAACCTCTCACCTGACTTCTAGCCCTAGTTAACCTCGTTTCAGACCTAAACAACTACTTCTCCTCCCAATAATCGTCTGTGCTGCATAGGTGATCGTGCATTCAATATCTTGTCCTCTAGAATTTCTAACGATCCACCTGTTCTATGCGCTCACTTATCTTTCCAGGTACGTGTAAGTGTGGCTTAAAGAAGCATCTATTCTCACTTGATCAGTGAAATGGCGTTATCTGAAGGCACATGACTTTGAAAACCGTCACTCTTAACCCATAGTATTATTATAAATAAAACATATAATAAAGAAAAACACAAGATTGCAAATTATTTAATCTTTAAAATCTGTTTAGGAAAGTTTGAACCCCAATGTATGCGAATATATTAAAATGAGTAGGAAAAAATGGTGGTAATAGGAACACTAATAAAGTCGTAAGATTTACAGTAATGCGGAAAAATTGTTTTTTAAAGATTAAACCTGATTCTCTTTATGCTAAAGGCAAGCGAGAGAATACATGTAACTATTAGATTTTTTTCTGTTTCATTAATGACCCTCATTATAATTCCATTCAAACAATTTAAGAACGTGATTTTGGCTTTTAAATTCTTACTGGCTATCTACAGTAGAAAATGTTAAAATTTTCTTGAAAAATTTCTTATTTTTTCGAAATAATATTGTTTTGTGAAATATAAAAAATATGGCATTATTTGATAGAATCTAATAAGTAATTTAATTACCTTTCTATAACTTCAATTAATTTGAAGTTATTTATTCTAATTGTTCTAGTAGGAAAGGGGTGAGAAATAACTGATCAAATAAAATATAAAGTAGAAAAACGGCCGAAAATTTAAGAAAAGTGGTCAAGAACCGGACGTGAATTGCAAATAATACATAGATTTAGGAAGAAATCTTCAGCCTTCATCTTATCGCACGAACAGTCAATATTCACCTAAAAGAAGCCAACAAATTCCAACCGCAGGGGATATCCCAAAATTATATTTGGAGGAATTTGGGAAAGAGGGACGGCAAGATACGTTTGAATACAAAAGTACATACCTCAAAAATCTGTGAAAAGAAAAAGTAAAAATCATTCTGTTATTTTTCTAGAAACTGTGGAGGTTTGAGTGAATTTTTTAGAAAATGCACAATTCCGATCAGTGTTTTTATTAGCAGCACGTTTCTCGCCTCGGATGATTGGAGAAATATATGACCCTGAACAAATATGGCCGGGTCTTATAGTCTTTATATTTGACTGAGATGAAGGTGAGACTGAGTTTGTTTTGGAACTTTAAGAGTTTTTTTATTTTTATTCTAACTTTATTAAAATAAAGCTCACCTACTTTTGTTCGTTTAATGAATTTTTTATATCATTGTTATATTTTTATACAGGTAACTAACTCTATGCCAATTTAATTCAAATAATATTTTTCCTGTGATAATTAACCAAAATAATAATTTCTGTTAATAATTTCCAACGGTGTCAATTTGAGGATTATTTTAATCTTTTCAGTAAAGTAACTTATTTTTTTGATCGCTGATTACTTAACAATTTCTTGGATTATTTAATAAATATTATTCTTCTAATTACTTTATAGAGTACTGGCAGTGAATAGAATCCATATTAATTTTGTTATCTTCTCAATAGAGCAAATTCAACATGGACTTCGCACTCCCACGATCCCTAGCAACAAATATTTTCTTCTTCAATTTAATTGGTTACCTATCTTTTATATTTCCAGTACTTTCTCTTATTTCGAATTACCTCTATCAAGTGATCTTCAAATCACTCCTGAAGAAGGATGAGCTTAACTATTGTTACATAATCATAAAAGGAAGAGGGCTTCTTTAGCATTAAGTCAATAGCAACCTTCCTTTAGCTTGTCATGTTGTATAGTCCACACAAATGACTCAATTTCATTGTCGACTGCAGCCTAAAGGAACCATAAGTGACAAAAATTTTCATTACAATAAAATAAATGACCTGATGAAAGATTGAGTGGTAAAAACATACATAATCTAACCAAAATTTAGAATAGGTTTCTTGTATTTCAACCAAAGGAAAGAAGGAAAAGGATTCAATTTCCTGCAAATAGACGCCTATGAGCCTTTGTAAGCTTGACCTATCAAGACTCCATAATTATTCAATCTTGAAAAAGTATTATTTTTAACATATTTTGAGTCCTATCGTTTATTATCCTCTGTTTTCAAACTTTATATTGATGCTGAAGTTGTATCTTACCGTAAGATAATAACAAATACCAAAAGTACTATGTTTTTCAATAAAAAAAAAATCATTATCACAAAAACAGAACTTACCAGTGAAATACAAAATAATGTAAATACTATATAATTAAAAATATTCTATCATTAATGACAGTAAATATGTCCATTTATTAATTAATATTGCTTGCAGACAAATACTAGAGGAATTTTGATACATTACTTTAATAAAACCTGCTTAAGCTCTTTCAGAGACTCTACTGGATTGAATCAATTATTTAGTTCTGTTCATCTTTAATTTCTCGCACCCGAAACCAGTTCAAAATGAACTTATCAGAATGAATATGCGCATTATTTTCCCCAGGAAGGATACCGCTACTGAACAAGAGCGTTTGCTTATTAGGATGCACCTAGTCAACCAAAATTGACAAAGCAATGGATTTAATTCACTATCTCGGGTAGTGCTTTTACAAGAATCATTAAATTCCATAATCATGATCCAGTTCCATGATTAATCTAATAAATGATAATTTATGATTAGAATCTAGGTTATGTAGCTACATAAGAAAATTCGGCATCTTACGTTGATACACCATCTTTTATGACGCTCAATATAGATTTACAATAGCAAAGGTTTAGTAATTTCACTCGTCCGTGGAATCATGATTCATATAAATCTCAAAGATGAGTTTCGGTCGAGACATGTCTGATAGGTGTTAAGTTCAGTATTAACCTTTGAATTTGGATGATTCTTGTATATCATACGCTTTAAAATTGTACGCAGAGCTTATTCTTTAGTACGTAAATATTTTTGTCCGAGCTTGTCTTTATCTCATTTTTGGAATTAGTCATAAGCTTAAAAAATTGACTATAGACACATTAAACATTTCAGCGCTTTATGTTAACAAAATTTCACCTATTCTTGCTTTTACAATCTTCCTAATTTAAAAGTTTGAAAGGGAATTCTTATTAGTATAAGGTATTTTTAAACGTGAAAATGAACGACATGATGAGTATAGATTAAACTTCAACCTAAATTAATATACAATAATCTGTAACCTGTTTATATACTCTCTTAAGTTAGTAAACAGTTTATTCTGTTAATTCCGTTTGGAAAATATTAATGGAAATTAATTGTTTCTATTATTTTGTCCAACCACTGTACAAGTCTAAGGCTTTGCTTGATTTATCTTTATTCGTTACAACCTATCAAGCTGTTATTGAGTTAAAATAAACTGAGAGAATATAACTACTTATTAATGAAATTTTTATCGATTTTCCAGAAAATCCACAGAAGAACGATCAGCCTTCTATCCGTCGGTGTTGGTCGTGTATGGGGAAAAAAACTATATCGTCTGCTGAAGTTTTACTCATGGAGCATTTTTAGGTAAGAGCATCCCTTTATGATTGCCTTCATTAGCATTAAGTGATTTATGCCCTCACCTCCCTCGACTGATCTTTAATTGTTTGAAAAGAGATGTGTGACGGTCTTAAGTGCTATGAAAGGCCCTATTTTCCTCTACATATTCGGTTTCTTGTCTCACTAGCCTCTTTTAAAACGTTATTTACATCATTTAATACAACATATGGTTAAAAAAAATTGTTAACTTTTAAATTTTCACTCGAGTTTATATATACATATATGTCGATATATTTCACATCTTCAGCAAGATATCGATGCTGACTACTTAACGTCTTTTTAAATAAGCTGTGTGAAATTGCAGGTAAATGGTTCTTGCATTATCCATTGTTCAATAAAGACCTATATATTGTTAGTTTTTAATAAAATTCTCTAAATGAAATGGCAGCATTTTTTCCTATATTAATTAATATCCAACCTCAATTTTACGTAAAGTTTACTCCAATTTAATAGCTTAATGAAATAATGCACTAAAACTAATGTAACTAGAGTCAAAAAGACTACAATAGTGATAACCAATCTAAAATCAACAGCTTAAATTCATAGAAATTGAATTTGAATTCATTTGAATGCAAACTGTTGTCAGCAAAATTAATCCAAGTTTGTGGAATTAGGTAAAATTTCAATGGGGATAAAATGAAAGTTTTCCTTTCCGTGAAAAAGGTTTGTATAAAAACGGATTGTTCGAAACAGATATAACAATGATATCCTTTTCAGGACTGAAGTTATTCCAATTGGACTCGGAGTGTACCTTAAGAAAACCCGTAATGAGTTTAGAAGCATTCCAAAGAATCATTTCTTATGGTTGCTCTACGGAGATATCAAAGTATAAGTATATCTAAAGAGCATAAGTTTTAAATATCAGCCAATTTAATTGATTGCTTTTGTAATGACCTTAATTTTTTAAATTATTTGAAACAAACTAGAGCATCATTGAACCAAACAAAGGAAAATTAAATTATACTGTGGTAAACTGATATGACAAAAAAGGGAGTAAAAATTGGTTCTAGGCTTCTATAAGAGAACTTGTGTATGGAATAATGACAGAGTAGCACATGATAAAAGGAAGAAACAAGGTTCCCAATAACTAACAACGCTCAAAGACTAAGTATCATGCTGAAATGCAAGTAATATCCGGTTTTAATATAAATTAAAAGATAAAACCTTATTACTATGTATATACGAGGGGCGGTAAATAAGTTTTGCAATTCGGATATAAGGAAACGAGATATGAGGAAAAGTGTTTTATTATTTTTCAATATAACTACCCTCAACTTCAATGCACTTGGGCAACTTGTCCCTTAGGCTTCGAATTCCCGACAACCAGAAATCTCCCGACTGTTGTTCAATCTACTCCTGGAGGGGGAGCTGGACATCTTCCTCATCCCCAAACCGGCGTCCACGCAGTGCAGCCTTGAGCTTGCAGAATAAAAAGTAGTCACTTAGGCCAGATCTGGACTGTAGGGGGAAAGGTTGAGCTCCTTGAATCCGCACTCGCGCAGGGCAGCTTGTGCAACTCTGGCCTTGTGGACTTTGATGACGTTGAAATCGATCATGGATTGAGTTTTCTAGGGACCCAACGGGAAGAGACCTTGGTCATGGCCAAATTGTCGTGGATGATGTTCATAACACTTCCATGTGATATTCCAAGTTCTTGCTCGATTTCTCCGACCTTCACGTGTCGATTTTCGAGCATACTCCGCTCCACACGGGTCACATTGTCCTCATTGGTCACATCTGACGGGCGTCCTGGAGAGGGGTCATATTCAAGGGACTCACGACCATGGCGGAATTCCCTATTCCAGCGAGCAATGGTTGCATAGGAAGGAGGGGCATTGTCCACTGTAACCATGCGTTCATGGATATCTTTTGCATTCTTGCCTTCCTTGGTCAAACATTTTATCACTGCGCGGTGACTCAACCTTCTCCATTGTTGAAATTTTGTGACTGACAATCTGCAATCAGCTACTGCTTCTTAAATAGACGAGACAGGAGCGTGCGGCTGCAGGTCCTGACTTGTCATAACTTGTCCTAACACCCCCACAAACAGCCCTCCCCCTTCGTCTGTTTTGCCCTACCGATTCTCAAAACTTATTGACCACCCCTCTTATTTAATCATAAATATAACTTAACTTTCATTTTAGAACCTAATGCCATCTATCAACAAGTTTATAAATGCCACCCTTATAAATTTATTTAGGTTTTGAAGCAAAATATCAATCCAACTCATTATGAAACTCTCCCATTAATTTCAACCTAAACCATCCTAGTATTTCTGTAATCCTCTGAAAGACTGATAATCAAATGGAGCAAGATCAGGAAATATGGAATATAGAACAAGATTTACCACCTGAGCTCCCCAAGAAATCTTTGTTCATTCAAACTGCTTTAGGACGGGCCTACTCGTGAAGTAGGATGAAAGCCCTTCGTTGACTCAAAGGTGCTTTCAAATATTCAAGTTGAATTCATTAAACAGGCCTGCCTTTGAAATAGGATTTTATGTCAATCAGGATTTATTTGTTGTTTCTTAATGAATCAAACCTCTTGAGCTCAAGAATGAATGTATTTTTGTTCAATCAAGTCAGATTTTCTCAGTACAGCATACACCATTTTCAATGAGATTACCTCATTTTTTCTGAAAAAATTCAAAAACCTTTCTCTCTCTAATAATACATTATTATTGTTATATCATAGAAACGGGAATAAACGTATGTAAACTATAATCCTTTTAATAAAAAAAAAATAAAAGAATGCAACATAATAAAGAAAATAATTCTAATTTCCAAGAAAAGACTCCCTTGACGATTTTGGTTTGTGCCTCTCATCTGGTGTATTACGCTTCAAACACCAACACTACTCAGCAAGCATGTTTACGTCGCATTTACGCTGGTACCTGGTTTCTATTGTTTTTATGTCCTGATGAAATCTTCCCCCTATTCTTCACTGCAATTCCCGCAGTTATCGGGAAAATAATCCAGATGGGAATGTAAAAATGTATCTTTATAGACATTCGAGCTCCCAAATGTTTGAGACTTGTTAGAAGCTGATTGACCTGAGCAACATATTCTGGGGTACCCTTTTTGCCTAGAAAATTGATAACTAGAGCTTTGAAAGCTTTCCAGGTATCTTTTTCTATCTCCCTCCTTGATGCCTCAAACTGCTGATCTCTCATCAAGTTCCTGATCTGAGCTCCATCTAAAATTCCCGCCTGGAGCATAGTGTCACTGATTTGGGTTCCCAAATCAGTGACATAATCTTTAATTATGCCAAGCTTTATATGCAGTGGAGGAAGCAGTATTTTGTGAGGAGGCACTAAAGGGTCAGCTATCACATTGTTTAATCCAATTCTAAATGCTTCTCGTGGAGGCCAAACCTTCTTCTGTTAGTGCATACTATCTGCACGACTGTCCCATAAACATAGGAAACAGGGATGCTTCGTGTAGCTTGTTTGCATTACAAGTATAAGAGACACTACTTGAAAAGAAATTTAGCAGGGTATGTAAATTCAAAGTGTAATATTTCTAAAAACAAATTCAAAGTAATATTTCTTAAAACAATAAGAATATGAATATGTACTGAAAATTCTGTATGCCGATGCACTAAATCTTTGCTTTGGAACTAACTGGATATATTTAAAACTTGTTTTGAGTTTATTGAGTTATGTTGTATACTTTCTCAATTAGAATAAGTTCTCCATTAACCCAAAAGGATGCATTAACAGGTATAACTCAAAAATGATTTCCAGATTTGCATTCAGGTAAAATGTAATTTGATCAAAAGGTGTATATAAGTATTAACAATTAAAAATGAAAATGTCAATATTAAAGAGCTTAGAAATGCCAAGTGTAAAATGATCTTACCTTTATGTCACCACATATCCTCCAATTGTGGGTAGAGTAATTTATTGCATCCAGCAATTTTTTCATATTTTCATAATTTTTAGTAAGTTGGATTGAATGGCCTTTATGAACGGAAGCTTTCTTGTTACCAATATTCTGAAAAATAGCTTTAAACTTCTACTGGAAGAATCTATGAAAAGTCTATGAGAACTACTTAAAATAACCTCATATGTCCACAATATTTTTAGCAAAGAAATGCAAATTTACATTTACATAAATATAACCATGTAATTTTGTCGCTTGGATATTTTAATCAGTAAATTATTTTCATTTTAGATGTAAATTCGGAAGTAGTGATATCTAGATTAAAGTGCAATTGAATATGGAAATAGAATTTCGAATTAATTCTCCGCCTTGATTTGTATTAATAAACTTGAAAAATAAAAAGAATAGCAAGAAATAAATAGTTTGACATTTAATTTATCTAAAGATGATGTTTAAAACAGTATTTGTGTTTAATTTTGAGCAATAGGTTATAAATCATTAGCGATAGAGAACAAAATAACTATATGTTGACTTAAAGGAGTACAAAACCTTATACCATTACAAATAATATTCTAGTTTAATTCCATAAATATATGGGATAAGTATCACTTAAAGATTATGATACCAGGTCAGATTAGTAAAGATAATCGCTCCCAAAAGAAAAGTGAAGTAATGACGGAAGGATAAAAATTAAAATAATTTTATTATGTTTAAAATTTTTAAGCAATTATTAATAGTAATTATTTAATTGATTTAAGTTATTTAATTTAATAATTTAATATAAATTTATGAATGGCCTTAAAATGATTGTGGAATTCTTTTTTGAAAAGAATTCCACTACTAACTATGTCTGTACATGGTTCTTCCCGGCCGGACTAGTTTCACTAATTTTGGCAAGAATGTGGGTGTATTGCGTGTCCAACATGATGGAGGCAGAATAATCAGCAATTCTGATTAATCTTCAAGATTAGTAGGTCTCATATCTTTTGATTCAATGGTTTATGGCTAAAACAACCATCATCAATTCGAACAATTGATGACTGTCATGATTTTCTCATGCCTTTGATGACGCAAGTAGAAGATTTAATGAATTGAACTCGGAGATTCAAAGCAGCTAAACACAAGTTAAGTTTAGATTAATGGAAGCTTTACGCATTCAAAATGGTGTATACAAATTTATACACCCATGTAGGTAAATGGCTGTACGTTGGCTAAAAATATTTACTTAACTGATCATCTGCCGAAGTTTTTTGTCATAAACTTAGTCATAATAAAAAAATGGAAAGATTAAGTCTAAAGGACAGTTAATAACTGCTATATTTTCCTCTGGGATGACTCACTGCAATGAAACTTTAGTTATCCATAATGATTCAAGGAAGAGACTCAACCTAAAGCTAATTATTGTCACTTAGAAGATCCAATTTATAAAAGAAATCGATATTACGTTTTTTTAATTTGGAATGGCGGCTTTTGAAGAAGTGCACTTCTTGGGTTTTTCAATCTGATTACATACTTGTACCTGACTGATTGCTCAAATAAACATAATAAAGGAAGAGAAGTAGAACAGAGAACAACTAATAATATATAGCAATTGGCAAATGTTATTTGCCGCTTAGTAATCTCTTCACGCTCGTCTTAAATCTGTAAGGAGGAAGGTTCAATAGGAATCTCTGAAATTAAATTCTCGTAATGTGCTAATTCATTTTGACTCTAGAATTTAGTCTCTAAATACAGACAAGTACTAAAATCAAATTTTTAATATGAGTCTCAGCATAGGCATTGTATTCTACCTAGCAATAATGGAATCCTGCCACAACAGACAGAAATTAAAGCCAAAATAAACATCCGCCCAGGCTTAGTAGAAAAAAATCATTTCCGAAACACAATTCGAGTGTGAAATTGCTTTGCGATTCCAGTTTTCTGCAATTGTCACATTGAAATTGCTTTGATTTAATGGCCACTTCACGGTCATAGCTTTAAAATATATGAACTATAATGTTGGTCGTAATCGCTATTGTGCAAACCTACATATTTGTATGCATCTTGCCCTTAATGTGAAGTTCTTTATTAAAATAATATATTCTTATTTTACACTTTAGTATTCAAGAAAGTTATAAATATAAAAAATCATTATATGTTTTCTCAGTTGACTTTAATAAAGTTTTGATTCTATTAAATGAAGTAGTTTTATAGATGCACTGAAGCAGGTCAAAATACTCCCAAGCATTATTGAAATTATTGCTAACATCTATCAGAATGACAAAACTATCATAAATTATACTAAAAAAGAAATTGAAATGCCAATAACAAATGGAAAAAACACAGAGTTGTACAGGGTAGACAATATTATTTAAATTAATAACATATATAATAATGAAATGAAATCGAAAACCATACAGAAGGATTTCCCAAAGAATTACAAAAGATAAGTATCCTTTTTTATGCAGATGATGTTTTTTTCTGAGACAATCATTAAAAGATGCTCTCTCTACTATCAACATCTTTACTGAATTAAGTAAAGGAAGCAGTTTTAAAATCAAGGCATCAAAGAGCAGCATAAAATTATAAAAAATAAAGAAAATCTAACTGATATAGTAGTAATTAAGATTGTAAATGAGATTAAATATTTAGCAGTACTACAAATGACTCAAGAAATTATTTTTAAAACTACAAGCATTCAATAATTGAAAAAGCATGTAACTGCAGAACATTGTATAGCCGATTACAACTAAGAGTTGTCATAAGTTGGTGATAGGTAAGGCCTATTGAAAGAATGTTGCCCTTCCTTCCAGTCTATATGGATCAAATATAATTAATTTAAATGATTCAGATTTCAAGAAATTACCAACTATAGAAAATAGTGTGTATAGAAAGCTCTTGGAAGAGCCAAAATATGCCCCAAACCCTACTTTGAGGGCAGAAATAGGATCAGAAATATTAAAAGTATTAATAAGAATGATCTTTTCAAATTTATATTGAATGATATGATAGAAAAATATCTTACAAAATTACCAAGATCTAAACAAATAAGTATCCAAGATATTAAAATTCAAAATAAAGCAGATATAAAAAAAAAAGCAGTGGGGCCTAAAACTGCAAATGAAAGAAATCTCAACAAAAGTAACTCTTGAGTCATAGAAAAATTAGAAAAAAGAGATAAAAGAAGAAAATATTTAGGACAACACATATTCATCAATTATACTCTATAAAGCACGAACAAATACTCTGCCACTATATGACAGAAATATACATTCAATACAGATCTCTCCTTACAAACTTTATATAAGAACCTTCGTCATTAAACGCCTAACCCATTTTGACTCTTTCAAGTAAAATAAAAGCCTCAAGTAAAAACATCGCTCTGCAACTTATCAAGAAAGCATAAATGTTTGCTCAGGTCACAGATGGCTCCTCAAGATAAGTTGGGACTTCATATTTTAATCTTAATCAAATACCAAAACCACGTTTCTAGTGTAACGCCTTTTGCTAACATTTACATATATCCCAAAGACGCCTAATACATTGACAGACATTTGAAGTGTAAACGTGAAAATGTCACTGATATCAAACTCGCCATACACCAATTCACAGTAGCAAACCTTTAACACTACCACAACGATTCCCATTCTTTCACCCTTTATTTTAACGGAAAATACGAACTTCCTCTGCCACTACTTTCTTTTCCTAGCATGTCTGTAGTATTTCTTCGGACAATCCAGCAGGTAACATGATCGCATACGTGTTACACTACTACTAATTCTACCAGCATTTCCTCACTTTCGTGAATTTTCTAACGGATGTATGCCTCTATATGTTCAATTCTACATATTCACTCTCATTTCTCAAACATTTAGATCAATAATAGAGGGCTTCATGTCGTCAAGGGGAGTTCATCTTTAACCCGATACACTCTTGTACGGTCTTGGTCGTGTGGGCTGCGGCACCATCCTACTGAAGGACGTAGTCAGCCTTTTTTCCTGATTTTTCTTACCGATGGGAGAATTTTTTTGGTAAATATGTCCCATTAATCGGCCGCTGTGATCATGTAACCTCCCTTAAATCACACTTGTAGCATTTCGTGATCAAAAACCACGACCTTGAACATCATCACAGAGGCCGGGTTCTTGGTCTTGAACAAGGCAACAAACCTCTGAGATGTGATGCTGGCCGCAGCTTACCACGTGAGCGTTTTGGTCGTGATGACTGGATCTATCGTAAAGTTTTTTCTTCAGAAAAAATGATAATTCGATTACTATAAGACTTCCAGTCCATGATAAGGTGACTCCAGTGCTCTCGATACTATTCTTGCATACCCTCAGTGAACACAGGCTTTTCCACGCACCTTATTTACTTGCCTCCATCCTTCTTGATGACTCGCAAGGCACTGAGATGCTCTTCTTCTTTGCCAGTGCAGTCATTTTGAGCTTGAGAGCACTTTCAGAGCTCTTTCTTACAGTTAAATGGTTGCACCTCAAGATGTGCCTGAACGAAGTCGGTCTTTTAGGTTAAGTCTATTCTTAAGCCTCTCTACGACTCTTTGTACGGTCATACGGCTGACATTGAGCCGTTTGGCGATGTCGGACTTGTTGTCGCCCACGTGTAAAAAAAACAGAGCTCTCGATTATTTTCAATTCCATCTTGACGCTCCTGCAAACGATTTAAAAGTCGTTTTGATGACACGTGCTCGTAAAGTAAAAAAGTAGAAGTTTGAGTTTGTTTCACCGAACATTTTCTATCACACATATAAACCTCTCCAAATATTGAAAAGGCCAGTTTACAGAACTTATTCAAAGCCCGATAGTGTACATTGAACAAGATTAGCAGCTACGTGAACACACGTCATGAAAAACGAGATTTCAATGAATCAGGTCACTTCCAAAGCCTCGGTGCTAACTAATTATCAGTCGCACAAGGACCTTCAGTAGAAAAGCGAAATACTTTTGATTTGTTCCTTTGTATTTAAATTTAATATTCTGCCATTTTGTAAATAATCTATTATCTAACTAGACAATTAATTAATTTTGTGTCCAAGATGATATTTTATCATTTATTTTTTATCTAAATTCAGACAGCTTTTTCCTTGCCTCTCTACATCAATTCTTTTATCATTAAACATATAATTATTATGTTAAAAATATCGAATTCCTATTTGAATATGCTTTCCTGCTTCGAAGTTTTGTACCAAAACTCATTAATTCAAGAATTAACGAGGCAAGAACTCGAATCTCCTCTTACAATGAAGGTCTTTTAGATTTGCATATTTGCTTCGCAATCTGAGAAAATTTACCTTTTAATCATTTAAAGCTGCATTTTCGACAAGATTTGTATTCAATTTTTTCAGGTAGATTTGTTAGGCATTTTCTACTACTATTTAGAAAAAACCTTTCTCCTTTACTTATTTATACTAATCTTGTGTAATTGTTTCTAAATTTTAGAATATTTTTGAAGAGCATCTTTCCCTCTTGATCTTGATCTTTTCGGTCATTTTTTATCAAGTGGATTCAAATTAGTATTTTTTCTGGTACATCTATGCTCTTGAAATCTTTCCACATGGCTTGTCTAGCTCGATTTCAGGTTGCATATATCTTCTATGTACTATAGCCTGAAGATTAATTTATCTGTGTATCCAAATGGTTACTTTTCGGCCATGCCAATTTTTACGAATAATAATGAGTTTATGGTCTATTTCTATGGTTCTAATTTTAATTTACATTTTTTGGTAAGATTCCAAGTTTCTGCTGCATCTGTCATAGTCGGTAATATCCATTGGTTACATACTTTTCTTTTTAGGCATCTAAGCATTTTTGTTTTTAAGATGATGCTTGACCTTCCAAATGCTTTCTAGTCTAGAGTGATTCTGCGTTGTTCTGTTTGTTTTTTTCGAGTTGATATTGTAATCTGTTACTGGGTTCAAGAGGATTCTCATGGTATATTCTCTGAGGATGGCGGTGGAGTTCTGGACAAAATTTTTCAAGATATTATTGAACTTGTATTTTAATGTAATGCTTTGTTGTCTCTTTCTAAATGTTAATTTTTATCCTACATCATATCATCCTGTTGTCACAGATTTTTAATTTCTTGATGACTTGTAAATTATTTTTACAGTTATCTTTTTTAACCAGCATATAATCAATTTCATTGCATATCTCATAGTCTTGTCTTTGCCAAGACCATATGTGCTGCTACCTCTTTTTGAGCATAGTGTTAGCAATTTTGAGATCTTGGAGCAGTGTAAAGTCATTCAGATCTAGTCCACTTTCATTTTGTTCCACATTTGAAAACTTTTTCTGATTTTGCATAAGGCTCTCATAAATGATAGTAAAATGGCCTTTTTTTTGTTTAGGCTTGTTTTGTTTTCATTAAAGAATCTATCAAATGTTTCCTGCTTATTGCAGATGGCAGTTCGTACACTTGGATTGGTCTGAGGGTATAGATACTTCGTACGGACTCTTTGGTTTAAGTAAGCTACTCTTTTTGATATGCGGTCAAACTATTATTATTTCTCTGAGGACTCTATGTGTCAAAATTCAAACTTCATACTGTCTTTGATTTTTTAGTTTGTGGTTCCGTTGGTGATAGATAATGGTTTCAGCGATAGCTTACCTGTATCTTCTGGTTTCATACAAGCCAATTATATCCCATTTAATATCATTGATTCAATGAAGAGTTCTGTGAGATCTACCTTCTTCATCATGAGAAGCTTAGCGCCATAAGATGGCATGTTGCCGTAATGTAGGTTGGAAGTTAGGGAACTTTAGTGAAATTTAGTTAAACCTGGATTTTTTCTTCGCCTCTTAATTCGAAAACAGAACTTTTTGTTTTAAGGTTTAGGACGTTAACCACTACGCTACCAAGCACCATATGGTGTACATATAAAGTTTCTCATAAATATACGAAAGTTCATTTGTTTTTAAATGATGAATCATAAAATGCTTATTTTCGATTTAGTGATTCTCTTACCTATTGTATCCCCCTTAAGCAATTAATTAATGGTGCATTCAATTGAAGAAGACTAAGTGAAACATATCTTTATAGTAAAAGAGTCAAATATAAGCCTATAAAAACTCAACAATTTACATTTCGAAGTGTGGTGAGATGGCTGAATCTTATGTTTAGGAAAACATACATTCATTACGGAAGACATATTATTATTGAAATTATATAATTACCACATATATAATGACTGTTTTTATTAATATCCAACCTCAAGGTTAAATCGTTTGGAGACTAGAGTTGATTCCCAGATGAATCGAGTTTGTGCCCATCAGTACAAACTAAGTGTATACTATCCAGATGACAACTCGTGTGGAATTATAGGGACTTAGGTGTGAATTACTAGTTCAGTTTTTTGAAAACTTGAGTTTGTTGCTTGAGTAATCAATGCATGGTTATATCTCGTCCACAAAACATTCGGTTTATAAATGTATGGAAATGGGCATGTATCTCTAGAGCTGGAATGATAATTATGAACAAGTTTTCAGACAGAAAGTGAGAACCTGCAAGTAGTCTTTCTGGGTATCTTCATGCATTACAGAAGTGTGGAAAAAAGATCGACAGGCTTCAGCATCGAAAATTAGTACTCCATCAGTTGTTTCTTTAATGTATCTTGGGTTAACCGTGATAAATAGTAGTTTTATAGCCGAGACCCGTGGCTTTATCTTGGTTGGGCTATTTGCTAACCTCTGCCGCTCAGAATAAGGGAAACTGGATAACAAGGGATTAGAATTAATATTATCTTTGTCCAATTCTTTTCTCTTTCTCTCACTGCTTAGTTCTCTCACGACGATTTTAGATCCACTTTAGGTTTAAATAAGATAGTAGAGGAGTATTCAAAGTCACATTAAACAAATTGTAATATAAGCATATGTCCAATGAACGTAGTTTTTAACAAATTTACTATGGCATTGTGGCAACAACATTAGTTTTATTCGACGTGAGCAAGAAAACATTGTAGAAAGATCTTCAAGAAATGTTTATAAACAAGACCTAAAAATTGAGGGTGCTGATTGTGTTAAAATGGTAACAAGAAGTAACAAGGAAAGGAAGTACCTTAGAAGACCTTACGGTCCATTCAAAGAGGGTACCTTTGGACTAGCAATCGAGCGGGCACATGGTTGCTCAATTGTTTTGCGTCCCAAACGGCCACTTTTCAAGACTTTGTCTAGTCTTGACTTGAACTGGTCAACAGATTCACTGTTGGCAACTTTCACTCGAAGTGCGTTCCACTTTCCGCAGATACTGCAAGTGAAAAGATTTCCACACAGATTGCGGTCGTAACGCTTCAGTTCAAGTTTAAAGCCGTGATTGCGCGTTCTGTTCTCACTGAGTGTGAAAATATCCCGGTAGTCAACATTGTCGAACCCTCGAAGTATTTTGAAAACTTCGATGAGCTGACCACGCAGTCTACTGGTTTCCAGCGAGAACAGATCTAATTCCCTTAGTCTATCCTCATAACTTTTATGTCGGATAGAAGGAATCAGCCCGGTTGCCCTGGCTTGTACGTGTTATAACCTTGCAATATCCTTTCGAAACGAAGGACTTCAAAATTGTACGGCATACTCCAGGTGCAGCGGAGTGAGGGAGTTGTACAGACAAAGTACTATTTCCTTGTTACGGTATCCAAATTGGCGCTCTATGTAGCCTAACATCCTTTGGGCTTTCGAGAACTTGAGGTCGCTAGTGATAGTTACACCCAAGTCCTTCTCAGTTTTACTTGATTCAAGAGCAGTAACCTTAAGGATGTACTGAGATTTGATGTTTTGGTGGCCGATATGCATTACTTTGGATTTCCCCACGTTAAAAGGCATTTGCCACGTGTTCAACCACTCCCTAATTCTTTTAAGGTCCTCTTGGAGGCGGGCAGTGTTCCCCTCCCTTTTCACATTAATATCAAGCTTGGTGTCGTCTGCAAATTTAGAAATTTTGGCAACCATTTCACCGTCCATGATAATAAACAGTAGTGGTCCCAGGACAGAACCTTGAGGGACACCGCTAGATACGGTCGCCCATTCAGAGGCCCGTCTATTCACTACTGCTCATTGCCGTCTGTCACTTAGCCAGCTTTCTATTCAACCTGCTACCTTGCTGCCTATGACCTGCGCATCGCACTGTCAGGAGAAGGTGGCAGTGTGGTACCTTGTTAAAGGCCTTTTGAAAGTCCATGTACACAACATCCACCGCTTTATCCCGATCATGCTTACTGAACACGAAGTGGAAGAATTCCACAAGGTTCGTCAGGCATGACCGTTGCCTTCGGAAGCCGTACTGGCAACTCTTCAGTAGCAGGTTTGACTCTTAATTAAACGTTATCTTGTCCACTATCATGCTTTCTATGAGTTTACGACTATCGAAGTCAAACTGATGGGTCGGTAGTTTGACGGATATTTAATTCTCAATTAGGTGAACGGTCATTGCATATGTTCCAACTAAAATAGATTCAAGAAAAAAGTGAAAATGCGTATAAATATCACTATGTTCAGGCCAATTGAAAATGTAATGTTTTAAATTTATACATATTGATTTCCTTTGTTGCGAAGATTTACAAGCAATTTGATTTTCTTAATCTCTATTACCTAAAATTTACTTTCTTACTATTATTCCACTAGTTATACTAATTTACTCAAATATTTGAGTAAGATTGAAGTAAAAATAATAGTGTGTATGTAAAATTGTGATTAATTTTATCTGTTTAAAAAATATTCATATTGCAAACGAAGGTCGTATCTTTGACCTTACTAGTTGGAAACGTAAATCTTGACAGCCGGAATCATTAAAGAACCATAGGATATCATCGAGCAAAGACGCTAAGGTCAATAATAGGTAAATCCATTTGAAAGTAAAATTACTGCTCTGGTATTAATATCTATTTAATGAAAGTTTATTCTATTTCAAAAAACTCACTTAGTCAAAATTATACAGAATACTATGGAAACATTCATATAATGAGAAATAATTATCGATTTTCTCTTTTTAATGTTTTAAGACAATCAGCGCTTCCAATTTGTTAGGTCTTGTTTAGAAACATTTACGAAGATCTTTTTACAATGTTATCTTGCTGACGTCGAATAAAGTTAATTTTTTTGCCACAATGCCATGGTAAATTTGTTCAAAATCACGTTCATCGGACTAAGGATAATATTACAATTTTTTGCTTGTGGTAAATAAATTCAGTAGATGTACATATATAGATATTATATATATATTTATTTTTTAAATATTTTATTACTTACTTGTATCCTTTTCACTTTAATTACACTCATAATACTTCTTGACATGGATTTTACAAAATTCTACAAATTTCTGACAATAACTTTCTCCACAGCACTGTCCATAATTTATCTATTCGATTTATGTCCGAGTGGGCTCTGTAGTGGCCTCTGTAGTGAGCTTTCAATAATAATTACCTCTATTTCTCGAAACAAATTATTTAGGGATTTGATATACAGCATTGGATATTATCCTGCTGAAAGATAACCATCTCTTGGTATTGTATGAAGCAATCTTTGGATAGATTACTGAAATATAACCATTTCTTCGTTTTGTAGGATGCAATTTTTGGATAGATTGCTCAATCAAACAAGCAGGATGAAAGACGTCTCCTCTATTATTTTAAAACTATAAGTGCTCAAATTCTACAAAATTGTTAGAACGTGACATTTTATTTCGACATATATATAAGAGATTACATAAATTACAAATAACTCAACAATATAATAATCTTCCATATTATTATATTGTCCAATCTTTGTGATCTATTGCCCACTAATGACTTTTATTTGCCTTTGATTTTTAAGTTTCCTTTGAAGCCTTAAAGTTTCATTAAACTCCACATCAAGTTCTAAGATGATTCTTCGGCAATTTCTGACGTTTTCTGCAACTTCTCTTCTTTTTGACAATGAATTTGGTCATTTGTTCTCGTTTTAAAGTGGTTTTGACAATATATCTTAAACATCTTATTTTTTTAGGTATTTCTACTTCTGATAACACTTGGCTATGAAGAAGTTTGATTTGTGTTATATCTTCCTCCTTAAATTTCTTCATTTTAGTTAGATTAGCTATTTAGATTTTAAATACACAGTAGTTTATAAATTTACTTCGAAACAGTAAATATTTCTCAAAATGTGAATTTAGAAAACTTAATTTTATTAATCACACACCATTTATTAAAATACTAATTCAAACATAAGTAAAAAATATTAAAAAATATTGGCAAAATGGACAATATGTACATACATACGTATATATTTATTAATAATACGAGAAATTCCTAAATGTTTGATTAAATATATAAATTTATGAGAGCTACTTTATACTTTTATCAAGAGTGTACTTTTACTTGTGCACTCTCGAACATTTCTCAACACAAATTACTCGCTCATTAACGAGTTGCATACATTTTGGTTGATGTTCTTTAAAGTTTTACTCATGATAGAGAATTTTAGTCGTACTATTTCACAGGTTGATTATAGGTACGAGGTAATCAGAGGTATTTGACATATCAGTATTGCAGGCGAAAACTATTAAGTATGACTCTCTTAAATGAAGACTGGCTTCAGCTGCTATGTGAATGATTTAAATCAGTGTCCTTTGCTTATAGATGGGAAAATCAACGGATCATTTTAATTTGATTCCATAATAAAATATTTGTACTTGTTATCCAAATGAAAAATATAATTCATTCTGACCAATAATTTCTTTCTTTATATATCATTTTTCCTCGATAGATAATTCATTTCCTGCCAAAAATAACTATTTTGATTTCTCTTCTTTAAGCGTTTCACCCCCAAGTTGCTTTTCTCCTTTTTTTTCTTTTTCTCTTTTATTTTCAGCCCTAAATATTTTCTCTCCGCCAATATGTTTATTACACGATATTCTTCCATCCAATTTGGTCTTGCTTCTGCGACTGACATCCTTTCATTTCAACTCGTGCAATTGACGTCCATTATGATTTTTTTCCTTGAATATCGTCATATTTTCGCCCTTGTATTAACCGCTAAAATGAATTACATGAGATTGTAAAAGAAAAAGTACCTTGAAAACTTGTAAATTTGATATGTGGAATTAACTGTAGAAAAATATTGTAGTTTGATACCTGTTTGAAAACAGAAACATATAAAACAGAAGCAAAGATGTGCGAGTCTGCTTTTGAACGTAAAACGGGGTTTCTTAAAAAAAGTATAACACCTTTTAGCGAATGTAATGGTGTTTGGTTGAAAGTTCATATTGGAAACCAGAATACGATTATGAGAAGAAGCATCAAATTTATGCGCATTTTTTAATATTTTCGGCTTATTTAAATGAAATAATTCATTCATTCATTTTTGTCTGTTTCTTCGCTTTAATATTTTAAAAATTCTGTCAATTTTTTACTTTATAAAATTTAAACAGATTAATTAGATAAGTTCGACGCTCTTGAAAATATTTTTTAAGATTTTAATCAATCAAAACAATATTTCAAGGACTTTCTCATCATTTTGTCCATTTCAAATGGAGATATTTTTTAATTACCATCCCAAAATATTCCTATGGATTTTTCTGTTATTATCAAATTTCGATATATCTACGATATGTTTCCAAATATGGTAATGATAAGGGGACATTTTGGTATGGTGCTTTATTATGGCCACGGTCCTTTACAATACTCATACCGGTTCGGTGCGGGCCGCATAACCATTTTGTTCAATACAATATATTGAATACACAAAAACTAAAGACAACTAACATATTTATTTACTAATATAAAAAAATAAGGACAACAAACATATTTATTTACTAAAAAGTTACCAAAGAAGGCGTCGTTAGCAATAAGATAGTATTATTACACTCATTGCGCACATATCCAAGTTTCACAAACTAAGCTGCAAAAAAGGTTAGTGAAATTTGTGAAAATGGCGTTTAGCTTTTAAAATATCATCAATATTTGCTTTAATTGCTGCATCCACACTGCAGCGGCGGGTCGGATGAACTGACCTCGCGGGCGGGATGAACTGACCTCCCGGGCCTGATCTTGCTAAAGGGCCGTAGTTTGGAGAAGCCTGTTATTACCAGTATATAACAACTATTAAAAGATTTGAGAGAATAGATAGGTCTTGATGGAACACTAGAAGGCAACATGGTAGTGGGAAATGTATGAAACATTTTAGGCGCAAATCTAGGGAAAACGCGGTTATTTTTGCAATGCATACGAATAATGAAATTAAGCAGTAATAAATAGAGCTGAAAGGTGAGATTTTGAGTAAAAGAGTTAGGTTCCATGATGAAGACAGGCAGAAGTGGGGTTCAGTGTTTAAAATCTAATGGGAATAACGATGACTACTTTGAAGGGAATGCAGAGTAAATCACAGGTAGCGACTCCAAGAGAGGAGTCAGATACATATACGAGAGCTGATTTATTCAGGTGTTCAGCATTAAAACTAAGCTACAAGATTACATGCGTCTTAGGGTATGACATGTTATCTAGAATCCTTGCGACACCAGCATTTCGAGGGCTTTAAAAGGAAAAGGATTTGTGAAATTGAAAGTTGAAGTGACGAGAGGTTTTTGTTTGTGCTGTTTCTTAAGGCGTAAAACATAAGCAATTGAGGCTATTTTCATCTCGGTAACATGATTACGAAGTGCCATAACTTCGCTCTGAGCGGTTATTGTGTGTCGCTTTAATAGTTGAGGAAAAGAAGCACATGTATATCTTGGCAGTGGTAAAGGGTCCATAGAAAAGAAAGTAGGCACTCTTTATGGTCAGCTTATGAGTGGTGGATTCCAGCAAAGGAAAGAAGGGGAAATGTCCTTTCCCATCAGCTTCAGGTCAATAGTGGAGAAGGGACAGACGTACATATAAGTAGGAAATAAGCAAAGAGTGGTTGGAAATGAAAGGGGGAGGAAAAAATGGGTCGTTATTTTTTTCCCAGCAAGGTCTCTGTTATGGGAGGCATTGAATTCACAAGGAGAGGGCAAAAGAATAAGTATTTATCCATGTAGGTAGGGGAGAAGACAAACTGAGAGAGAATGCAAAGCTAAAATATATATAGTATTCATTCTAGGATACGATGAAATTTGATGAAGGATGTTTACATCACTAGATGGATTTATCTAGATAGATAAAGCCATGATTGGACATTAAGCCAACTCATCGAGCCACTTTCCAGTGGGGTGACTGGGGTGGAGAACTATGGTAAGTATCCAAAATTTTGAGAAAATGATTCAAAGCCGATGGAGCAAGAAGACCTTCGAAAGTGTCCAGAGAGGAAAGATGGGAGGCAATAATTAAATCATCTCCACAACCTATCCTATAGATCTAAAAATGGTAGAGGAAGAAAAAATATGTAACCATACGCTACCTGAAGAGAGATTATTTACTAAGTATATAGGAAGGTATAGGATAAACAGAGAAACAAGTAGAGACAGTGGGATGCAGAGAAGCTATTGAGCAAAGAGACGCGTGATTTTAATAAGATGACTAAGACAGATGAAAAATAAAGTGCAGATAACTTTTAGAAGCCAAAACGACCATAACTTATCAGACTAAGCACTTTTATACTAATGTACTTAGAGTAGAAGTGGAATAAAAACGGCTTAAATGTAATCACAGTAACCTACAGGAGATAGGCAGCTGTAAAAATAATCTTATCACTTCATAAATCAAAATAAAACTAAAATAACACTAAGAAGAGAATCATTTTGCCTCAAGGGAGGCAGAAAATAATTGTATATGGACTTAAGTCAACTTATTAGCGGTGTTTCTTAATGATTAGCTCTCCTGTTCTTGTTTATGATCAATTTTAATGAACTCTATAGTTATTTATAATGTAAAACTTACAAATGTACCCATAATAAAAAAATAAGGCAACATAAGGCTATAATCCAGAAATTTACCATGCGAATTTCATATAGTATTTAAATGGGCCAAAAAATGTCATCTGAGTTTCGACATAGTTAAATTTATTTATGCATTTAGGACAAAAAAAATCACAGAGAAGTTTTTAAGAGAGAAAGTTATAATATAAATGCGGTTATACTGTAAAAAGATTTTGTTATATTAATTTAGATAGAATTATAAAGTTTCGAAACAATCTGTTATAACTAGAGAAAAGGCCAACAGACCTCTAGGTTGCCTCACCACGATTTATTGTTTTATTCAAAAGATATCTTGTTTCTTTTATAGAAAAGGCTTGTCAGACCTAACTTGTAATCTGTGATTAATTTTTTTTTCATCTGCAAAAAGAAATCGGACTCATATGAAAACCGACTAGAGATCTTAATTTGGTTTCTCCCGAAAAAAAAAATTTCTGTGGAAAGGAGATTGATGTCTTTAAAATAATTAACTTATTCACTAAAAGAAACTTTTTATTTGAGTTAAATAACTCAACCACCAATAAAAATAACAGTGTAAAGCCTAATGACATAAGATGTAATACTTCTATAACACAGAACGTTTATCTTCCCATGCCTATAAATAGGCCTACAACAGCTAATATTTATGAAAAGATAAAGATAAAATATTTCATTATTTTAGGTAGTAAGATTAATTCAGCTAATTGATTGAACCATTTTAATTCAGTCCTTTAAAATCATCCATTTTCTAACGGATAAAATAGAATTGTTATGTTTTTGCTATTTGTGTGATCCATTATTCATCCAATTTACGAGCAAAAAATGCTAATTTCTATTTGTATAGAGAATGTTTGTTGCAAAGGATTACTTTATTTTATAACCATTAATTTAAATAAAACGAACATTAATCAATTGTTAAAAAATTAAACAAAATGGTGACCTTTTGTTGTTCCTATTGATTTATTGGGATAAAATTTATTACTTAATTTGTCGAACTCAAATTAATTTCTTGCTGAAGTTAATTTTCAGAAATAATTTGTTTTTATTCTATTCATACTTTTAGTTATTCATTATTATGTTCAGTTTAGTAATTTATAGTTAATTAATGTTCTAGGACTAGTATTCCTTTTAGCATATGTCATATTAAGAATTTTTTTTTAATATAAAAGGTAAATTATAATTCTCTTGAATTATAATTAAAATAAGAGCAATCCTAAGCGATTTTATTCTATGGAGACACGCTCTATAAGACAACTCCAGAGGAAATTCTGGTATCTTTAATCCTATCCAATTTCTTTGGAAATAAATATTAAATTATTTTGTATTCTTTTATTCATATCGTCTAAAAGATTTGGCAAAATATTATTGTTAATGTTTGTGTAACTTATCAAAATGCTCCTCTTTATTGTGAGATCCTTTTCATTTACGGATAAATAAATATCGTTTGCACATCTGCTATTATCCCCAATCTGAAGCTATTTAAATTAAAACATGCATTATAATTCGATATTAAGTGAAGAATAACATATGTATTCTATTTCATATGAGGAGCATGTGAATCAGTTCTTTTGATCATATTTTATCGAAATATTTGTTAGAGTTGACGCGTGTTTACCCTCATCATTACAAACGAAAGTTTTTACACAAATTACTGTTTCCGGACGTCCAGTTTTATTTCAAATACTCAACACTACAATTATGACTAACATATACTACATTGAATGCAAAATAACATCCTAAATGTATTTAAAACTTTTCCGGAAACATTTTATCTTGTTGACAAGTGGATCTCGCTACATTATTGTCTAGTGTGATTTTCATATGAGTTCCCGCACGCAAAACTCAACAATAATATGGAATTTAATGATCCTTTAGGGTAGTGCACTTGATAAAATCCTTTTAAAAAGTAAGGAGTTAGTGATTTATATCATAAAGTTTCAATTATGTGTGGTTGTTTATATGGCAGGTCATCGTTTGACAAGATATGTCACGTAATTAGAAAATGATGAATACTTAAATTTACGAGACATACCATTCATAATTTTCAACAATCTGGTGTTGCCCTATTGGATGTATTGCTCAGTGTACTTATAATAATAAAAAGGAGGCTTATTTTAGGCATATAAATGCGAATATTTAAATCTTCCACATGACTCTTCTTATGCTGTAGGATTAAGCAACTTTTAAAGATTCATTTTCGGTGCTCTCCCGCCTTTAGTGCTAACAAAGCAGATTTGACTGTCTCTCACTACGAATCTCCACCTCCATTTATCAAGTTTACGTAGCATTTTCCTTCTACAGATTATGTCATACAGACAAAATTGAAGTTACTTATTCAAATTATAACAGCAGTCCTTTATATTTATAATTAATACACTAGTGTCAAAAACCTATCACAAACATTTCAGATAATAGTCCATTATTCCGTAAAGGAATGAACAAATAATAGGCCTCAAAATTGATGTATGTTCATGTTAGTTCACCCTTTAGGTGTGTCAAAGAGTCCACGTTGCCTGTTCTTATTAATATTGCATATGTAGTATATGATATGATTGTTACAGGTTTGTGAATATGATATTTATTACGAGTGTCATCTGTTTATGGTAGTTTTTGCATATCTCTCCTCTAATACTGGTATTCTATCCTTATCCTATTTCCACAATCATTTTATTCCTTATTCTATCAATTATCCTTGAAAGTCATTTTAGTTCATCAATCCACCTAAATTTCAATTATCTGATTCAAGTCTTCCTAATATCTGAACTCACATTCATCTCATCACCTCACACGCCATCACATAAGCATCGTCTTTAAAGTCCTTCCACTTACAGGGTCTTATATATGGCTGCCCTCTCCTGCTTCTCTTTGCACTAAAATCTTCTCGACCACATAGATCATTGTAATTGGTCTGCACCCCTTTGTTGCAAGTAGTTCATAATCCTTTGTGACGCCGGCAGGGCGTACATTCTTCTGTCCTCAAGACGTGTAATGAACTCCCGCCCACTATGCGCATCTGACCCACTCTTGTTGCTTTGAAGATCTTTTCATTATTAATCATTTCTTTTTCATTCTGGTGGAGATAATCCCGACCATATAATGAAATTCTCATAATAATCAGAATAAAAATCATCGGCAATCCAGAGGAAACCAGCTTTTGATTTTCGTAGGGTCACAAGGCCATACGTTCCGCGTCATATGAATGAGAAAATGAAAATTTTCCTCTGTAGTTTCTGGAAGAGAAAGGTGTTGTGTTATGTGTGCTTGGAGACATGGAAGAAAATAGGTAGCGGTGTTGTAAGTGGCTGTGTGTGCAAGATTGTGTCTGCGACCTTGGTCAGAATTCTCTTGCTACTACTCGTCGACTATCTTCCTACTCACAATGAAATTTTTATCCGTGTTCAATAGAATATATTCCACTAAGTTGGTGTTGGAATTCTAACTTGTTACCCATTGGGGAAGCTAGATACCAAAATCCTCTCAGTAAAGGCTTCTTTCATTGCTAGACAACTCTGTAAGAAATCTTCTACTGATAATTTTTATATTTTACTATTATTATTCAAAGAAAACCTCATTATTTAGTTTACAATATATTTAGAATATTTCTAATTCTCCATCTCTGTTCACACACCATTTTCAGTTTGTAGATTTTTCTTGAAGCAAAGAGACTCCTTTGTTTGTGAACCTGTAATGAATCCTTTCACTAAATTCCAATCCATCAACGCTACCTCATTTTGACTTTTTCATTTCGTTTCCTGCTTTTTCTCTGCTCGCTCCCCGCAATACGCCAAAGCCAAAACTTGGGGGTTATTACGAGTTCGGTGTGATTTTGAGGACAAACTCCGCAATGGAACTTGAATGAATTCCTAAATAAAAATGAGTTCAGATGTGGAGATAAAACGGAAGTCATATCCACAACTCATCTTCAGCGGAATGATGGTAGAACATGAGTCTATTTACTCAATGAAAAATGCCTAATTACTCCTAAAGGAGAAGAGAAAATGGCTCTCAAGGGAATTATTTCCATTATTTTAATGCTCTTAAGAGTTTATTTATGTAATAGGCATTACTATTTGTTATAGCTCTTCAGGAAAGCATTAAGGTTTCAGTAATGAAAATAAATTCAATCACTTTTTATATATATTATACCTTAAAAAAAGGAAAAGTAATTTACCATTAATTCATGCATGCATATATTCATTCGGGTCAAATTAGCTTGTGTCTATTTGCTCTAAAATATTGTCAAACTTCAATTTATGTTAAGTTACAAAGTTATATATTTACAAGTGATATAAGGATTATGTTGCGAGTTATTTATCTTTTATTCTATTACATGAAATATGCAATTATTTTCCGGTTGCAATAATCTATTTTTTTAGTTCTAGAAGAATGTTTCTAAAAATATATTGAAATGAAAAGTTGATTTACTTGTTTTTAGGCAAAAGTTGATCGAATTCAAGTACATGAATATAGTGTTGTAAAAAAGTTATAAGTCTACGCAACATATTCATCCATGAACTGATGCACCCCTCTAATCTCTTTCGATTTCATTTCATCCTAAAATTCGAGTATTCTTTCATAAAGTTCGTTACGGTAAATTTTTCGACGTTTAGAAACATTTTTTGTAAAGGCGAACCAAATGCATTAGTCAATGAGAATGCAATCTAGCAATTGATGGGGCCAATAACAAGTACCAATAAAAGTGATACAGTCTTTTGCATCTAGGTCTTTGTAGATGGAATTGCATGAAATGTATCGTCATTTTGTAGTATGAAATTTCTTCTAGAATAAATAGCCCGTATTTATGTTCTGTGAATATCTTTCACTGACAGCTATAATTAAATTGTCAGGAGATTTCTCGGGTCTCAATAAGGAAATCTTTATCATCTGTACAGACTATAATTTTCCATCATTACACCAAATTTCTACAGTGATATGCTTTTAACACTAAATTTATTATCACGTATTTAGGCTTTAATTAATCCTTTTAAATGTTAAGTTGAATCTTGGTAAGGCTATTATTATCATGTTTATTTTCTGTCTGAACTTTTATAGTTGTTTTATAAACATAGTTTATTTATCCAAAACTTTTTGAGACATTTTCGATGTAAAATTTTAAAATTTCTAACATGAGATGAAAAGAGATTAATAAAATATGTGCTAAAATTTTGTATCCATAGAAATCAAATCTAAGAATGCATCTAAATATGTACTTTGAATTCTCAAGGCGTTTTTGTTGCCCTTTAAATAAGTAAGTGAATGTAATTTTCTGTTCTCTTTTGAGAAAATCAATGACTTCTTAACTTTTTCTCCCCCCTATCAGCAGAGAATTGCTTTTCTATCTAGTTCTAGACTCTCCATCTCTGGGGATGCCTCGCTTATCGAAATAGAAGGATAATGACTTCGCTTCTTTGTAGTTCACAACGAGCCAAGAAACAGAGTGAGTCTTGTCTTCTCTTTGCATTGACCAATATCTGCTGCTGACCTTATCCTGATTCCCTATATATGTACATTTAGATCTCAGATCGTGGACGCTAGGAGGCTTTCCTCAGTTTCCCCCATTAACTCTTAAAAACCCACAATTCGAAAGAAATACACAAACTTTCTGTATTGAACACACAGATAAGAGATTAGACACACTACATCCGCGGCGAATATTAAGGATATCCCCCCACCTACTCTACACATAAAACAATATCTCACTCTTCCTGAAATAGCATCGGAAATTTCAAAGCCTTGTCCTTACCATTCGGGATGCCAATTTCATCATCCCGCTGTTTACACGAAGGAGGGATTTAACTCACCAAGTCCAGATAGTTAATCTTCCAAGGACTTATTGATGGAGATAAAAAGACAGTCACACTCTTGATTCGCAATCTAAATCCTCTTCTTATCATGCAGGTTTCACATAAAAAAGACCTAAACGCAACTAAATCCACTTTATTAAGCATACTTCGGTGCGCCTACAGTTTGAAGCATTAATTCCGTTGCCAATAGAGATACTCACTTGCCATTCACGATCAAATCTCATTAAATTATTAAAGTTGAGTATTATCATCATCATCACCAATACCATCACTAACTCTATAATTTAAGATTGGGTTTTTTTTCTAGTATTTGAATAATAATTTTATCTTAGTTTAGTTATGACTTATTGTCGTAGAATTGCTCATAGTCTTGCCCAATAATTATTCTAGTCATTGATCTGGACAGACCGCTTTTGTTTAAGTCGATGGTATTGATCCTATGACTCAATCTACGACTATATATATATATATATATATATATATATATATATATATATATATATATAAGCTTTAATTCCTACTGAACGTGCAAAAGCTGGTTAGAGGTGGGTTGTGCCGTAGCCAGGATTCTCACTATAAAAGCTCCACTTGTTACTGGGGGGGAGGTTTGTGTTTGTTAAATTATAAGAGTGGATGTATTAGCCAAAGGGATTCTTAATTAAAGTCTTGCCAAGGGTACGTCAAAAAGGAGGAGCCACAAATAAACTCTCGTACAAAAATAAACTTTACTTTACACAAAAATAATAAGTAGTAGCAATAGTTAAACGGGAATTTAGGTTAACAAAGATTAAATATTAAACACTGACGTTAAGCGTCTAGATTTATATTGACTCAATGGGAGTACCAATTACTGTTAATTAAATAGGTAATTTAAGAATAGAGGGACACTGGGCTTACAGATTACCATTAATTTTGATGGATTGGAGAGACGCCTACTTAGGTCCAGACGGGGTGGTTCGGGTGGCGTTAACACGAGTTCTCGGGGAGAGGGGGGACAAGACGACGGGTTCGGGGCTGCTGGCTGCAGTTCCACAGAGGAGGGATAAGACGACGGGTTCTGGGTTGCTGACTGCAGTTACGGTTAGTTTACTCCTAACTGGATGTGACACTAACAAATAGTAACTTCCAGTAACTATTTCGATGTTCCTTTTCTTTCTCAAGTTACGTTGAGCAACAGAGCGTATTCTTCTAGTCACAGACTCTGCGGGGCGGGATTTGCCTTAGGAACACTTTGAGACAGCGACCAAGATAACTCGGCGGCGCGTTGGCAGTCGATACGTTACGGCAATGACTCTCGTTCAACGTAAGGGCTTACTCGATTAGGTTTGGGACACTGCTCTAGAGGGATGAACGATGTTGTCATTTATATCGCGGACTCTGTGAAATCGAGAAAGAGATTCCATTCACGACAATTCGCTTATCGCAGCGCATTCTGGACAATCTCCATGGTATCATAAAGAAGGCAAATATAATTTAGGCTTCTCTGTGAGATAGGCCTCTTTCGTCAGACTTCCTGTCGCCAGTTGGGGGAAGGGGGGGGGAGAGGAGACGAAGGTCAACTCAAACGACAAATTTCTTTCGTTCCCACGATTGTCTGGTGGCATGCGAGTATGTACGTTCCATACCCTCACACGCCTACCTTTTTCGAGAAACATTATTCCGCCATGAAATAAGGAATAATGTGAAAATTAACTTCACTGGGGGAATTTGAAATTATCTTCCTCGACTCGAACAATTAAGTTGGTAATTTTATCAAAACCGTTAGGAATTTACCTTAGTCTCTAATGGCTACAAAATACTACTGCTACGTCAGTTTCTCTAATTTACATATACAAAACAAAACAAAACACATACAGAGTGCAGGCAAGAAATAATTATTTATACAAAGAGATACACACAAAAAAAATAAATAATTGACTAATAATCGCTATCTGAAATTAAGTTTCTCGAAAGGCTATCTGCGAGTACATTGTCAGACCCTTTTAGATACCTGATTTCATAACGGTACTCCGCTAGCAATAATGACCAGCGCATTAGCCTGCCGTTTTGGTTTTTACAAGTTTTTAAGTAGGCTAACGGTCTATGGTCAGTCTCTATGAGGAATGGACGACCTACCAGATACATTATAAATTTTGTTATCCCCAAAACAATCGCTAGAGCTTCCAGTTCTACCGTAGCGTACGCCCTTTAGCGAGCGTCAGTCGGCGACTCGCATAGCTTATAGGAGCGGGTTCTTGGTCCTCGTCGTATTGGAGTAATACGTGGCTAATACCCAGTTGGAAGGCATCTGTCCTAACGCCAAATTTTTTTTGAGGGTTCGGCAGTTTTAAGATTGAGGCGGAGACTAGCTTCTCTTTGAGCTCTTCAAATTGCGCTTCGGCATCGGGGTTCCACTGAGGGAGGGGGGGGGAGTTTCTTTTTTAGCAGATTGTTTAGAGGAGCTGGTACAGAAGCGAATTGGGGTACGAAGCGGCGTTTAAACGAGGTGACACCGAGGAAAGACCGTAATTGCTTTTTCGTGCGCGGCAGGGGCATATTTACAATAGCCTTTACCTTCTCTTTCTGTGGGGCCAGATGACTTTCGCCTATTTTAAATCCAAGGTATTCTATGGATTTATAAGAAAATGGCATTTTGAGGGTTTAATCGTTCAGCCATGATGCTTTAAGCGTTCTAAAAGCGGGCGGAGGGACAAGATATGGTCGTTCCTTGAACGTGTAGCCACATACACGTTATCAAAATTAAAAGAAACGTTTTTTAAACCGTCTATTACACGGTGCATTATGCGGCTGTAACTACTGCAGGCAGTGACTAGGCCAAAAGGAAGACGAGTGAATTACATTAAACCTTTGTCTGTAGGAAAGGCTATTAGTTTCCTCGCTGATGCCTTTAGGGGGATCTGATAATAGGCCTTACATAGGTCTATCTCAGTGATGTAGGCGGCTCCTTCGAAGAGATGTAAATTTTTGTCAATTAGGGGGAGAGGCTCGGCGTCAAACACGGTGACGGTATTTAGCTTCCCAAAATCGATGCACATCCTTAATGACTGGTCTGGCTTGCGGACCATGACTATTGGGGAACAGTAGTTGGACGTAGATGGCACAATAATCCCTAATTTCAAAAGATTGTCGACTTCCTCATTGAAAGCGTCTCTTAGGTGCACCGGTACGGGATAGGGCTTACATCGCACAGGTTCGAGCGTAGTGAGGGCGATATCATGTTCGAACTGAGTCGAGCATCCTGGTGACTTGGAAATGAGGTCACTAAATTCTTCCAAAAGCGCCATCATTTGGTTCCTTTGGGCAGGGGTGAAGTCGGAGTTTACATTCAGCTCGGGGAAAGGTTCTTTTATAAAGGGCAGCTTGGACAGGAGGACGGGGAGGGAACAATCTTCGCTTGACTCTACGCAAATCGAATTAACAATATTTAGGGGGTTGTTTGGGTGGACGGCGTCAATTACCATTTCTTCGTCGAAGTCGAATCTCGAGAAGGGCTCTGAAATGACTGGGGTTCTTTGCAGGGGAGCTGGGGCTATTCGACCCTTTTGCCGTGGTTTTCTGGCACAAATCGCACGTTTTGCAGAATTCTGCAATATCTTTGGCTGCCTTAGGCCAAAAAAAAGTATTTAAATACTCGCTGAGAAGTCTTGATATGACCGAAATGACCGGCCATGGGACTTTCATGTGCTACTCGCAGGATTCGGTCTACATGTGTGCGCGGAATACACATGACCTTGGAAGGTGGGTTAGACTCATCTCGCAAGGTTCGAAACAGAAAGGAGTCGTTAATGATGTACCTTATGGGACGGTTCCCTCGAACGATCACCTCTTCGTTCTTTCGGGTCTTTTCCCAAAGGGATTGAAGTAAAGGGTAGCTCTGCTGAGCTCTAAGGAATTTTGCATTACACGTTGGGACCTCAAAGGAGCCCTTTGGGGTGAAAAGGCGTGTTGGGGAAGAGACCTCGCGGCTAGCTTGTGCTCGAGTGACGACAGCTTGAGTCACTTTACTCGGGGAGAGTAGTGCGCTCTGGCCAATGAGTACCGAGCAAAATTTGATGGGGTCTGAAACTACGTCGGCCCAACCAGTTAAATATTTACACTGTACATGGCAGCGAATTACTGGGAATCTATTTTCTCGACCCAAGAAGTCGTGTACAATTGCGTACTTCTTATGTTGGGGGTCGACAGGGGCAGGCAATTTGTCCGACACCACAATGCATGTGCACCCTGTGCTCTGACGAGGGTGGACACTTTACAGCCATTGATCAAGCCAGTTTCGAAATTTAGTCCTTCGGGGCAACTCTTGTTGAACAGGAAGTTTACTTGAAATTCCTGTGGGGATGGAGACGAGGGGGATGACGTAAGCGCGGCCGGGTGTTCCGGGGAAAGGGTAGCAGCTACTTGGTGGACTTGTTGGCTCTGGGTGGGACGTAGGCTGGAATTCTGTACACATTGGGACTCGGCGGCGCGTTGGCAGTCGATACGTTACGCCAACGACTCTCGTTCAACGTGAGGGTTACGTGAGTAGGTTTGGGATACTGCTCTAGAGGGATGAACGACATTGTCATTTATACCGCGGACTGTATGAAATCGAGAGAGAGATTCCATTCACGACAATTCGCTTATCGCAAGGCATTCGTGACAATCTCCATGGTATCATAAAAAAAGCAAATAGAATTTAGGCTTCTTTGTCAGATTGGCCTTCTTTCGTCAGACTTCCTGTCGTCTGTTGGGAAAGGGTGGGAGGGGGGGAAGAGGAGACGAAGGTCAACTCAAACGACAAATTTCTTTCGTTTCCACGATTGTCTGGCAGCATGCGAGTATGTACGTTCCATACCCTCACACTTATGTTTTTTTTAATAAAATTATTTGTAATAATTCTTTTATAATATCAAAAAACAAGATGGTGAAGTTCAGAAATAAATATAAGTATCGAAATGTTGTGAATTTTTTAAAACCCAAAGAATTACAAATGGTGAAGTTCAGAAAATTAATTTTTATATATCTTCTATTACTCTATATTTTAGCAAGGTGATATTCTGAAAGGGTAGAAATTTAGTTTATAGTTCCTTTTTAAAATTAATCTTAGTAGCGAAGCGCAAGCTTCCCTCGTAGAGGGGAGTGACAAAGCCATTGTCTAGTCTTTATATATTTTGGAAAAGTATCGTGAAGGCGTGAGACCTAACATGTTCCTTTGACAATAAAGTGCTTACCAAGAAATAACGTGACGTCTCGTTATATATACATATATATATATATATATATATATATATATATATATATATATATGGAAAACTCACAAAGTATCGCGTGAGTAAGCAATAAATGCAACAAAGACCACAGGGAAAATTAATATAAGATTCAAAGTACTCAAAGTACTTTCGAGCTTTATTTCGAATTCTTTACCATTCCTTGATAAAGAACTCGAAATAAAGTTCGAAAGTACTTGGAATCGTCGAATAAATTTTTCCCTGTGGGCTTTGTTGCATATATATATATATATATATATATATATATAGGAAGTTCATTACTATATTATAACTTCTTGGTACCGAAGTTTCGGGTAGGAACCCAATCTCAACGATGAGAGATTATAAATATATACAAACATAAGAATTTTTTTTAGATAAGTTATGAGATATTTATAAATTAATGATATGGGAAATGGGAAGCAGCAGAGGTGGTAATATTCAAATTATAAAAATTCAGGGATTTTAACTATTAGGAATAGGAAATATGTTTTTGTTTTTAAATAAAACTGAGATTAATTAGTTTTGGTTTTTTAATTGTAAAAACCGGGAAATAATAGAAATATTTGAAAGATAGGGGTTGATTTACTGGGGAGTGGATTTGGAGTGCGTAAATTGGGGATGATTATAGTTGTAGTAAAAGTGGAAATGAGATTGTGTCAGAGTTTAAAGTGGGGGTTTTAAATCTAATATAAAGAGATTCCAGTGTACGTACTTGGTTTTCGTTGTTTGCTGTGTCTTTAATTGAAAAAATATTTAGGTTTGGTTTATGGTGTGGATGTCTGTTTTCTTCGTGTATTCGGATAGGGGAGAACTCGGGAGTAGTGAGTGGGGCTCCAGTTCTATTGCTGATGCCTAAATGTGCGCAAATACGGGTATGTAGTGTGCTCTGTGGTGATCCTAAATACACCTCGGGACTACATCTCGAGCAGTTGAATTCATATATGATGGAGGATCGAAGCAGCGTTGGTATTTTGTCTTTAATGTTGAAAACATGTTGTATTTATCCTAAAAATACGTATACGCCTGGTAACGCGCAACCCCTCTGCTCTCTTAAGATATATATATATAAATATATATATATATATATATATATATATATATATATATATATATATATATATATATATTTATATATATATATATATATATATATATATATATATATATATATATATATATATATATATATATATATATATATATATATATATATATATATCGTAGAAACACGATGTCTAGACTGTGTTTTACAAATTATTTTAAATATTTATATATACTATTATATAATTATTTCTTACATTTTTTTCAGGATTAATTGAATTTTGTAAATCTAAGTGTAAATTTATAATAAAACACCCGTATACAAATATGTTTGCAAAAATGATACATCATCTATCTCCATAGAAGTGGGAAGCAAGGAGAAAAATTTTTAAAATCTCAAACCCCAATGTGAGATCTGTTTATTTTGAGTTTTCAAACAGTTTTCAAATAGGTTATACTCTGCTAGGCAGGCTAAGCTATACTTTGATAAGCTAGGCTAGGCTATGATACACCGGGTTAGGCTAAGGTATACTATACTAACCTAGGCTGAGTTATATTACTTAGTTAAACTAGGTTAGGCTATCTATACTATGCTAAGCTATATATGCAAGTCTATACTGGGCTAGGCTAGGGTATACTATCCTACTCTAGGTTAAACTCTGCTATTCTATGCCATTTATGCTATGATATACTAGGCTAGGCTGTACGAAAGTATGCTATGCAAGACTATGCTGGACTATATTACGCTAAACTAGGCTAGATGATAGTATAGGCTATACTTTAATATGCTAGGCTAGGATACACTGGGATAGGCTCAGGTATACTATACTAACCTAGGCTGAATTATACTACTCATTTAACCTAGTATATTTAAGCTAGCATAGGCTAGGGTAGGCTAGTCTAGACTATGGTTTTGTGTGCTATGCCAAGATATACCAGGCTAGAATAGGATAGGATATACTATGCTAAGCTAGGCTATAGTATGCTAGACTAGTTTATACTATGCTAGCCTATGTTATACTATGCTAAGCGATATTAGGGTAAGGTAGGCTATGGTAGATAGGCTGTACTTTTTTAGGTTTTGCAAGGCTAGGCTAGCCTAAGATATACGAAGATAGGATAGGCTTAACTATCTTAAACTATTCTAAACTATACTAGCTTAGGAAATGCTATGCTATACAATAATATACATACACTGCTAGGCTAGGCTAGATTAGTCTAATCTAAGTTATACTATGGGAGGCTAAGCTATACTTTGTAAGGCTAGGCTATACTATGCTATCTACGCTAGATTATAGTATGGTAATTTCTACTATTATCTTGAATCCTAGGCTAGACTTGGTTATCCTAAGCTAGGCTAGTCTATACTATGGTAGGCTATGTTATGACATAATATACTCTGTTATACTATGCTATACTATGCTATACTATGCTATGCTATGATATCCTATGCTATGATATACTATGCTAGGCTAAGTTCTGCAGAATTTACTATGTTGGGCAATCTAGGCTAGTCTATACTATGCTAAGCTTTATTATGCTAGGTAAGGTAATACTATGGCAGAGTATCCTACGGTAAGTTAGGTTTGGCAGGCTACTATTCGAGACTATACTAGGCTAGGTTCTTTTACATTATATTTCGAATGATATAATTGCCAACGTCCGTCCAAGTTTAGCCAGGCAATAATTTTTAGGGGGCAATAACATCATAACTATTATGCAGATTCTAACAAAATTTGAAACCCTTATGTTATTTTACATTCTCTTTTGAATGATATAATTGCTAAGGTCCTCTTAAGGTTAGCCAGGGAATCAGTTTTATTTTAGCAAAAACATTATAACTATTTGTCTGATCCTAGCGAATTTTAAAACCATTAAGGTGTTTCCATTCTATTTCGAATGATAGAATTGCTATGGTCCTTCCAAGCTAACTCCGAGAATTATTGGAAGTCGTAAGGACATAAATCAGAATAAGTCAGGGCACGCGAATTTTTGGTCAGCATACTTTGTTTAAAGTAACATCAGATAAATGAGGTTTGTGAATGTCGATGGGTTATTGCAGTCTCTCTCGGAAGTTTTTCATTCACATGCAGATCATATTGCTTGGAAAGGGAGCGAGATCCTGCCTGATTACCGTCTTGAGTTCTTGCAAACTTTATGGCCGGTGTTGGTACATTCGTGATTTGTGGTAGCCCCACAGAAACAAAAATCAGAACGGGACAAATCCGGGGAACGTGAGGGCCAACCTATATCATTCCGTAGGGAGGACAATATGACAGGTAAACAATTCTCGAGTAAAGTTCGAAACCCAACCAATAATATTTTTTCCATTAGGAACGGGATCATGGCACCCGGGTGCGAAGAGTATCCGGAAGGTACGCTGCCTCGGTATTACGCATTCAGTATTCTTGACATGCTTCATACCATGTTAGCATTTGAAACCGCATGCCCCTTGAATCTAAAGCGAGCACGCTTATAGCTATAACTCCATTAAAAGCTATATATATATAATCAATGCCCCTTCCAAGTCAGGTGGGTATTATTAATAATAATCTCTATTCTACGTATATATATATATATATATGGAATATATATATATATATATATATATATATATATATATATATATATATATATATATATATATATATATATATATGCGTAAGGTATTTGAGGACAGATTTATACTTACACAGAAATGATAAGAATAACATATTTTTATTCAATAAAGTCTCCTTCAGTCTTGATTACGGCTTCTATGCGATGTCTGAATCGCCCTCATGCTAGGATCAAGTGGTGTTTGTTCATATTGTACATTTCTGTGTCTATGAAGTCTTTTAGGAATTCTTTAGTTTTATGATGGCCCTCATTAACCTCTTTGCCAACTAAGCCACATACATAGTAGTACAATCGATTAAGATCTGGGAAGCTAGGAGGCCAAATGTTAGGGGTTATGTGATAGTGATAATTTTCCGCCATCTATTCGAGCGTTGCTTGAGCCGTGTATGATGCTGCCGAGTCTTTTGAATCACACAAGGTCTTTCGTTGCGTACATTGTTGATCCATAGCGTAACCATCTTTGGCCTGTAACTCCTTGCATATATATATATATATATATATATATATATATATATATATATATATATATATATATATATGAATAACGTTATAGCCACGAGGAAAATGAAACAACGGAGAACTGCGAGGCCTTTCGACTAATGGTCCTTTACTGAGCAGTCTGCTCAGTAAAGGACCATTAGTCGAAAGGCCTCGCAGTTCTCCGTTGTTTCATTTTCCTCGTGGCTATAACGTTATTCATAAATTCATCACGTTCCTTATTTTCGTGATTCAGTTATACATATATATATATATATATATATATATATATATATATATATCCATATGGAGCTCGGCCGTGAAGCCTGCATTTAATATTGAGGATAAATCCCAGAGCCACGAGAAACGGATGTAGCATCTTTTAATTTTTCACTACGTTTCGAAAACTACAAGTTTTCATCTTCAGGCTAGAATTAGTTTACAAAGTTAATATGCATAAAGAAAACTTGAAAAGACCAACAAGACATTATTTTACAGGTGTCCAATTATATATATATATATATATATATATATCTATATATATATATATATATATATATATATATATATATATATATATATATATATATATATATATATATATATACGTATATATATATATATATATATATATATATATATATATATATATATATATATATATATATATATATATATATATATATATTTATATAAGTAGAAAAGTCTTCTATTAGAGAACACACCATAGGCTGTAAAACTTACATTTTTTTGATAATTTTCAATATTAGCCTCTAACAACATCCAACGTTGCCTAAGAACACTCGAATCTTTATATATCGAACACTACAAACCCACACTCAATGAAGATTTAAGTGCAATATCTTTATTAATTAACTAATTTTAACTACAGTTTTTAGTTGGTTTGTTTTTTTAACTACTGTTTGGTTAGTTGATGTTCCTCTCTCCCAAGTGGCACTGTAACCTATAAATACTAGCCCCTTGTTAAACCCACCATTCACACTCTAGGATGGATCCACTTTAGTAAGTACCAAAATTAACCGTTTTATATTTAATTTTTTTAACTCTTACAGTGTTTAAAAAATTAAAAACAAAGTTTAAATTTATTATCTTTAACTATTACCATGTTAATTTCTCTTATAGTTTTAATTAATTTCTGCAATAAACTTTAAATTTATTAACTAATTTTTTGAGTCATTTTGTAAAGCAAATTCAACTGATACCAAGTCATATTTAAAATTTTAACTTATAGTACATTTAACTGAAATTTTATAATTGGTCATCTTTAAAAATAATGTCTTGTTAGCCTTTTCAAGTTTTCTTCATATCTATTAACTTTGTAAACTTATTCTAGTCTGACGATGAAAACTTGTAGTTTTCGACACGTTGTGAAAAATTAAATGGGGTTGCATCCGTTTCTCGTGGCTCTGGGCTTTATTCTCAATATTTTATATATATATATATATATATATATATATATATATATATATATATATATATATATATATATATATATATATATGCAACAAAGCCCACAGGGAAAATTAATTCGAGGATTCCAATTACTTTCGAACTTTATTTCGAGTTCTTTATCAAAGAATAACAAAAGTATTGAAAATTGTAATATTCTATTCCTTGATAAAGAACTCGAAATAAACTTCCAAAGTACTTGGAATCCTCGAATTAAGTTTCCCTGTGTGCTTTGTTGCATATATATATATATATATATATATATATATATATATATATATATATATATATATATATATATATATATATATATATGAGGAATTAAACCACATTCTCCGAAGACAATTTAATTCAGAACAGTTTCGGTGTATCTCACACCCTTTTTCAACTGACACTGGGTAGAAAATATAAGAGAAGTGCATATAAGCATAACACAAGATCCCCACTTTTTTCCCCCAATCTCCTACTTGTGGCTAATCTGAGGGGGGGTTAGGCCTAAACATATTGAAGGGCTGACATTTAACTATTTTGTTTATTTGCTTTCTTATTACAAGATTGAAAGAAAATTGACCCTCAGATAGATTTAAATTAGGAACTGACGATATCAAGCTCGATTCTACGATTGAGGGTCAATTTTCTTTTAATCCTGTAATAAAAAAGCATATAAACAAAATAGTTAAATGTCAGCCCTTCAATATGTTTAGGCCTAACCCCCCCACCCCAGATTAGCCACAAGTAGGGGATTGAGGGGAAAAAGAGGGGATCTTGTGTTATGCTTATATGCATTTCTCTTATATTTTCTACCCAGTGTCAGTTGAAAAAGGGTGTGAGATACACCGAAACTGTTTTGAATTAAATTGTCTTCGGAGAATGTGGTTTAATTCCTCATCTTTTCTTGCGATATTGCATTAATTTTCATCATCATATATATATATATATATATATATATATATATATATATATATATATATATATATATATATATATATATATATATATATATATATATATATATATATATATATATATATATATTTATATATATATATATATATATATATATATATATATATATATATATATATATATATATATATATATATATAGATATACATATATGTGTGTGTATGTGTGTGTGTTTGAGTTAAACAATTGCTCCGCTGTGCCACATTACTATTTTTTGCATTAAAAGAATGTATGGGGATGCATAATGCATCATTTATGAAGTTTGAATTACGGAAGATATTTTTACTTTTCTCATACATACTTTAATATTCTAAGTTCTTTATCATATCAATTCTTTATTAGAAACAAAGAAAATAGAAATATTAAGAAGTAAAAAACTTTTATTTATTTTTTTAGGATAATTAGAGTTGAAATGAATATATAATAGACAGTAAATCTAATGTCTTGGCGAATACAATGCATTGTAGTATAAAATATTCACCCACTGAGTGGTAGTTTAGCAAAGAGATGAGAGGTTTTATGTGTCCACTCTGTATCAGTGGAGATACCATTCACCAATGAGACTTAAAATAAAAAATTCCAAACGAAGTTTCATAATTTTATACATACGACGATTAGAATGAGTAACAAAAAACACTCCATAGCTTAGACTTGGCGTATTCTTCCTTTCCTTTTGGTTATTTAAAGCTTATATACAATACATATCAATATCTTGAAAAGGGTAGCTATTTTCTCCTCTTATATTTAAGTAGATGAAAATTTGTATATATTTCAAATATCCCATAGGAAAAAACGCAAAAATAAGGTACAGCACTTTGGTATTCACACATTTAAGAGCAAACAGAGAATACAGAAGCCAAAAAAATACATCAGCCTTTAAGATTTAATTTTGTGTCACTTTAAGAACCCGATGAACAAACACATTAGGTTAGTAAACATTTGTACATAAATAATTATTTATAGAAAATTAGTCGAATGAGTTAAATCTAAAGTGAGCAAATTTGATTAAGTATGAAGTTATTTAATTTAAATAAACTTTCTCTCAAACTAAAATTAGTTTCTTAAGTAATTTTATCGTACGGACTAAACACGATTTCATTTAATAACATGTAGCAAAATAATGAATGATTTTATATTAAACAATTCAACCTACATTTTTTTCTAATGAATTAAAAGAACATTGTAAGTTTGACGATTTGGGAAAATGTGTTTGAATTTTTAAATTCAATTATTTATCTAGCATTTTAGCTTTTTATTGATTTTTTCTATATATATTAGGTTGAGGAATAAGTTCTTGTGTTTTTTTTTAATGTTGTGTTGATTTAAGTTTGGTTGACGTGACTTGTACACATATTAGGAAACATATTCTAAATAATTAGAGTAAAATTTGCAAAGGTTAGGCTACGGCTCTTAACAGCGTAGACTATTAGGCTTTTGCTTAGGCTACGTCTTGAAGTTGGGGAATAAGTAATTGCGGTTTATTTAAAAGTTGTGTTAATTTAATTTTTGTTCTATACCCTCAAAATGGAATGTCAAGTTGAAAGAAAGGCGCATTTTTGACACTTGTTACTATTCATTTTCAATCGAGACGGGAACAATGCAACGCAGCCAAAGGTCGTCGCGATATTTGTGCTGTGTACGGAGAAAATGCTTTATCAGAAAAGAGAGCTCAATGGTGGTTTTCAGTTTTCAAAAACGGTCATTTCAATCTTAATGACGAAGAACATTCTGGTTGCCCCAATAAGTTGGATGGAGATCGATTGAACCACCTTCTGCATTAAAATCCTTGTAAATCTACTAAAGAATAGGCTGTACGATTGGCGTGTGATCAGAAAACTGTAGTGAATCACCTTCATTCGATGGGAAAATTTAAAAAACTCGGTGCATGGGTTCCGCACGCTTTGAGCGAAAGCAATAAACTTCAACGCTCCACGATTGCCGTAGGTTTGCTTGTTCATCACAAGGCTACTCGTGGATATAAGGACAGACCTCTTCACGGCATCGTCACTGGCGTCGAAAAGTGGTGTGTTTAGGTCAACATGAACCATCGAAAACAATGGCTTAGTCCCAATAAAAAACACTTCCGCGATTAAAGTAAGGACTTCATCCACGAAAGACAATGCTGTGTGTATGGTGGGATTGTGAAGGCATCATTCTTTATGAGCTCCTTGCGAACAACGAGATTTTCAATGCCTAAACTATTCGTGAAAAGCGACCTCATCGACGTTATGGAGTCCTTCTGCAACACGACAATGCTCGTCTTCACATTGCCTATATGACAAAAGACGCCATTTAAACGCTTAATTGGGAAATCCTGCCGCATCCTCCATATTTGCCAGACTTGGCTCCATTGGATTTCCATCTGTTCCGATCACTCTCCAACAATTTGCGCGGCGTTTCGTTCAATACTAATGTGGAATTAAGAACCTGGTTAGACAAATTCTTCAAGTCAAAATCAAGAGATTTTTATTGCAGAGGAATTAAGAAACTAGTTGAACGTTGGGAAAAAGTCGTAAATAACAAAGGAGAAAACATTATTGATTAAATTGCATATTGTTATCAATTAAAAATGAAGTTTTTCTAAAATTGTTAATGGTAAAGAATAAATTTGATAAAACCGCAAGAACTTATTCCTTAACCCAATATTATATATACTAAAATATTACTTACTTGAGACTGAAATATACGGAATAGAAGGAATTTCTACTGAGTAATTATTTAAATAGAGTGAATTATTGTACATCAAAATAGTATTTTGGGGCTCTTGGGAATATTAATTTATGAAATATGACGGATAATTTAATTTCTCCAATATTGTTGCCTCAAAATCTTTATCAATGAACTCAGGATTACTTACAAGAAGTCAAAAGATACATTCAGAAGTAAATACGGAATTTTTCCCTTTCCTTGTGGTTCTTGTGAATTGATGATATTATGCTAAAAATGCAGCGATGTACAAATGCAATGATACCCGTCTCATAGCAGAAGTCCTTTGAAGAGATTTTTAGTATTATAATTACAATCATAAAATGAATAAATGAAACAAGTAAAATTTCATGGTTGTTAAATCTATGCTAGCTTTTTTCACAATAAATTTAAAAAATAATATTTCTAAATGAGACAAATGATCAAACTAGAGAAAAATAACTCAAAATGGTACGACACAAATTTGAAACCAAAGTGGTTATTAGCAACTGCGAATAATTTTTAATATCATATCAACTGTTCTTTTAAAAGTTACCACATAATCAAAGGGATTGGCAATGAGTGTACCAATTTCTCTTGGGTGTCTAGTGTTTCATATATGCCTTATAAATTTCTAAGGTCTATTTTTCTTAATATTATTATACCACGTTTATATGCCTGAATTTAACATATATATATTATCTAGGTCTGGACAAGACGGAGCCTGTCCTCATAATAGGAAAACTAAATATTCTCCCAATGATAGTCTCAAAATGTAAAAAATCAATGTTCTGATGATGGTTCTCGTCTCTGAAAATTTTCTTTTCAATTTTTATCAGTTGATTCTAAAAGGAGACAAAGGTGCTTTGTCTCGTTCCATATCATCTGGATTTTAGAATTCACTCGCTGAAGTCTTCTGTAACAAAATTGCATCGGGCTATATATTTATTTACTATAACAGAATTATCTAATTTTACTTATATTATTCACTAGTGCTTTTATCCATTATCTAGACAATAATATATATATATATATATATATATATATATATATATATATTTATATATCATAGAAAGTCATGTTGTAGCATAATTGAATATGGATTTCGTGCTCAAATATTCTTTCCTTTTGCGCAGTGTCGAGTAAATTATAATTTGAGGAGACTTCTCTATAGAATCCCTTCCTTTAATAATGTTGCCCCTCGAAGGAATGGTAAAAAATAGGAAAGAAGTAATTGAGTTTCCTTTTCGAGTTTGATCTCTATTAACTTTAAAGTTGGAAGACAAGGCGTCCCGCATGACATGGTTCAGGAATACAATATTATAAGAAAGTTTGATGAAAAGATATCATTAATTTTAGATGATTCTAATGTTCATTATTTCTAGTTGAGATCTCTTTGTTTGCCATTCCTGATACCTATTGTTTTAAATTTGAATGGAATTTTATACAAATCCTCTAGTGAATGATTTAAATAATATCATTAAAATGCTATTAATAGCCATTAATTTGCGTGAACAATGAAAAAAGCCATGTTCCTTTTTGAAAGTATATTTAATAATCTTGCCTCTTTATATAGGAAACATATAGTAGCGTCAATTGCTTTGGCTGCCGGATCGTTTTGCGTGAAAGAAAAATTTTCAAAGTACACCGTTTCTATATTAACTTTGGCACAAAACATGGTAGCGTTTCAAAATCCCGCTTTAATCCCTGTAAAAATCTTAGTTTAGCTTTGTAGTTATGAAGGTTTAAGTTGTATTTAAAGAAGAAAAAATTATATTCGTTTCTAACTTCATACTATGTTAAGGGAACGCTTCTGATCTCTTCCAAACCTTTAAACCCATATCTACAATAGAAAAATAATATAGACACAAACCAAAGATATTACACGTTTCATACAAAATCATCATCTTCGAGCTATTTAATTTAATTTGACCCAAATTTTTTTCCCCGTACCAAAGTTTCGGCAAACTAAATAGTACTTAAATATAATATTTAGGATTGATATTTCAAAGTAACCTTTATTTGTTAACTTTTATGCTATCGAAATATCTTTAATGGTTTCCAGGGAAAAAATTTCAGACTGAATGTGATTTTTAAACATTGTTAGCCCTAGTCACAAATTTATGACAGAGATAATCGGTTGCATTTTTGCTTTGGATCCACTCCAGTTAAATTCTTGTTCTGACTACAAGCTTCCAATAGCGATTCAGGTTTGTTGTTTGCTTAATCATGGAAATTACTCAAGCGTCCATCTTAAATCTTTAGTATGTGTGGAGTACAGTCAGATATTTTTATTCATTGAGAGTTTATCAACTAATTATAGCTTTACTTTCATTTGGTTCAATTTAATTTTATAATTTTAAGGGTAAGGTTACTTTTGCACATTTAAATAGAGGTTAGAATCTTGAAGAGTTGATCTATTTGGATATAAACATTATGTTCGATTCCAGTGCTTATTGAATTCTCCTAGCTTATATTATTTTACCCCTTCTACCAATAAAAGTAAAATGGGGTTCGTTTAATACAACCATTTAGTGTTTGTTCAAGAATTCAAACCAGACATTCACGTTTTAATCGTTGGAATTTTTCTGTAGATTAATTTTCCTGAGAACATGAGCGAACGATGACGGTGCATGTTCAACACCATGTGCATTGGATTTAAGAATTTGAAAATCTAAGCATTTTTTTTTTAAGAACTATGTGTTCATTTATATTTTCGTTTAAGTTAAGGTTTTCTAAATAGCTTGTATTTAGCTCTGTGTGTTTTGAAATTTTTTTGGCTTATTATCCTCTAAATTTCGAAAGGTTTGCTTGATTTCTGTGAAATATTTTAAAGGCATGTTGGATTCATAGAATCCCTTTCTCTAATTTTCATTATTCACGATCCCTTGTTTCAACTATCGAATATTTAATTTAGGCCTCTGATATCGGTTGCGTTTGGTTCTTGAAGCCCTGAAGTCATAAAGTTTAGGTTTGTAATTTGACATGATTGGAAATTGTAACTTTGCTCAAACTGGTTTTTCTATTTATTTTTTTTGTTGAATGCCGAACTAATTTGAAGATTTAGTTATTTACTTAAATTAATTGGGATTTGAGAGGCAAGAATGTTTAAGATAGACTTCCCAAAAATTTATTACTCGTTCAAGAACCTGAATCAGTTTTTTTTTTAATCTTGTTAAATGTAAGCAGGTTTTGAAGTAATATTATATCACTTTAGCGAGTTCATGTTAGTGGGTCAACTCCTGGATAAAGCTCCGCCACAAGAGTTTCAGTACTTATTTATTTGGAAGCTAGATTATTATATCTTAATCAATCGAATTCATCTTAATTGAATTTAATGATTTACGTTAAGAACATTAGCTAACTTTACTAACCACCTTTTAAGTCTAGCCGAGATGCTTTCCTGTAATGCATTGTTTTCTAATGCATTGGAAATGCGGATGGACAAATTCTGATTGGGCGTTCAAGATTGATAAGGGATACGCGTGATAGGTTTAGAGCGGCTCTTAGAACTGTAGATCAATTATTTGCGTGCTTTAGGTTACACATAAATTTTTTTGTTAGTACCAACATTCGTTTATCTATGTATTAATGTTTTACGCTTCATCTTGACAATATTTTATATATATATATAGGATAAGGTTTAGCCAATGAAAACAAGTTGGTCTTGGGAGTCATTACTATGTCTTCTACCTTCACAATCATGAAAGAATTTGAGAAACTTGTTTGTAGCACTTATGATCTATTTTACGAATAGTGTCTTCTAATTCTTTTTAATTTCTTATGAATTTATAAAGTCATAACTGCACTAATCTAATTTGAAGCAAAGTTTATTCGACTTTAAGTTTTTTCTTTTTCTTTCCTCTGCTGTTACAACAAGACAACTTTGAATTTAAAAACCTCATGGGATTTTAAGTTTTTTATTATTTCGCAGAGTTCTGAAGAGATTTGACAAATGAAAGTGTTTAGTTGTGAGATAGTTATGCAAGGAGTGAACTTATGAGTCGGTATTCTGTTTAGAAATGAACCCACACTCGACGAAAGACTACAGCTTATAAGATTCTATCGCTTTGAACAGCCAATTTTGAAGAGAAAAATTTGATGTCTGATTTATGATTAATAAGGCATAAATGTTTGTGAGGGATTGCGCTATTTTACGGACATACATACAGTATATGCGATGTGACCAAGTTGTATGAGAAAGTAGTTGATGATGACAAAATATTAAAGCTTTAAATTAATTCATCGTTTAATTAATCCACGAAATATAATATATCGAAAGCTTTGAATTAGCTAACTGTAGCCAATTTGAGCTCAAGCCATAAGCTCTTTATACGAATGAAATATTATCTATTTTAAGTTAAGAATAAGTCTAACTTGACTATAATTAAATAAAGTATCTGCCAACTCATTATTAAATTAATTATGCAAATGTACAACTTGAGAGGGATGCCAAAGTTTGCCAAAGTGGAGAGAGTAAGAAATAACTTTATAAGAGATTCTTATAGTGTAAAGAATGATGTGAATAATGTTGTGACTTAGTCTTCTTCTGAAGTGGTATAGAGATGTAAAAAGAATTTCTGGAAGAAGAAATGTGAACAGAATATATAAGAGTTAGTATCAGGGTTTCAGAAAGTTTAAAAAAACACGTATAATGTGGTGTGATTATGGGAATGAGTGTTTAAGAGAGAAGTGGCTAAGCGTGAAAGATTTTGATATTATTGTAAATGATGGGGCTGTAAGGGGGCGTATCTAGGTGATTTGGCTCAGAAATGACCCCTGCGTGGGCAAAATGCTAAAATTCTCCTAGTAATTATAAAAGGTGAGGGAGGGACGGCTAATTTAAGGGAAGATGAGGGGCGCCGTCTCCAATTTGTGAAACTCGTAAATGTTTAGTTCTTTAACGTTTTCATGACACTATTGATGCGATGATTCAATTTTAATTTAAATGAATTAATTTGAATTTAAAATTGAATAAGACAATTTGGGGGAATTATGCTCAAAATTTAATTATAACGGATGAAGCTAAAATAGAGAACTATAACTTACTGAGCGATGGTCTCTATTAGAAAATAATCCCAATAAAAGTTTTCATTACCATCAAATTTAAATGCTATTTTTTTAAGTTAACACTGTATCTATCATTTATACCTAATAGCATTACAGCAAATTAATTTCTAAATATAATGTTTTATAGAATAATTTATAACAAACGTTCCTGTGTAATGATTATAAAAAGTCGTACCGTAATTTAATATGTATGTCTTTCAGATTAATAAAATGTTCCAGAAAGAGGAGGAATAATGTTTTACCAATTTAAATACCTTAATGGATTAAGGTATGAAAATGTTCTAAAGTCATCATTATCTTAATCACTATTCGTTCTTCCATCACGAAAGAGCCAGCCTTGCATTAACCATTTAGCTCTGTGTTTTTTTCTCTCGTTTTCATTTTCACAACTTCTTCGGAAGTTAATTCCATTTCTAATGACCTCTTTCACTTCCACGGATACCCAACAGCCACTAATGAAGATAAGTGGCGTCTCTCACGGTTAACGCTAAAGGGAATCGCCGATTCAATTTGGCACTGTCTTATAAGTGGGAAATTTGTATACAAATGAGATGGCTTTTTCCTTAGACCAAGTTTGTTTCGCGAAATTTAAGTATATTTTGGACACAACGGTAAATTCGATTACAATGATAGATATAAAGCATATGAAAATTAACACAATTCGGCATTTTGTGTTAAATATTTACAAGTAGGTTGCAGTAGGCATGATGGTTGGAAATTAGCGTTAACATCAAATGATTCTTTCTTGACTTTGTCTTTCACTCAGCCCACAACCCTCGTCGGTTTGCAAGAGCAAATCGTGGGCTGTCCTACGGACTCGCATTTACTTGTATTTAGAGTCATTTAAACTTCTCTCCAGGCCTTTTCATGGACTATAAAATGGCGAATAGACTTGTGCCAAGGTTAATAATGGGGAAATTACGCGAAAATTTGACCCAATTCAAATGCGAAACTTGAACAGAAGTTTCTGCCTCAATTGTTTCGGTTAACCCTGAAAGTTAAAATTTATGGCCTTTCACCCAATACAAAAGTTTTTCTTTTCTCTTGTTAAGATTTATTGTATTATTATTTTAATTTATTTACAATCCCACAATTGACTTAGTCAATGAGAAATTCATTGTCAGTTTTAGCTCCTTGAAATTTTTCACATTTTTTATTCTTTTTATCTGTATCTCCTTCTACTGTATTTTTTACTTAGTCATTATGTCATAGTTTGTTGATGCAAAACACTTTCTTCTATGAGTGAAATTCTTGTAGGGTGGACTTGAGATTAACTTTCTTAGCAAAGGAGAATACTAGATGAATTGATTAGCTTTTGAAGTTATTATTCTTCACTCAATTTTAAGGTTGATTCTGACATTAGCAATGTCTAAATCCCACAATCATTAATTTATTTACCACAAACATTTGAAAAGTAATTTAAGGATGTTTAGAAATTTTGACAGAAATAAACATTTTATATTCAAAAACAAATTTTGGAATTAATTTTATGGTTATTTCCTATTCTTAATCTCTTGTTCGAAGAATTACATAAAAATAAACTTAAAGGAACATCTGAGGTTTACTCATAATGTATGTGTTCAGTTGAGCAAGATAGCGGCTGCTAAGTACTGATTTTTATGCCTGGACGATATGGCCTTAATGTGCAGTAAATAAATTTAAATTCATGTGTATCCTGGGCATTAGGACAGCAAAACGTGCCCAAACTAACAGCTTCAAAGAAAGAGGCAAGAGTAATCGATAGTTAGTTTCTAGCTTTCAAGAAAAACTAATCTAGCAAAGGAGTTATCAAGTTAGTTTGGCAAAATAGTAAGAAAAATAGATAATGTAACATCATATTGAGTTAAGGGGGTATTTATATCAAAGATCCTAAATCAATTCTCCATCATCAGGCGGAATTCTCAAGAAAACTACCAGCCAATTAATTAAATATTGTTTTAACATAAAATGCCTCTTGAAGTTCATTTAAAACCGCACCTCTTTATAATCTAACTCTAAAATTATTGTGGTTAAATTATCTCATCTATCTTACCTACTTATGCTAAACAGCTGATTAAAATTATATTTTTCATGTTCGTTCAAAATATAAATAGTTCATTTAAATGCTATATATAATTTTATTTTTATTTTTTATTAATTTCTCCAGACAATTTAAGCTTATGTATCTTTGATTGAAATTTACCGCGATCAAATGTTTTCGAAGAGAAAATCATTTGAGTACTGTCTCGATACCTGTGACCAGAATAAATTATAATCTGATGGAGCTAAGTTTGGTGAGTAGAGTAGTGAGATGAAATTTGTCAAGTTAAAAAATTTATCTTTTCCTCTCATACTTTCACTAAATATAGCCTTGATATTATCAAGTTTCAGAATAAGTCCCTTTCTTTTGATTCAAGTTGGATATTTTTGGTGCATAACCGGTTTCACAGGCTCAAGCTGTTGAAAATATAGGTGACCAGTGAAAATTTCCTGTTCCCAAAATTGAAAACGAACACTACCTTTTGTATTTCACCATACGCATAGTAAAAGCTTTTGGGGGTTCAGCTTTTATTCTGGTGCGGAGGATTTTCATTTTTTGAAGCAAATGTAGTGTAAGTTTATTTTTTACACAGAAAATCTATTATTATTTATCTTCTGTTACAATTACAATAGGAAAAAGCGGGGGATTTTCTATTCATGGTTACCAAACGGCTGCAAATTATTTAACGCACATTTTCAATCTCGCGAAACAGTCCATTTAATATCCAAATCAAGAGCCAGCCTCGAAGAATCAATTCTCTCATCACTGCCAAGGAACTCTTGATACGCTACTGAGCTTTATGTCTTAGTTTGATGTTGCTGTAATATTCAGAATTTCTTCTTGTTATCTGTTGCTGATGTTACATGTTATGGTAAATTTTGTATTTTTTATGTTTTGTTGATTGTTTTGGACATATATAACTTGATGCTATTTAGTCATTCTTATTTCTGGTTATTTTCATATCGATATGAAATAACCACTTTAAGACACTGCCTTTATTAATTTGCAAATGTTTCCGATGTTTTGCGAAACCTTTGATGCCGCTGAATTTATCTTAGGTTTAATGAGTATAGAATACATGAAAGTTTAATTTGTTAATTAACTTACTAGAAGAAATTAAATTTGTACGTTTTTCTAATTTATTTACCTGCACTAGTGTAGCCTCAGATCAGCCAGCATTCATTAGAACAGAGAAAGAGAGCTGCAAGCGTTGGAGCTTAGATTGGACACGATTCTCTAGATGCCAGATGTAACGAGGTTTCTCTTTCTACAGCTAACATTCTACTGGTGCGTAAAAGGATAAATAAAGAAGTGGGAGAGTACAAATATAAAAGTGGTCTATGAATATAGACATCTTAAAATCCCGCCCAAATCGGATCCAAGAGTAAGTACTGACATCCCTAAACCCGCCCTTATGGCCCCGATCCTGGATGAATGGACGAAAGCTGGTCGATAACTAGCATGTTAAACTAGCCGCTGCCATCGAAAATAGTTGCAAGTCTTGCAAATGAAGTGTCGGAAAAGGAGTAAAATAAAAATGTCAAGAAATATTAATGCCTGGGTAGTGTCAATTTAGTTTGAAAGTTTCGTCGTACTGTGGCTTCTCCAGATGCGAAGGTTAAAGAAGAAATCATAGTGCTTCCAAATTATCTTGTATTTAAGTAAAATCCAATTGTTATTCCAAATTCAATCGCTTATATAGTTATTTTTTTTATTTACATATATGTCCAATCTTATTTAAGCAACTATTCTGCCCTTTTAACATGTTATTTGTTAAAAACTAGTATGCCTGTAGAAGATATCTCTTGTACTCGCAATAGCTCGTAATGTTAACTCCATGAAAATCATCATAAGCAAATTAGAAGAGATGTAGATCATAGTGATTCCAACCTATATCTATGAGGGCACCTCACCTTATCCAGGGAGGTCAATTAACTGTAATGATTGTAACTAAGGAGTTTAGATTGGGCAGGTACATTGGATGTGCTGCACTAGCTATTCTAAGGTCAGAGATTTAATATAAGTACTGGTCAAATGATGATATTCTCTTTTCTCTCTCCTATCAGATATTTGTACTCTTTATCAGCTATGCCTACCCAGATCTTTTCCCTGAGATACTACTCTTTGTATTCCTTCATTAATGCTAGTTTCTTTTTACCTTAATTTGTTACTTCTTTAATCCGTTACTTATTCAATTTACTCCTTAACTTAGTAATAATTAAGTAAACATTTCATTTGCCGTCCTCTTGTTCCTCATTTTAAGCGTCCTTAGTCTTTACCAGTGGGATTCCTTGAGATGTTGACCTTTTCTACGCACCGGCAAAATGCAGTAGCTTAGAAATTGGGGCTTTCTGGATTTTCGACCACCAAGCTGATGATTCCTGCGGATTCTTCGGACCCTGATCTTCAAAGCAAAAATTAGTACTCTTAGGATCCTGTGCTATTTGCATCAATTTGTTGCTAATTTTTTATATTCTCAGCCCTTAAACTCTACATTTCGGGGTGTTCTGCTTGCCAATTCTCTATTAGAGTAACTTTTAGCCATAATATTCTTCACGCTCCAGATTCTTTGTATGCATCACATTTTTTCCTTCCCTTATTATCATCGTTTCATTATTTTTCAGTAAAATGCGTTTAATATTTATGAAAAATTAATGAAGAAGCCAGTGCTCTGCGTTATACTGAATGAGTCAAGTTCTTTTAAATTTAAACAGGTGAAGGATTCTGTGTAACGTGGTTACATTATGATTTCGAGTAAATATCTTTGTGTCCTGAGTGGAAGTTCATGATTCATCAATGGAATAAAGGCTTTCAACTTTACTAATGCATTTCTCTATTCACTTTCCATGTGCGTTGATAAGGTTGATTCATAACAACACATATACAAACTAGAACTCCACTACAACAAAATAAAGATAGCTATACAAACAATTAAACGAAGGCTACACGACAAAAAAGTAACAAGAGCTCCCCCATAAAAAAGTAAATAGACCTCTACGACAACAAAATAAAAAAAGTTCTACTACACTCAAATTAACTAAAGTTCCCAACAATGAAATAATAGAGCTCCATCATAAAAGACAAGGAGAGCTTCATTATAACAGAATATTAGTAGCTTCATGACAATAAAATTAACTCGAACTTGACCACAATAAAGGTTAGTAGAGATAACGATAAGAAAATACATAAAAGAGTGCTCCATCACTTTGGACGTGATGAGCAATACGAATTCAATAGTTGTATGAGTGAGATCGTTTATTAAATAGAATTCGTAATAAATGTTTCTTGATTGTGTTTTATACCCACTTTGAGAGTCAATACTAAACGAATAAACTAAAATATTGCTAAAAAAACAAATAATATGATTGAAATTTGTCAGAGTTATATGAAAATGTAAGTTGCGGAGTTGTTAGAAGGAATCTGCGCTTATCAACACGGAAATTTTGTTTAAAAAACTTAGTTTAATATTAAAATATTCCGTTAAGATATAATTTCTAAATTAATTGCAACGGGAACTAACGCATATCTTTCTACCGCTACACTACGCTCAGAAAGAGTGAAAGGAAAGAAGCGACAGATGGATAACTAAGTAATAGGCTCATTGCTAGGTAGGTAGATTCAAATGATAAAGAAGAGAAGGCAGATACATGGGAGAAACGCTTATTGCTCTCCTATAAATTTAGGGCCATAATCATGCTTAATGTTCTTCAGCTAATTCTGAAAGGAATCACACCGATCTATGACGTAGCGAAGACCAGTCATTCTCTCATCTGGAATCACGGGAGGAATTCGAAAGCCTAGACCCTATTTTTAACGCTGAACACTTTTGTTAAACGGGTTAGAAAATTGCTCTCTTCAAATCTCGCACTTAGTGGGTTAATGACATTTCATAACTTCAAATTTATTTCTCTATCTATTTAGTTGTTTTTACCTTTTTGGCAACTCGCTATTGTTCTCTCTCTATTGCTCCATCAGCATAGTGCTTTCCAGAAATTTTGATATCTCTCATTCTTTTTTACCATTTATTTAGAAATTTATCAAATATAAAAATAAGAGCATGATCCATTTATTCAAGTTTTCAAATTTTTGTATAATGCAAAGATAACATTAGCACCTTGATTTCCACATCCTTTCATCTAATTGGCAATTTAAGCTGGTCAGTGCTGACATGCGATAATAATTACCATGTTACAAAATCGGAAATTATGACTTAATTCGTTTTTTATCCCAAATAACCTACAAATAAGTATGTTGTACTCCAATTCATCGGCATTTCTGGGTATGGTTGTAAACTTATTGCTCTCATGTTCCCTGCAAAACGTTTGCAATTAGAGTTAGGTGCTAATATTATAAGGTAGAAAAGTTGTAAATGTTTTTAATACAATGCGTTCCTATCTACAATCGTTTCTGTATTTAAAGAGGATAATTGGAGGTGTTGGACAAAATAATGGAAGCACCTGCGACTTTCCATTTTTCTAAAAGTTAATAGGATTACATAAAATTTCGTATTACTGAATACCCCTTTTAAACATGATGCAGATTATTATACGGCCCTTTATGTGATAAGCTTCATTTGTTTTTGTTTTTTTAATTTACTGATGACCGAAAGGGCAATGTTTCGAAAACCACGACTATAGGAATCAAAGAAAGAGAAGCTACGACAAAAGTTAATTACGGGCGAAAGTAAAAGTTCAGCGTCGAAATTAAAAGCGCATTATATCGAAGAGTCATAAGAGCACAGCCTCCATGAGGATAGGAAATTTAAACAGCATCTATAATGTCATGTTTATACCAAAACCGTTCTTTGAGAGCTTCAAAAATCATGGTTTTACGGAAAAGCTACAATTGCTAAAACTTTGCTTATGAAAGTTAACATGGAGCATAAAAGAAGTGTTATATAGACCATCAGAATTAAAAAAAAAAAGACTAAGAATGAATGTGATATATGTGGAAAAAACATTATAACATTAATTCCATTATCTGGCCAATTTTACGTCTGAAGGATGCCAAGAGAGCCATAAGATTACATTTGTATCGTTACCACAGTGAAACTAAGAGGTACTTCATTGAAGAGTTTGGTGGCAACATCATAGAATTCCCTTGGTCTTACAATAATACCGCATGACACGGTGAACTCTCCTGACTATCTGTTAAATTAAGCTGACCATGTACATCCATTGCTGCAAGCACTCTTTCTAACTGTAGAAAAACCTCCAGGAGTATAATGAATAAGAGAAATTGCTACTCTCGCTAAATCTGGTTGAAAAGGAAGTAAAATGACTTGTAGCAATTAACGTGGCAAGTGCAAAAGAATTAGGGAAACAATTCCCCACCAGCTTCTCATGAAGAGCTGGAACAGGTATTGTTCGAAGAATTGGTTAAAATTCCTCTAGACACTCTCCAAAAGCTGTGTGAATTAATTCCTTGATATATTTGAACTGATAATGTTAAAGGAAACCCAATTATATGTTAGGTATAAAAAGAATAAAAAGGACAAATGTTGATTTATATTCAGTATACAAGAGAAATTCTTGAAGCAGTTTATACACTTGTGACAGCTGTATGCTCTTAATATAGAGGCTCTTATATCTTTTTTATGCAAATACTTTTGAATACAGCCAGTTTTCAAGAAACAGCTTTGGTTATTAATTGTCAACTCAACATTTTTTTATAAATTCTATCCTTACATCAACTTCCCAGTTAGTGATATTCGATTTCTTTCCTATTGAGCTATTTACTCATTTTCCTTTATTTCAACTTTAAATCATTTCTTGCTAAACCTTTTGCAGATATTTAACTTTATCTATTATTCCCATTGGTATGAATTTTATTAATAGCGAAAAAAAAATCAGACTTAAGCGAAAAACCAGCTTTCTCACAATTTAACATTGAAAATGTATTATTCTAATGAGATGCAATTCTACTTATGTTTATTCGCTTTACTTTGTTACTTCAGACGCTTCATTCCTCCCTCTAGCGTAAGGTTAGAATTTTAGAGGTTTATTGAGGCTCTCATGTTCCATTTTTAATTCTTTCTTAAAACAGTATTTCTTCATGAGAGGCCTCTAAGAGGAAACCAAGAGTAAAACAAATCAAGTTAGAGTATTCTATATATGTATAGGCTGTGTTAGTTATTTGAGAACAAATTATAATTTGAGTAGAAAAGGATAATTAATATAAAAATATATTCTCATACAAATTGTTATGAATTTTTTATCATATAAATATATATAATAAATTATTAAATACGTTGTTTTTATTGGGGGCCATAATTACTTTTTGATCATAGTTAGGTTACTTCAGTAAAGTTATTATTTACCAAGGGCGGTCAATATGTTTTGCAATTCGGATATAAAGAAGCGAGATATTTGGAAAAGTGCTTTATTATCTTTCAATATAACTACCCTCCACTTCAATGCACTTGCGCCGACAACCAGAAATCTCCCGACTGCTGTTCAATCCACTCCTGGACGGCAAGCTGGAAATCTTCCCCAAACCTGCGTCCAAGCAGTGCAGCCTTGAGCTGGCAGAATAAAAGGTAGTCGCTAGGGGCCAGATCTGAATTGTAGGGGGGAGGGTTGAGCTCCTGAATCCGCACTCGCGCAGGGCAACTTAAGCAACTCTGGCCTTGAGGACAGGAGCATTGTCGAGGATAAGCAGGACACTGCGTGTCAACTTGCGGCGCCGCTTTCAACGGGAGCACTTCTTCAACCCAGCCAGTTCCTCGTCGTAATATTGGGGTGTGATGGACCTTCCACGAGGCGCATAGTCCACCATCAACACTCCCTTAGAATCACAGAAGATGGTGGTCATGATCTTCCCGGCTGAGGGTTGGGTCTGGAACTCCAGGGGAGTGGGAGAGCTCCTGTGCTTCCAGGCTATGCTTTCGAGCTTGGTCTCAAGATCTTAGTAGTGGACCTACGTTTGATCACCTGTCACTCTGCGTGACTCATATCCCGCCGGGTCTTGGTTGTACAGGAGCAGCAGCTCGTCCGAACTTTGACGACGTTGAAGTCGATCATGGGACGTGAGGTTTCTAGGGACCCAACGGCCAGAGACCCTGGTCATGGCCAAATTTTCGTGGATGATGTTCAGAACACTTCCATGTGATATTCCAAGTTCTCACTAGATTTCTTCGACCTTTCTCGTCGACTTTCGAGGATCCTCCTCTCCACACGGGCCACATTGTCCTCGTGGTCAAGTCTGACGGGCATCCTGGACGGGGGTCATCTTCAAGGGACCCACGACCATGGCGGAACTCCCTATTCCAGCGAGCAATGGTTGCATAGGAAAGAGTGGTGTCGGTGTACACTGTAACCATGCGTTCATGGATCTCTTTTGCATTCTTGCCTTCCTTGGTCAAAAATTTGATCAGTGCGCAGTGCTCAACCTTCTCCATTGTTGAAAAATTTGCGACTGACGATCTGCGATCAGCTACTGCTTCTTAAATAGACGAGGCAGGAGCGTGCGCCTGCAGGTCCTGACATGTCCTAACACCCCCACAAACAACCATCCCCCTTCCTCTGTTTTGTTGTACCGATTCGCAAAACTTATTGACCACCCCTTGTATGAGCGTGATATAAACTAACCCAACCTCGATTACTAACCCACAATAAAATAAAAGTAAAAAAATTGATTCAATAATACTGCCTACAGGCTATGAGAGCCTTAATGAGACCTCCTAAGCAACTAAATACCTTGCTCAGGCGTTTTGCATTCATGTAGACTATAAAGTCTACGATGACACACGCCTTAAAAGAATATTTTCAACTATGGGTCTGTTATTTTTTATTTCTCTCAATGAGGCCCAAATGAGTAATTCATTAGGGCTCTTATCTTAAAAGTCTGAGATAAAGTGTTAGGAATACATGATCTATAGAATTCTCGGCAACAATTGGTTGTGTAGGTGAAAGACATTATGGCGTCCCACTCTCCATCCTAGAGTAGCTCCTCTCGAAGAAAACGTTTTTGATGGAAAAATTCTGATGTCAAGGTGATGTTAGTCTAATTAATTACTGTGTTTCTCTTTCCTACGGATGACACATCTACCCCACAAGCTAGGAGCACTTTTCTGATCTTCACGACGAAAAATCTGGGTACATTCAAGAAGGTGGCTATTTTTGAGTAGCTGTTGTTTTGAGCTAAAGAGATAATAAAGCTCTGTTAATGTATAGATTGCTTAAGTTGTATTCTCGCATATTATTAGGTTATAGCATAAGAAATGTGGCACAATTTTCATGTTATCATTATTTTAGGATTAGAAATATTAGAATACTGGATGTATTTATAATTGCCTAGTTTACTAAACTAGAAACGTAAACAAAGGCTAATATTTTATTATTATTGATAATTTAATTTGCCTTATCGTTAAAGGATGAATATTTGGAAGAGCCAAAAGAGCACATTTGCAACGTTATCATACGGGAGTTTAGTAAAGAGTACAATGCTGAGTTAAGAGCAGAGAGTTTGCTTCAAATATACGGTAAAGGTACAAATAGTGAGAGCTAGTTTCAAAAATGATTTCAGTACTTTCACTAGGGAAAAGATAATCTTAAAGACGAACCCCGTTCAGGGTAAAAGTGGAATATTATCAAGATTTTTATAAATATAATTGAAAATTCCACATTGTAACTGTTGAACAAATGATACATTAACTATATTCAACTTATTCTAATGTCCATTGTCATTTAAAATGGATTCCTCACGACCTATCGGAGGTACATTTGAAATAAAGAATCAACATTTGTCTATCTCTACCTTATCGACTAAAAGGGAGCTATTTTAGTAGCATTGTAACAATGGACAAAAAGTGAGTTATGTTTTTACGTGTTCCAGATGATGGAATAACTTGGGGACAAAAAGAATATTCCAGTCAAAACAGGAGTCTCATCCACATAAGATTCCCTTGTGCGCTTGGTAGGATATGCATGTCATAATCCATTTTCAAATTCCTAACCGAGATAAGACTATTCACAAAGAGGTTTACCCTGATCAATTGGATGGTTTTCAAGTAGTACTTTAGGAAAAACATCCAACATATATCAATAGAAGAAGAGAGCTCTTTCATTAACACAACGCACCACCTGATGTCGTAAGAGTTACCAGACAAATTCTTAACAATTTCGATACAAATTAATGAATGAGTTATCTTCCATATTTACCTGACTCAGCCTACTCAGATTTCTCTCTTTATAGCAGTTTAGCTCATCACCAGAATAAAATAAAGATTTCAACAACAGAAGAGATCGAAACAACCCTAAAGAACTTTCTTAAATCAGAGTCAAACGATTTTTAGAAATATGATTTTGAAAAGTTATTACAAAGATGGAAATTATGACTATAAAATAGTTATAAATGATATTACTTCTTTAAATAATAATTAAACCTTATTTAAATATAAATAATATCAGATAGGTGTATAATTATGTTCATATAACAATGTTAAACATAATCAAACGGCATTACCTTAGTGATGACTCAATACTTGGGTCTGAAAAGATAGGGAAGTAAACGTTCGGGTCCGTTATGGCTCTCTAAAGTTGTTATCGCACACCTGCTGTAAAAAGAAAAGAAAGTGTCTTGCAATGAGAAGTTGTGTTTCCAAATACTTAGTGCACTCTATTTATTTAAAAAATTTGTTCTTCACTCTCCTGCCTTCATTGTCAACCATGAAAGTTGCTTGAACGTCCTTAAACCACAATCAGATTAGGGGCTATTAAACATATACATATTTTATTTGAACCTTATTCTTGTAAAAAATGGTTCTAAGGATCGAGGAAGCACAAAATTTTGCCTCAAAAGCTTCCTTTAACCAATTCTACTCTCATATCTCGCGGTAATCTTTAGTCAAAGCGCTTTGCCTACGAAATTGGGCATTCTGTATATATATATATATATATATATATATATATATATATATATATATATATAAACAAATTTAAAAATTCACGTTGAATTATTCATTTTGCGTATGTCTCATAACTCTGTTGCCGAGTCCTTAAGCAATCTGTTTGTTCCTTCATAATTATTTGAGAATTTGTGTTTATTATGTAACAATGTAGGCCGGAATTATACCATGTATATATAATTGACGATGTGTGATAGAAGTTTTTGCTCTTAATTAATAAGAAAATTATAAGAAAATGAGTTTCATGTACTGTGTGCAGGTCAGTTAAGACGGTAAGGAATATAATACCTAATGCGGGTTCCTAGCTTGTATTCTCCTGAAGATTGAGAGCCTTACTACAAAGAATATATGTGGTAAATATTTCTTTAACTCGTCTATGATATCAATGATAATCTTGATATTACCAATTCACACAGAAAGAAAGAAAGAAGAAAATGAAAGAGATTTTTTGCTAGACAATTTTTCCAACGAATATATAATTTTCAGTATATAAATGTAAGAGGAAGAAGCATTGAAAACCCCAAACCAAAAGAGAGAGCTAATACTCCTTCATTCGTTAATCTAGCAACTGAAATTTTCTTGGATATAGAAAACGACTATCTCTGCCGCTCTAAAGTAAGCTTTACTATCTCTTAATTTTGTTCCCTCTCTTCTTCCACTTTTCCATCATGTATTAAATAAGAACACTAATTGATGTAAGAATAGGGAAAGTGAAACTGATCGAAAATAGAGTATTTTTACCAAAAATCGGATACAATCCTTTCCTGAGAGATCTTCAGTGCTCAGCTCTTTTCTCCCCCTGAGCTTGATTTGAACAATGGTAGGGGTCTGAGGAGATGGAATAGCGATCAATACTTGTCCGTCGTCTTCGCTCATGTTCGCAGCACCGTACGGATCTCTCTAATTAATGCCGTGAATTTATAGGATTGGAGGGGATTTGCACCAATGAAAAATAATTTTTTTACAATATCAATAATTTTATTATTATTATAGTTTTCTGAAATCCAATCCTCACCACATATTGATGTAATATCCCATAGATGTTGATAATAATATGCGTTATTCTAGAGTAGTGAGGTTGACTGGGAGATATTGTTCTGTTGTGATTTCATTTTAAACAAATGTGGACAGCAAAAGAGGGCAAAAAAGAGTAGAAGTGAAAGAAACAGACAGATCGAGTGTGGCCATGAATGTTTTACTTTATATAGCCATTCTGTGAACGAATGAATCTAACACCGATGCTCGTACAGAATTAGAATTAGGGGAAGTGAAATGCGTAAAAAGTGCCCCAATGAGTAGGAAATAAATATATTGTAATGAAGATGTCATCGATAAGCCTCTTGTACAGCTCTTCTGCACCCTCACACCTCATTAAGAAATATTGCATTTTGCTGCTGATAATTTACATAGAAAAAGATAATTTAAAGGAGAGGACATCAACGCCAGGGATCAACTAAGGGTAGATAGTGTAATTAAGTTAGTTAAATGAGTCTCTGCCACTTCCATTTGTTGGCAAGGTTTTCCTCACACAATAATGAATATTGTAGGGAAATAAAGATAGCAAACAATGGCAAGTCTAAAGAAAGCATGGATCAGTAAAAAATAATTTATAAGGTGCAGGAAGAGCGTAGAACATTTAGTCGACCAAGGGATAGCCATCAATTCCACGTCAGTGGAATATGGCTATGAAAACCCCTTCGGAGGGTTCCAAGATGGTAAATTAATGTGTTACGTGTGCAAAGAAAGGTCTGTATTGCAATTTTCATTTAATATATGAGAATGAATCTGTCCGCATGAATGCGTCAAACTCGGTGCCCGCTAATCTAGAGGGAGGTGATACTGAAATGTTTTGTGTCCGCTCAAGTTAGGACTCAAACCTGGTAACAGGCCTGGAAATCCAACAACTGAACTCCGGCAAAGGAGTTCGAAAGCATAGGCTTGAGTCTTCCTGACTTGTTTGTTATAAGAAAAAGAACCTGATCAAAATACAAATAAATATGCAAATAAATCCAAAGTAACAACTTGCCTTTTCCGATAGTTTATTGGTTTATGCCGCTCAGATAGCCATAAAATTGATAGTCACGTTTTATTCATCGCTACCAAAAATTTATGTTTTGATCGGTGAATTAATTGAGCGATGCGTCTCGTATAATAGAGAGATTACTATCCCAGAGTTCTGCTTAATTCTATTCGTGTTTAGGCTTCGGGAAATCATCGATTCAAATAAAGCGTTCGTATTTTAATGCTTCATCTAAAACCCATCCTTAGTTCGCTCTTGTTATCAATTTTACTGTTAAAGCGACTGTTTAGTGGTTTAAATCATTGAGTGTTTCTTTTGCGGCCAAAATGGCTGAGCGTTGCGGATAGAATGCAGAGCGATATACATACTTTTATTGCAAAAGTAATGTTACACTTGTTATCACGCTCTTAAGAAAGTACACAACGATAGTTTTGATGCAGTTAGACATGCTTTTATTTTTTACGCATATACATATGTGTTTATATTGTAATATCAATAAATGTGACCAGCTTCGGCGGCGCACACATTGCGGAAGAAGCCCTTCTTCATGATGTGTACACGCGGTTGACGGAGGACTTCAGCTCCTCGACGGTTCTGTGCCCAACATTGCAGGCCTTGTCTTTGACATAGGTGCTCCAGCCTTTGTTCCCGCATAAGCTGGGTGAGCATATTGTTTTCCACGTACCTCAAGCTCTTTATCGACCTTCATTTTGACGGCCCTGGACACCGTAGCCAAAGTAATGTTCTTTTACTCCGCGAGCGCACGTAGCTTTTGTTTTGATGACTTTCGAAGGTTTTTTTACAGCCAAAGGATTAACAACTTGAGGTCTGCCTACATGTGGTCGATCTTAGAGATCTTTTCCTTTCTTGAGCCTCTCCGTGACCTTGTGAACGGTCATTCGGCTGAGGTTGAGTCACTTAAGCAATGTCGGAATTTTGTTGTCCGCATGCCATCTCGACATACCTGCACACAATGGAAAAGACCTTTAAATTGCACCTGCTGGAAAAGTAGACCTTTTAGTTCGTTTGACGGAAATTTTTATATAATACACGTAAACATCTCTAAAGGTTTACGTGTAAAAGCACTTTTACCAAACCCATTATATGGCTTACCAGGAAAATCTGAAGGCAGATCATTTATAAGTAGGATGAAGGAATTTATAAATTTATACGTGTAAATGGAGGTAAATGATAAATTGAAATCTATACAAGTTTTCAATTGTTAATATATAAGACCGGTTGATTAAAACCTTCATCATAATTTATTGAAAAAACAAGTCTGAAATTTCTTGATGGTTTAGAAATAGACATACAATTCTTTCTCATTTTAGATTCACATAAATTTTTGATTCTGATACAGGATGAAAACACAACCTGGAGAGTGATATTTATTCAATTATTTTTACAAAATGATGTAATATTAGATCATTCCCAGACTAAAATTAAAGAAAGCAAATATGCTACAAGATGAGGTAAATAATATTGTTACATTTCCTTTTGTTTTGATGACACGCCGAAGTCGTGATAATATCTAATTGCAAATGGCATGCACAGTTTCAGCTGATATTTTATCACAGCATTTTTTCAGTTTTCACTTCAGACCATCGACACTTTGAAGAGATTTGGAACATGCCTTCTCCTCAATCATCCAACATTTTTTGACCTGAGAGGCCAAAGTTCCTTTGACCAAAACCCTTTAAATTTGGGGGGGGGAAACCAGTCTTCAATTTTGGGGGTCTGTGTGAGGTTACTTCATCTTAATAAATGGTTGCATCGACATTTTCTCCTGTGGCATCAAACCATAGGAGGAATTTCTTCTTTAGGATCTAAAAATAAACATGTTACATGATCTTTAGTCTTTCTCCCTCATCTTCTGATCCGCTTGACGATAAGGGCTGATTTTTGGCTCGTTAATTCTATGGATTTCCAGACCCTCACCAAAGCTGGCTTCTTTTTGTTGAAATATCTCCGCTGGACAGTGAGCAACTTCTCGTCCAAAAGAAAACTGGAGCCATTTAGTCACCAAAGAGTCGTTGGGAGAGCAGCTTTGCCTTTTTCTCTCTTCTCTCTTTTTTTGATGCGATTGGAAAGAATATTTTCTTTTGTTATTCTGGAAGTAAGTTTCAGTTCATCTTCTCCAATAGTTGCATTGTTATGCGGCTCATTCTGGCCTACAAATCAATTTGTCTGACAGTCCTCCTTGGATTTTCTCTGATCTTGTTCAGCGTTTTTTTATTGGGGTTGGGGTCCTCTTAGAAAAAAATTCCATGTCTCTTTAAGCCGTTCGATTTTCTACAACCCGCAGATCTGTTCATAGTGCTCATTAATTATCACCTTTGTCTATCTATATATAATTGCGTGGCAATTTCTCAATATTGCTCATGATATTTGGTCTTGAGAAAATACATTATTGATTTTTGATTCAAGGTATAAAATAAATGAACGACATCTCCCAGATAGCTTTCTGTCAGCACACGCTATACAGCAATAAATAAATAAATCTAAACTTCAACATCGTTTACTATTTAAGGAAAGCAAAAAAGGTATAAGAAGATCCCCTTCGAAGTGGTAATGATGGCAAAAATACTTAAAAAGAAATTGATGTAAGAAGGAGAAAATGTCATTCCCAGTCAACGTTTCTGAAGGTGTTTTGCATTTTTCCTTAAGTTTTGTAAAGGATATTTGAATATCACTTCATAAGAGCTGGGTTACAGAATACAAAGGGAGCTATTTGGTATTATGACTGCACGGTGGTGGTTAAGAAAATCATCTAATTGGATAATAGAAAGTATTATATTGATGATATGTCCATAATAGATGTAGTCTTTTCGCAGGGTACTTCAATAAAGAGAAGTCTGTTGAGATTTAGCAGCATCGACAGATTTAGGTGTAAAAGAGCCTGTTTCTCAAATTTTTACAGGCTTAAAAGTGAGTCGGATTAGAGAATCTCTTCGAGATGACCTGTGAGATATTTTTTTACTTTGTATCAATTGATATTTTAGAAGTTTTCATAGCATTAGAGTTATTACAGATATTTTTACTTCTCCTTAATATAAATCGTCTGTTAGCAGCAGATTATTTTATCAGGTAAAATATCCGCAAAAACTCAATAATGTACAACCTTTGCATTGTATAAAGAGAAATCTGTTTTTTTCAGAATGAAATGTCATTAGCTTCAACTAATTAAGAAGAAGAGGAGAAACACCTCCACATTTAAAAAAGCAACATATGTTCTTAAAAATGTACAAACGACATATACAAGAGCTGCATAAATTTTTATATACTGAGAAATACCACCATTCATATAAAAATATATTGAAATATCGAATACATTAATCAAAGTACTATTAAAAATATCAAAGAGGTGTTTCTTAATATTAATTCAACCCTACACCCATATAAAATCTTACTCCGATCAAGAAGTTTTCCTTGCAATTTTGATGCGAAGGAAAATAAAATAGAATTGGAAAAGTTGAACTCAAACACCATCCACATCATGGATGGTATCGGAGTGGTAAGCTTGGTGGCCGGAAAAATAAAGAGCACTCGATAGCATAGGTTTGAACAACCGCGCCTATCTTTTAACTTTGTTTAACAAGTAGAATATTTCATTCCGTTTGCTATCTCTTTATATATATATATATATATATATATATATATATATATATATAAGAGTCTTTTATATGTGTATGGTACAATTGTATTTAATTAACGAGAAACTCATCCGTATTTTCAAAAATAAAAAATAAGGGGGATCCTCGATGCCCTGTTTTGATTCGTTCGCGATCTTTTATTGGTTGAATAAGAAAGGTTTTGCCAATTTTACCTAAAATACGTTCATGTCACTACTCTGTGCTAGTTGGAGCCAAGAATACGCCAGCAGGCACGTACACAATTTCAATCTCTGTCACCGTATTTTAAGACTTTTTCCAGCATTCATGTATACACATCGCTTTTCCAATTCTCCATAAATGCACACAACCCTACTAATGAAGACTTACGAGGAGAAAAGCTGCACGCAACATGAAATGGCGATACTTAATGAATAGTGAGTTTAAATTCATTATCATACTAATATTCTATTTCCACTAAATTAAATTATTAATTTTGATAGAGGAATAATCAGAATATTTGTTATTTGGAAATGTTGCAAGGAATTTTAGAAGCTACAATTTTTCTGAGAAGTGTTTACACCGAATATTAGATTGTGAATAATATATACGAGCGAAAATCTACAATGATAATTACTATAAGATATACGTATTATTTTCCATAAATACTATTTTTCCCATTTTATTACTCAACTTGATATTTAAGATTATATTTAATTGTGTAATGATAGAATATTTTATTTTCTTTCTTTGTAATCATTCGACATAAAACACATCCATATTTACAAGAAAATATAAATTTTAATGTTCAAATTACTGGAGGTAGTGGTGTAAATGTTACTTGGATTTGTAATGAGGCTGTTAGATGCGTAGTTTTTGCGCTCTCATTGCTGTGTACTACAATAACCTCAGGAAAGTTAATATCTTGCCTGGTAGCATTTTGAATAGCTTGAAACAAATAAGCTTAACATTTTTATTTTAAAAGATTCTTTAGAAGATATTAGAAGGGAGGTGAACAGGCTTTCAGCGGTTTTTGTAGTTTAGACTTTAATTCCAATTATTTTTACAACTAATGGATACAAGGCCAATTCATGTGTTTAACTTTGAAATGAATTTTTCGCTTAATCTGAATCAATTTATGATATATAGTCTAAAATAATCTATATTTTATTACCAATACCCTTCTAAAATTTATCATTTTAATGTAATTTTTTTATGTCTTCATGTTTCCAGCTGCTCTAGAATTACTACTCAAAATTTTAAATTAGGACTAACATTCCTGACGTCTTTTGTATGCTCACTCGATCATTTCACAACAAATGCTACAATAAAACAACCACAAAGTATACGCTATTGGTTTAAATTTTGCTATTAAAAACTTAATTTACACTAATTGCAACCTGTTCAAATTATTAGTTTTAATTCTGACGCTGCAAATTTCTACTTCCGAGATGAAAACTTTCTAAGTAGAATTACTTTTCTCGAAATGACAATTTTTATTCATTGGGTTGCTTCGAAGTCACTTGTTCACAATTTTTCTTCACACCAATTGCAAAATTTTATTCTATGTAAGAATTTGCCTGCAGTCAATAGAGCGAACACCGCTGTTTATAAACTTATCATTACTTTTAATACATTGTTTGAAAATAACAAATAAGACGGCTAATTTCAGTATATTTCTAAGTAAATGGAAATTTGTAGCTTCGCTATATTGAAAATAAATGACTTGTGCCGAAAGAAGAAACGAGAAGACAATATGCATAATAAAGGTATAAAAAGAATAAAGTTTGATTAAAAGTAATTTCCCTTATTGGATGTTATCATTCTGCAAAATGGCAGGAAAGTTCTAAGTTTGCATTTGAGTTTAGGATTTTGACGGTTATCATATGAATGTTATTATCTTGCTAGATGGTAAGAAAGTTGCTCTGCTGCAGTTCTTATTCCTAAAAGGAATTTAAACTTCATTCCTTGTCTTATCGTTTGTGTATGGCGTATTATGGAGTTTGAGGTCAGAACAGAATAAAGTGTGTTCTAAGATGGTTTTTTTCATAATTGTTTTTTGGGGCATTGGGTGATGTGCCTTGGTTTCCTTAAGTGTAGTCTGAATTACATTCGCCAAAAGATTTGGTTGAGGTATATGTAATCACCCCTTTATATATGTCTATTTACAGAATAACTACGAAACTTCCTGACATATTTCGATGTCATTATTAAAAAAGTTGTATTTGGAGATAATAAAGAGATGATTAGATTTAGGGTCAAATCCAGAAGCCAATGCGGATTATTGATCAATCGTTCACTTTAATTCTTTGCAACAGATCTCAAAAGGTAATGAACGAATTTCAATGAAGTTTGTGGAGATGTGATCCTTGTCACAACTAAGATGGATATAGATTTAGAAGTGGATCCGAATCGGTATGCGAAATCTGAATGACCATTTTATTTTTAAATTGTGTACACGATATCTAAAACTCTTTTTAAGGATTATGATGACGATTTGACCACGCTGAGAGCTTGAACAGCAAAGAGAAGTTGATTGAATTTGAAAAGATGCGCTTTATGAGTCACGTATTTAATATATTTAAAGATCGTTTGTACTTTCGAACATTTGTCATCATTTTTCTTACATCTGTGATGTTCTTAAATGGACATTCCTGATTTCTAGATATCGACTACAGTATATTTCATTATGGCATATAAATTTGGGTATCCTTATTTTTATATTAACTATTGATAAGACGTTAGAAGTCCAATGCTTAGAACTTGGGTTCAATCACAGCGAGAACGGACACAAAACTTCAGCGTGCAAAATAAGTTGGCGGTCTATTGGTAGCCTTATCGACCTTACTCGTCTGGTCAGTTAGCTCCTTATTCACGTAATAACGCAAATAGCCGATCACAACACTGCTCTCTTGTTGTCTTCGCTCTCCTTAAGTCCCACTATCTAACTGCCACCCCCTTAACCTACAAAAAGGTGATTAATATTAACAGCGCGCGGGGGGGAAATGGGTGCTCCTCTCGCAACCCTCTGGGTCAAGCAGGTTTCTCAGATCGCTGGTTATTCTGAGAATACAGAACTGCCTTGCAACTTTTCTCCAAAGATCATGGACCCTAGGTGCCTGCGAGTTTGTAAGCCATTGTCTTTATGATCTTTATTCAAATTTCATTGACCATTTGAGTTTTTGTCCACGTTTGAAAGTATCAGTGGGCGTAATTACTAACATGGTAACTATTTTTTTCCATTTCATTTTTTTTTTAACTAGTATCGCAATGTTTGTTTCTTTGAAAACTGTGAATTTACTGAAAAAGAAGGCACTTATATTTAAAATTTCAACTATGGTTGACATTTCCCAACAGATTTTCTTAAAGAACACGCATCTGAGGGTTCCCACACTCTGTACACCAAATCTACATACACAAAACATACAAGCAGACACAAATAAATGCCCATACACAGACAGTCAACCTATTTTTAGGCTCCCCTAATTTAATTTCTATGTTTCATTGCTGGACAAGGAAGTTCCGCCACTGTCAGGTACTCAATACGATTTTCTCCGAGTCTAGGAAGTGCTTGATATATGATTTCGTTGATGGTGCGAGGCAGCCTGAATTGTGCAAAACTGCTTTTTAGCGTTTACAATATCCATGCCCAGACATTACCTAAGTAGAGACTTTCTCTAAGCGGATACATCGTCTAAGCCGAGAAATCATCTAAGCAGAGAGATGATCTAAACGGCAACATTATCTAAGAGGAGACATCATCTAAACGGAGACATTAGCTAAGAAAATACGTGCTAATATTTACACGAAGAGAATACCTGTAAATTTACCTCTAGTGAGATTAAAATTACAGTTACAGTTTGACAAATTGCTGTACACAATGTTTTACTTCACTCAACTATTCGTTATTTTTTTCGGCCTAAAGAATTTGGCTGAGGTTATCCGATCACATTTTATTTGTTTACAAAACATCTCAAAATATCTTTGACCGTTTTCAATAAAAAGAAAATTTATGGGTCTACATTTTGTTTTTCATTCGCACTTATTTAAATGTAGAATTTTCAAATTTAAACCTTATTATTTATTCTACAACTCATCCATAAATATGATATATTTAATTCGTTATCAATTGGCCTCTTTATTAGTCATTTTGAAAAGGATTTACATAATTGGGTAAATGCATGCAACAAACTTTATTATTTTTCCTAAATAAACAACTATAAATCTCCCTCATCAAATGGTTCAAGAGGCTTAGAATTTTAACTATAAAATATAAAAAAGAGCTCTGCAAATATTAATAAGAGTAATTACCTCACTTGAGTATCATCATTTAAAGAGAAATAAAAACGGGCAGATAATGAGTGGCAGAAGAGCACTTAATCATGATTTATTAAGGAGTGAATGAGATTTTACATATATGTAAAATAAATAGATAATAGTCGAAAAATAACATGAAATTAAGCGGAGAAGGGAAAGTTATAAGTTTCTTCTTCGGGGAGAGGACTTAAGTTCATATTAACGCCACATGATATGAAAAGAACAGTTGACTTATTGTGGTGAGGCAGCTTCTTAATTATTTTTTAGTGTTTTGTATAAACAGAATACTGTTACCTTCTTCTGCAACTCTAGCAGAAAGTCGTGGAATAAATTTTAATCTTTAGATAGGTGATATTGCTTTCTTTTAATAAAATCAATTTGCTTGAAAAAAATGTGTTAAATTATATTATTTCAAGATTCTTTTTATCAGAAACTAAGTGAAAATTTGGGTTTGGGGCAAAAGTAAATATTAGATTAGTATACATATTCTATTCCAATTTACAGGATGATAGCTTTTAGGCCACTGGTATTCTTAGTCGTTTATTAAGTGTGCTGCCACACGACGCCACAATGCAGCGCCCCCATTTTTTCCCTTAGCACAAGTAAAACCACCAGCACATATCGTGCCCGCACTGAATATCGCTTCTCTTGAGAGTAGCTCTGTTATTTCGATGGAAACTTGTGGTCGCACCTCGTATTTACATGCCCAGATATATGGTTGCAAGGCTTTTATTTTGCGGCCAATCTGGTGGTGCTACAACAGGCTTACATGGAAACTAACGGAGCTATTCACACGAGACGTGCCATTAATTGCGACATTTATTAGAATGATCTGTTAGTGGTGTGATTGCTGGGAATGAAAAATCCTGACTCCGACATGGTGATGTCATTTAACTGGGCTAAAACAATAAGGATATTAGTGCGAATTTATGATATCCAAAAGGATGTTACTAATTTTTTGCAGTATTCATAATTTGTTCTTGAAATCCTATGAACGGACTTTGTTGGAATAACATTGCAAATGCGATTATTTCTTCTTCTCTATTATTATTATCATATCCAATTGCGATTTAACGCATAGCCGAGCAGGAAAGTAGCGATTTAATATACCCTCAAAATTTAAGGTTAAATACAACCAAGCTACCTCCCACAGAAAGTATATAAGGAAAGATTTGTAAAGATGAAGGAAGTGAAAACCCGTTGAAGATATATTGCCCTAGATCGTCTTATTGCGCTAGTGTTATGGCGGATATGTATCACAGCTGTTATCTATCTTCGTGAAGGTATAAAAACTATGATATATCTATGCTTCCGTCCTAGATGGCTAATATTTTTTCCGTTTAACTTATCTTTCTTGTTTATAAAAGTCTCTAACTCATATCATTTTACTATTAACAAAAAAAACTCATTAGGAAACTTAATAACGTTCTTTTTTTTTAATAAATTGACAATAGTTAGCTTCAACACAAAATTTCCTTCATCACCAAAGCTCCAGCCAATGATTTATTTAAATTACCCCAACAAGAATTTACTACATATCATCACATTATACCCAAATCTTTCCTCTCAATTCATCTCCATATTCATAAATAAGTGTAAATTGACCTTCAAAATTTTTGGTAGGTTTAAATCTTCCCAGTTCTCGTCAATCTACTTATTAGTTTGTTATCATAAAATGTCTAAACATTTAATAGCAATTTCAAAATAGCATAATAAAGTAACCAGACGATAACTCAATAGAAACGTGATCAGTTTTAATCAATATCGTATTTCTAAAACATAGTTAAGGTCTTCTGATAAAATTTTCTGTGAAAATATGAATTATGTTTTACCTTTTATTGTAATTATTGAATTCAAATGCTTAAAAATATGGTTACCAGTAGGATAAATGTCCTGTAATGATGAAAGATGTTGTACAATCTTTCAGATTACTATACTTTTTCATATAAAAAAATAAATAAAACTAAAAAGAAAGTTGTAATTTGTTTTAGTATATTTGTATCATAATTTAAAGGTGAAATATGAAAAAATAAAGCCAAAACCCATTTTATTAATATATACCGTGAATTGATGCAGGCAGTCAATATTCACAATGATATCCTTTGTTATTCAAGATTGTTTTAATTCGTTTGGCAATAACGGAGACCAAATTTTCGATTATATCTCGACGGATATTTCTTCCTTTTTCACCCAATCAGAAACCTCAACTGCTAACAATTTTAGTGCTTATATTATCAGCCCTCAGTTTGATTATCGCCCATATATAATCCTTTGGGTTCAAATCTGTTGAAATTCCGGGTCAACGTAAAAAAACACCATTTGGTGTAATTTTCAGCCAAGAACCTTTTATTGCTTTTGCGTTAGACAAGGTGGGCTTCACATCATGCTGAAAAATAAAGTTAGCATCCCCAAGTTGGTCCTGAATTCTTAGGAAAAAGTGGTGATGAAGCAGGTTTTGGTGATATTTTGAGTTTATTGCAGTGTTCTTGGGCAGGTTTATTACTACTCTAGGCATAAAAAGTGTCCAGATGTGTCTCTGCGGGTAGAAGACATGACTTCTGAAGGTACTTTACTTTTTTTCTCATAACGAGGGATCATCTAGAAGCTCTAAACAAGCGGAATTGAGCTTATCAGGAAATATCACTTGGCCCATGTCTCTAACAGTCTATTCTTTATAATTCATCAAAAGTGGAGCCTATCCGTACTGTTTTTCTTAGTCAGATGAGGCTTCTTTGCTACACTTTTCTACTTGAGAGATTCTTCGAAAAATCTCTGCTTTACTCTACGAACTGAAATGGTCACAGCTGCTTTTTTCCATTCAGGCTTAAGCTTGGCTCTGTGAGCAATCCGATCCTTGAGCGTGGACCTTGTCAGGAGGCAATCTTGGCGGTAACGTGAATCTCTTCTTCGTACATTTGACTTAAAGATTTGTAAGTTCTTATTGATCATAAAGATGTTATCTTTTATGCAATATATTTAGCTACAATCTCCTTGCATTTCCGGCCACTTTGTGGTAGAACAACAAAGATTGCACGCATTTCTTCGGAAGGACTCAGTGCTAAAACGAGGTATATCGAAAACTCAATCAGCAAATGCACATATTTATTTTTTCCAATCAATAAATATTGTAAAGCGTATTATTTTCCCTCCATGTTTCTAAGTGTACTTTGTGAATTCTCATCTGAATCATCGCTAAACTGCATATTTCCAAGAACTTTCCCATCAATCATAATTTTTTATCGATAGACTGCAATGATTGTACAAATTTTACTATAGATAAATATGTAAAACTTCCTGAAAAATTAAAACAACAATAACTAAATGTACGTAAATACTTTAAAAATACACCTAATATGTATAAACTCAATTCAATATTTAATCTTGTCATAAATTAGAGGAGTACCAAATCCATCAATAAATGTAACAAATATATTACTCCAAACATTTTATTGTGATGGGACACTTTTACCAATTTTAACCGAAAAATCTTTGTGTTTTTATCGTCGTAATTTGGTCGCAAATAACATTATAACGGATTTGGTCCCTCCTACTTTATGTTTTGGGAAGAATGGCCTACCTTTTCTATTTAAGCTGCTGCAATCTTTACTGTTCACACTTTGAAGAGTTCTTCTAACAAAAAACGAAAGCCTCGGAATCTGTTTTCTTTTTATTTGTTGGGTGTTTTGTATATGCAGCACAACCTAAAAGTTCTAACAGTATTTGTTCCAGGATAATGTTGAAACACGGGACAAAAGTGACCAATTAATATTTGTTTGAAGCCAATCTAAACAAAATATCCGAGTATTATTATAATAAATTGATACAATTTATTTCAGGAAAAAGTATGTAAATAAATACTTTCAATAAATAAAATTAATTAATAAAGTACATTCAAAATATTTGGTTTATTGAGTGAATTTGTTAACACCCCCTGTAAATGGAATTTGCAGAAGGGGGAAGATTACTATCTGCTAATAGATTTTAAGTAAAATCAACCTTTATGAATATGTCAGGTGACTCCACTTCTGTTATGTTCTGGTCCCTTCTTTATCTTTCAGCAATAGTACATACCTTTGAACTTAATCGAGTCTTATAGTTTATAAATGTATCAACCAATGGTACTTTCCTTTTCCTACAATTATTTTCTTTCCTAAAATAATCAATCACATTATCAATAAATGTAGAGGAATGCTTGTTAACAATAAACCCCTTAGAGTAATATTTCTTTACGGGTTTCAACATTTCAGACCAGTGAAAGATTTTTGAAAATTTAATTTGAGATTTGTTCATGATTCTCCTCCTCATCAGTTGTATGAAATTCTTAAGAAATTGCATGTAAACAGAATACATATCGCATGGTTTGTCCTCTACCAAAGCCTACACATAAACAGAGTTTAACTACAACCCAATTAATTCATTCTGGAGACTATTTCATTCTCTAGGTTTACTTCATGGCCTTCAAAGTCTTTGTTGGCAAAAGAATCAGCACAAAGATTTTCTAGTTAGAGTTCATTGTTCCTGGGAAAACTTCTTCTCAGAGTTTCACTCATATTTCTATACAGTGCAAGATTTTAAAGTGAATCATCAAAAGTCTTTGTGACAAAGTAACTTTCAAACACTTCTTAAAGTTTTTCGTATAAAATAGTTTGAAATAATAAATCACCTCCTAGTCCATAGGTTGGAAGAAAAGGTTTGTTTTAGGAGGCAAAAGCTGCGCAGGATGACTGTGGTTAGTTCAGGTACAAAATATTTGTTCGTATTCTTATGCGATGAAATCTTTTAAATTTTTCGAATTTAAATACGTTCCATTTCCGAATTAACACTAAAATATGTATTTATATTATAAAGAAAATGCCCGGTATGCAAACAGATCTTGTACCAAACGCTCAAGATTGTGAATGAAGATTCTTATAAGTTAGATGTAGGAAACTCTTCGCCGCAACCCAAATTTCTTCCTTGCTCAAATGTAAAATCATTCACTGCCGTTTGAAAAAGTTACTTACAAACTCATAGGAAAAGAAAAGAAAACCTGCACCTTAGATCTGCTGCAAGCGTTGGCTATGACTGATGACGTAATATCCACGTCCTTATTAGAGCAAATTATGAGTTACGATTCTCCCATCTGATGAATGATAAACATTCGTCTTATATCGCATCGCTGGGATTAAAATTTTATTTTTCGCCGAATGAAACATAGCCGAGAACCAATTAAGTGTTATGCTCCCAGACAATAATCTTGCAAATCAACTCAGAATTGCTTCATTATTAATCTTACCTAACTTCTCTGAGCTCTGAAAAATGAAGCAGAACTAAACGTCTTGGTTAATTGCAAGGTACTAAAATTTAATGAAATTTAAAGCATTATACTCTTTAGTGGCTTTGATGCTTTCGCAATACTATTAGAAATATCAGATTAGTTATCTTTTAGAGGTCCCTTTTTAATATAGTTTAAGGGAGAAGATATCTATAAATTTGTAAGATTAAGGTTCATTATATATGCACATACAGTCTTTTATGTACATGCTATTAGCCTTTGCTACGGAAAAGGTCCCCACCCCTACTATAAGTTGTGTTGGCTTTACTCTTACCAGTCTAATTGCACTTACCAAACAGGACAACATTAATGGGTTAAATAAAAAGTAATTCCTGGATTTGAGGAAAAGTTGAGTTTACTACACTATTGTCCTTTGTAATAATACTTTATACAAGAACATGGATGGAATAACTATTGTTTCTTCCTTAGGTGATATATTTACAACCCTTTTTTGTGTTATCCCCCCAAAAACTGAAAGGAAAACTACCCATATTGATTTAAATCCATTGTTTATAAACGATGAGGTAATGACTATTTCATTTTATTCAGATCTGAAAATTATGTAACATAATTACATAATTATTTAAATATTAATTACGAGTCTAAAGAAAAATGATCTTGTTTACACTTGCGGTTCTCTCCAACTAATAATCATTTATTTACACTAGTAAGCGTTAAACTCACTCACACATTCAATGGGACAAATTTTTCGATATTCTTTTCTGCGCTGGTTAATCTTATAACCACAATGCGATCTAAGATATTTGTCTCTTCAATATTAGCAAATAAACTACATCGTCACCTCCATTTTCAGAAATAAATCGAAAAATTGCTTTGATAAGTATAAATTCTATTGCCATAAATAATAATGATTGCAGTAAATAACTACTTGCATTAAAAAAAATATTATAGTATATGAACATAAATCTCTCGTTAAAATTAGATTTGCATTTAAATTTTCATTCACATTCGCAATCCTATTTTTATTTCATCGAAGAAATCTCGTAATATACTTGAATTGGTGCCTCAAACGCCACCAACGAACAGCAGAAAAGTTGCATCAATGAGGCGGGAATGAAATTCACATTTTCCCGTTTTTACTATCGAAATTTGTTATTTAGCACTTTTTCTCAATTTTACTCCCCTTAGCCCTCATATATATTTAGATGAGCATTTCAATTCTAAAGAATTTTTTTATTTTATATCTGAAAATAAAAAAACCTTGGTTTTTCATTTATTGATTCAAATGGGTCCTACTAAGTTATCTGCACGAGGAAGGATTATTTTATTATTCAATGTTTAATTAAAATCAACGACGCCATCCAGGAGAAATTTTCTAAGAATAAATATCTAACTAATGTTGACGCTTGAGAGAGTAAAAATGCACGAAGATACATAACTGCAGTTCTTCCAGCTTTCATACAGGCCTTATTGGTGTGCACGCAATCATGCAGATTTCAACCGAAACATCGTCAATCATACATCATCTGACCAACTTCACTGTCGAAATAGGGAAGAAAGAACCAAAATATAATAAGCAATTTTGTATACGTCAAAAATAGATCGGGGGTAGAGAAAATCTATTTTTCTATTTTCCAACACAAACTCCCCTTATTTATGGAGCATAAAATATCAATTACACGCTCAACATTACCGGTCTCTTTCCGTCTTTCTTATTTAACAGTGATGTTTAATTGTAGCTGCTATTGTTATTGATGTCTTTATCGGATGAAAAATCATTGATTCCCTATTGAAACCACCGCCTATTTCATCTCATAGAAAATACATCTCAGGATATTCCATACAATTATTCTCTTCATTCTTAATGAGAGAAAATTCCGACTGTGTTTAATGAATAATGTATAAATCTGTAATATTTGATTCAGATATAACTTCCAAATATTCTGTTTTTCTTTACACAATCGTCTTATTCAGCTATTCTTTCCTTCGTTGTATCCGATCTTGTTTTTACTAACGGCTTAGTTTAAGGCAATTAAATGAGGCCCAAGAGGCAACCAAAGAGTAAAGATTTTCGTCTGGAAACCGAGTTACGGAAAAGCAGGACTTAATATAATCTCGTTAATAGACTTTACGTATTTGAAACACGGAATTACATTGTCTTTTAAGAGGTATAGAGAACTTTAAATATCTATTGCAATAATTATTATATGTATACAATTATGTCCACATCCTGACTCAAATATTTGGATCCACATGAGTATCTTTAAATATCTCTCATAATCTCTCTCTAACACTCCTTATCCAAATCAGGCTTTTACTCTATTAATCTCACTTTCTCCCTGTCACTAATTTTTAATTCCTCTCACTTAGGATATATCTCTTAATTTCTCACTACTTATCTTAAACTCTATCGAATTTTTTTTCTATTGATCCCTCTCATTATTATTATATCTAATAATCTCTCTCTCTCTCTCTCTCTCTCTCTCTCTCTCTCTATATATATATATATATATATATATATATATATATATATATATATATATATATATATATATATATATATATCTCTAATTTTGCTACTCTATCTCTATTACCGTTTCTCTTTTTTATTGACTATCTCTTAATATCTCTCCCTTTTTTATTCTATATATAAACATCTTTCTTTAATCTTTCTCACCTTTTCCTAGTCTTGATATATTACCCTCTTTTTTTCTCTAGCTTCCTGTTTCTTACACCAGCTCTATGTGTTTGTCTTTCTCTCTTTCTGCATCTGTCTCTGATTATGAATCATATCTATATTGCCAAGTGACGAATTATATTTATATTTAATTATCTTTTATTATATCTTATTTTACATTCCTTAGCATGTTTTGTTTAAAGCGATAAGCAGATAAGCTATGGATTTTTTAGGTTTCCATGTTCTTGGAAATATTTACTGAATGGTTTCCTTTGATAAACTAATGTATGGAATGAAGAAGACCCATTATTTGTGCTTTCTCAGGAGCCAACTTTAGTAACCCCTTCCTCAAAATGTTGTGGAATGGATTCAGATTCTTCTCGATTCGAGTTGATTTTCACATTTAACCAATAAAGTGTGATTTGAGTAAACTCTATACGAGTAAGCGATATATTCGTTTTAAACCTGGGATTGCTTCCATTATGGAGGTCATAAGGTTTTTAGCTGGCAATAATGTCAAGAATTCAATATTATGTTCTTGCTCGTTAGATTTAGTTTATTTATGTCGCCATCTCTCTTTGTTTTGCCTGGCATACTATATATAAGGACGCAATAAAAAAAGTCATAAAGAAGAATGAAATATTAGAAGACAAGCACATATTCGATCAGAAATTTATTGGCTAAGGAAAGAGGGCAAGATTGGATGAAATTGATTACGAATAAAGATGATGATAATACTATAAACATATAAAGGTGTCATGGAACGCTCTGTGCCTTCTATACATTTTTGAAGTCAATTAAAAGACTAATTAAAAGAGAGTTATTAATTAGAATGTTTACGTAACGATAGGTGCTCAATAGGGAGTCATATTAATAATAATACTAAAATTATGGAGAAGGGAAAGATTTTGGCCGTATTTTTCAAATCTTTAAAATATGAAACTTGATTCCCTTTGATAATAAATTTTAAGCCGCACTCTACAAAATCACACACATTCAAATAACGCACGTATACGAACTAAAAAAGTTTTGAGAGAGAATATCGTAATTAACATCTTTTACAGCACAAAAGGTAGAATGATAAAAATGTAGTAGTAGGCTGACTTTTTTCATATTCTAGGATTGAAATTCAATAAACTCCGATCATCTACGCACCAACCGTGACTAGAGGAAGCAACAGTAAAGACCACAGACAAAACTTAATGGTTCTACGGGCAAGAATTTGTTTAAAATGGAAGATAGCCATGATGGTGCCAAAGCATTTAAGATATATTAGGTGAAATTAAGAATTTTGAATGGGATTCAAGAACGGATGGGAACATTTGGAGTTCACTGAGTATGGTGGTCTTATGAGAGAGGTAAACGGTTGAGAAGAGGAGTTTCAAATATTCAAAAAATCGAAGAGATTAAAGAAAGGAATCATAGGAAGAAACGTTCATGTTAATCTCAAGACTTTTTTGGTTGAAGTGTGAGAGGATGTGCCTAATATTATGGAGGAATTTGAAAAAATAGTTATATTACCAACATTAGTTTCGAGAGATTGTTGAGGATTGATGGTAAGGGATAGATTATTAACATTATTAGAAAGGAAACCGAAATTATATCGTACGTGGAAGGAGTTGTTATACTCTCATAAAACTAAGCAAGGGAGAAATACATTTAGACTTTCTTGACATTTCCATATAAAGTAAATGATACAGAATTGTATAGAAAAACAAAATATTTATTCAAGAAATTCCTCGGTAGCGGTTGTCAGTAGACCGCTCTTGAAAGAAAAAATATCCAGCAAACTTACCTTAATTCTTTAATCTTACAAAGCTTTTTTCTTGCTTGCGCTCTCAGCGTATGCATCTATTGTTTCTGTTATATTCTCATTTTATACTTTAATATTAATGCTACTTCTTTCCCCACTTCTCATTGACAGAGGCTGCCCAATTTTTATCTCTAACTTTATTCTAAACTCACAGAAACTCAGAATAGTCTCTAAGAGGCGCTTTGGGTTACCAGAGCTTTAGGCATTGGAAAACAGAGACCATTTCTTACCTACTCCATAGCTACTCACTTATAAATAGCCCTTCTAAAGCCTCTCTCTGAAACCTTTAGCACTTCTTCATGCTGAGAAAAATAAAATTTGCAAATATCATGAAATTCTAGTTGTCTTAGTTCCGTCCTATCGTCAGGGTCTCGACCCCCTTTTTCCAATGCTATTTTATTTTATTTTGGAAAGACATTTTATATCCGTTCTGGGATTCGATTTGAATCTTTTTTCGTCAAAGGGAAGTTCCATAAAACATCCGAGCAATATTCAAAGCTCTTGTACCAGCATTCCTTAAATAACTATCTTGCATCCTATTGTCATCACCCCTCTTTCATTTCCTAAGTGGCCCTTTCCCCGTTAAGTCTCTAAGCTTAATTCTGCCTTCTATACTCATCCTTAACCTAAGTTGTAATCTTAAAACTTTAGTACCATCTCATTAAAAATGAACCTTTGTTTGCCCAAGTCTATAAAAAGTAACCTAAATTCAAATGATCTGGAGAACAACCACTGAATACATATCATTTTCTAAAATTCTCTGTACAAAAACCGGTGCTAGAATTGCCTTCAAGGCCATTTACAACAATAAAAATTAGCTCTGGTTCCTTCCACCCCTTGCTATCATTTTACTTATATGCTGGTGACACAAACTTATTTCTTTTCCTATCTAAACTCATTTTCGGATATTCATAGAAATATTCTATCTCGATACGATCTATTAATGAATGGATATTGAATAAAATACTAAAACTTACGTTTAAGCTTTGGTTTTTTCTTTTGAATTGCTCCGGTGTAAAATATTGTTCTGATCTTATTCTTGGTCGATCTCCGATGGCTGTAGTTGCTAAAGTTACAATTCTCGATGTCATCTTTGGTAGTCAATTATCCCTCGAGGCCTATTTTACTAATGTATTCAAATCTTCTCGCTACTGCCTCCATCTTCTTAGCCTTATCCGCTCCATCATTTATTGGGATAGTTTAGAGATAGCCATTAGGCCTCTCGTTGCATCAAATCATGATTACTCAAGATCAATTCTGAAAGGATCATTCGCTACCGATATTCCATCCCATCGAGTTGTTAAAACATTTAGGTGGTGCGCTACACCTACGACGACTTTTTTCTCATGCAATTTACCTGGTGTTTGAATTTCACTAGTTGCTCATTCGATCCTTAAATGCCTCTAGCGTCAACATCCATCCATATATATATATATATATATATATATATATATATATATATATATATATATATATATATTCTCACTAAAACTATTTCTCATTTAATAGAAACATTTTTCACCAAATAGATGGCCTCGCAATGAGAAGTCCTATTGCCGCCCCTCTCGCAAATCTCTTCATGTGTATCTTAGAAGAAGAAACACTTGACAAATGCCCATTACAATTCTACCCTATCTTCTACAGAAGATACGTGGACGACACCATCAGCCTTTTTCCGCTCTAAAGGTTCATCTGATAAATTCGTAGAGTACATAAACCAGTTACATCCAAATATGAAATCCACTCCAAAAAGAAAGACAACTCTCCTTCTTTCTTAGACCTACTAATAACACGCCGAACCGACCGTTTCTCCACTTTCATTTTTCGAAAACCTAAACATACAGCCTTTGGACTCCGTTTTCTTAGTCATTCTGCTATCAAAATCAAATTAAACTCTATCAAAACCTTAATTTCTTGCGCTTATATGAATTCACCTGGTTGAGATGTAATTGCGAGGTGTATTTGGGATCGAGACAGAGCACACTGCATAACCGTATTTGCGCACATTTAGGCATCAGCAACAGAACTGCAGCCCAGCTAACTACTCCTGAATTCTTCTCTATCTTAATATACTACGAAAGCAGACATCCACACCATAAACCCAACTTAAATACTTTTTCAATTAAAGCTACAGCCAACACCGAAAACCGACTACGTACACTAGAATCTCTTTATATTAGATTTACAAACCCCAGTTTAAACTCCAACACAAGCTCATTTCCAATTTTACTACAACTATAAACATCCATGAATTACTCCTTCCCCCCAAACAAAAAACAGAACAAATATTGTTCGAATATTTCCATTATCTCCCTTTTTTTACAACGATGACACCCAAAACTGATTAATCTCAGTTTTTATTCGAAAAAACAAAACATATTTTCTAATTCCCTAATACATAGTTAAAAGCCCTAAATTTTTATAATTTGAATATTACCCCCTCTGCTGCTTCCCATTTCTCATATAATTAATTTATAAATATCTGATAACTTCTCTAAAAAATTCTTATTTTTGTATATATTTATAATCTCATATCCTTGAAAATGGGTTCCTACCCGAAACGTCGGTACCAAGAAGTTAATATATGTATAATAATGAACTTCCTAAATTTAGCCTGCTTATTTATCCTAAAAATACGTATACCCCTGCCAATGCGCAACTTCTCTTTTCTTTTCCCTTAATATATATACATATATATATATATATATATATATATATATATATATATATATATATATATATATATATATATAATATATATATATATATATATATATATATATATATATATATATATATATATATATATATATATATATATATATATATATATATATATATGTGTGTGTGTGTAAAGGCTCAGAAAGCTGTAGTACCTTCCTACTTGATTTACGCATTTACCAATCCCAACCCAAGATACCCAGCAGTTGTGGATTTCTCTCTTATTTTATATTTTTGCAGTCATATGTGGTATAAGGTCGCCCATTCTATTTATTTGCCAATAGAATATAAAAGAATATATCAGCTACAAGCGTTCCTCCCATTCACTTGGTCCCTTTAATCTTCCCTTAAAAATGGAGTACTTCTCTCGTGCTCATACTTAGTCAGTAGATGGTTTCTCTTGAGAAGAACCATGGCATTTAATCAAATCATATCATTCTTCCATTAATAAAATCGATGAAAAAATGTAGCGCAAAGTATTCGACTTTATTTGCCTTTCAAATACTATCCATTGTTTCACGATAATCCAAGCATTTACAGTCATAGGTGAAAGCTTTGAGACTATTATATTTTTTCATATAAAAAAATGAATCTAACGAGAAATTTTGTTTTAGTATGTTTGTTTCATAATTTGAAGGAAAATATAAAAAACTTAGAGCCTAATCACATGCTATTAATACATAATCAATTATTACGTGGACAATATTTACAATGATATCCCTCGTCTTTCAGAAATGCTTCAATTCCTTTTGGCAGGCGGGAGACCAAATGTGTAATTATATCGTCCACAAATTTTGTATTAGATTTAAACTGCTGAAATTCCAAGACAAGATTTCATGTATTGGATATAATTTTCATTCATGAATTTTATTATTACATTTGCTTTGTAACAAAGTTTGCTTTCTTGCTTGAAAATACAGTTATCCTACCCAAATTGGTTCTTAACTGTTGGTAAAAGTTGCTGATGAAGTACATTTTTGTGCTATTTTCAATTCATGGTAGTGCTTTTTTCATCTGATATAAATCAGATACAAACATGGATAGTGTCCCGATCTTTCACCGTTGGCAGAACACAGGACTCATGAAAGTGCTTCCTTTTTCTCCTCCTAAAGAGGGATCTACCAGTAGTTAAAATCAAACGAAAGGAGTTATCATCTAAACATCAGACTTACATTTTTTTGCAAAAGTGGCGCCTCATCTCACGAATAGGAGCTTTCTTGGTCAGATGAGTCTTCTTCGCAGACCTTCTCAGCTTGAGACATTTCTCTTTATAAAGTGATTAATAATCTTAAATATTTTGCTTGTTTAGGCAATGCTTTTAGAAACTATGTCCTTGTAATTCAGGCACTTTGGTATAGAGTAACAATGCCACAAGCTTTTTATTTGGTAGAACCATTTCTGTAATTAAGAAAGATTCGAGCAATTATTTTTAGAGAAAATATTGCAAGAAAGATTATAATTATATCATATCATTTATTTAACTCATATTTATCATTATTTTACCGTTTTAATCGCATAGCAGAGTTCCTCCATTGCCTGAAATTCGCCTTATACAGGAACAGGACCAGAGCAGGATTTTGGATTCAGCAAAGGAATTCACTGTTTTCCCTTGTATTTTTAAAATAATCTCGTACTATAGTTCAAAATATTCGAGTAATTATTCCTATAATGTAAATTATAGGAAAACTTTCAAAATATTTTTAGGTTTCAAATCTTTGGCTATGAACATAGAATTTCATGAATACTATAAACAGGAGTGAGCGTAGTGATGATGTAAATTCGTTAGAGTGAGCAAAGAATGCAGGTCAATAAAGGTACTATACTCAGTTGAATTTAGGAAAGTAAATATGAGGCTAAACCCGGTTTGATGCTTTTTTTTAATTCGGAAAATTCCGAAGAAACCAAATCAGAGCTCTACTGTGAGTGTGATAGCATTTCAATGGTATTTAGAAATGTTTCTAATCATTGTCAAGATAAACATAATTTGGCCAATTTCCTCTCCTCTAAACTTCAAGGAAGAATATCAGCAGCACACTGTCTGGCTCCTTAAAAGGGTTGCATCTCTTACGATTAAAATTTTCCTGTTCGCTTCGATTATATTTTATCTTTAATATCATATAGTGCAATTTTATATTCAAGAGAAGTAAAGTAAAAAACGGGCAAAGAAACAGTATAACAAACTAGCACAAAAAGAAAATTTCTCGATATAAATATACGAGTGTATATATATATATATATATATATATATATATATATATATATATATATATATATATATATATATATATATATATGCAGTTAAAAAGGCAATGTTTTAGCAACCAAAGTTCTTCATCAAACACACAGAAGGATATCTTCTCACAGTCACGAGAGGATAACGCATATGCCAGCCTTCCTAATGCCCCCCAAAATAAACAAATCGTATTAATTAGCTTTTTAATTATCATTTCCATTGTATGCAAGTTTGTTGAGACGAAAGTAAAAAGAATCAAGGTATCTGATCACTTGCACCTGGTCCACAACAAGTTCGGCACCAGGAAGTGGCTCAACGTCAACCGGGTCACCGTACACAATATTGCGGAGAGACTCAATAATGGGGAAGACCTCAAAATCGGCCTACATTTAGGCAGTCCTCAAATTTTCAACCGAAGTTAATAATGACTGTGAAGAACATATTAGTGTCCATAGTGCTAAGAGCTTTCGAGGAGGAGAGTGGCAAGAGCTAGAGGTGCGGCGAAATGCCTATTCTCACTATACTTCTGCGAAAGAAACCATGGGAGCGCTGTTGTTGTCTTCTCAAACAATTGTTGAGCATGGCAATCGAATTCACATATTTAATGATGAAAAAAACTCCAAGATCGATCCGTTGATCAACAAGCAGAACAAACACGGAGTAAGCTTCGACAATGACGGCTTCGAGGTCCTTTGTGATGATGATTAACGTCGTGGGTTCAAATAGCGAAAAGATGCCGTCGGTGTGATTTGCGGTCGGTTACAGGACTACAGCGACATATTACAGTGATCTTTAGACCACGAAAGTCCATCCCTTTTTCAGAAACATAACCATGTGGGAGAAGATCGTCTTAAAGCAGGACGGTGCCGCGGCCCACATGACCAATACCCTGCAAGAGTGGTTAGGGACGAACAAGAAATTCTTGTCAAAGTTTCACTATCCTACTTGTGAAACTTCGAACCTTTTCTCAATTTTTGCTCCCGATGTATATTTCATCGACTATATTCCTAAATTTTGTGGGAATGGTTTTAAATGACCTGAGCTTGGGAGTGAACGTAAGTCATGGCTAATTTCCCTAAAAGGTAAAAAATAAATGCTTACTACATCACATTTCTGAGTAAAAATATTCGCTTGTAGCACTTATCCTACATTTTAATTTTTGCGGAAAGTACACAAAGCAGAAATTCCACTTCCCCCAATTATGGCTTTGTAGAACTTAGTTTGTTACAAAGTAGCCAAATACGTTATTTCTCTACTTTACTCGTTCTCTACTAATAATTTCCCATTTCCAATCTGGAGAAATTTCAAAGTGTTCTCTTATATCATAAGTTAAACTTTATATGTATTTTATAAGTTTTTATCTGAAATTACTCTTCACCAACTTTTACGTTCAAGAATCAATAAAAAAAATAATCTTCCATAGACTATTTACCTCATGCGACAACTTTGCTGGACTTACAAAAAATAGTTTTAGATATTTATTAAACGTAATCTTTAAAGAAATACTTTACTTTCAACAATAAAATTTACAACAGTTAGATGGAAGTTCGACGAGATCACCCATGGGTGCAATATCAGCCGAATATTTTATTGTATGCAGAAAGGAAACTAAGAAAAATATCAACCTCCCTTTTTAGACTTATTTATTCATAAGGATTTATGTAGAAATCCTACATTGAGAGGAGTAGAGCTAATTTTGTTTAGCTCTTACGACATTAAATATAAATTTCCTGACCTAAAATCTTTATTATACAGAGGCTCTTTTTTTTTCCTACTTATGATTTAATGCGGAAAAAAGATACTAAACTACCATGTAACTCAACTAATAATAAATACCATACACTAGATATACCATGTACGAATGGGAATTTGTCGCGGGTCACAACTCTGAATTAAACGTATGCATGTTATTTGGCCCCGCTTTTCTCTTTTCCTGATCATTTAAAACTGGGTTGTGTATCGTCAAGAGGAAAGCAATACCAAGGCTCAATTCAATCCTACAAAACATTGAAAATAGAGAAATGTTACGCTTGGAAAACGCCGAGAGATCAAATGCGAAGTTCTCCGAGTGATTGGCTGTCAATCTGAAGATGGTGCAGAGGATCATGAAAGATTTGGATTAGTCAGGGTATAATTGCGAGGGTATTGCAGCTTGGAAGCAAAGAGAGTCACGTTATTCTTTATTTCATTTTCACGGATGGCCTCAGCCGCAAATAACGAAGACTACATCAAGTTCATGGAGAAGTTGCTGTTGCCCTTCATCCAGGAGGTGGACGTTGGAAGGCAGTACGAGCGGTAGCAGCACTTTGCACCATGCCACACAAGCAGCAGGACTGAATCATTGATGTCAGACAATTTCTTTGACCACATAATTCCGAACATCTGCCTACCCAACTCCAAAGAAAGGTAGAAATAGAAACCAAAGAGTCGCCGTCCACCACTAAGGTGGACCTTTTATCGAGGATTACAAAAAGTTCCAGCCAATTAGACTTGAGAACCATGGAGAAATCCTGCAGAAGTCCTCCCCATGCCGGAAGGAGGCCGTGGTTGAATTGGACTGCGATTTCATTTAATTTTTGAATAATACAATCTTTTAAGTCTTTAACTTGCAATCAAACAGGCGTGAATCTTCCTTAGAACGAACTTTTCCAGTACTGTGGCTGATTCTCATATGAAAACAGAACATTACTTCTATTCAATGTAAAACTTAAGTTATCTTAGAACATTTAAAAAAGTTAAAACAATCATCTCTCTTCCAAATTCAAAAATCGATTTAAATTAACTACATTTACCCTTGTCTAAACTCAAACTTTTCACCATATCCACTACTTAGGCTATAAATTATAAACCACCTCCTAATCCTCTCTTTCTTCTTATAATTCTCACGATTTCCTAAAAGTATTCCTTTCACATCATATTGGAATAGTTGATGTTTTCTTAATTTGTATATATTGTTTTTTCATAAATTTATATAATTTATTCTAGTATTTAAATTTTCCAACAGATACCTACACACATAAACAGGGTCACCTCCCCAAAACTGGCCTGCACACACTTTTTGTGATATATCTTTTATTCTTTTACTAATCACCCTTCATTGGCAGGACATGACAGAAGCAACGCCCGCAAACACAACTAGATCTCAAGGGCAGCTCCAGCAAAGAATATACTGCATCAAACATTACTACAAGACAGGCTCGTTAAGAAAGTGCCGGGCACTTACGTACATCAGATTAAATGTAAAAAACACCTCTAAGAGCAGAATTCAGGACTGGGTGGATGACTTCGAGAACTATGGGATAGTGGAGAACCTCACTGCAGCCAGTGATATCCGTCCAAGCCATTCAGAGCGCCCCAGAAAGCGTACAACTGAGTTGGTCGAAAGCCTGAAAGAGTCAGTTCAGCAGAGTCCAAAATGCTCTGTGCGCAAGCGAAATAAACCTCTTGGTATATCCCGTGAGACATGCAGAACAGTGCTAGTAATGGATGTAAAGGCCTAGCCATACAGCATACAGAGGAAGTAGACCCTTACACCCTCAGACAAGGAGCAGAGATAGGCTGTGGCAGTCAAGATATCTTGACTAAAGGAAGCTCACTTCCATCTTGAAGGAAAGGTAACCTAGAAGAGAAATGTCTTCTGGGGGACCTCCAGACCAAATAAGGTAGCCACCAAGCCCCTTAACTCCCCTAAGTAGATGGTATGGACTACAATCTCATCCAGAGGCATCATTGGACTATTTTTCGTCGAGAAATCGGGCGCGACAGTGACAGTCACCATGGAGCGCTATGTTAAGGTCCACAATGCCCTCAAGAGGGAGCTGCAGACTCTGTTACTGTCACTTATTGGGAAATCCTGGCTTCAGCAAGATGGAGCAAGCTCTCACACCACAAACCTCTCCCGAGATTGGCTGAAAAAGATCTTTGGTGGCCGTATGATCAGCCTTAAGACTGATTTTGAGTGAGCACCTCACATTCCAGACCTTAGCCCCGCCCTATTTATTTCTTTTAGGCTACCTTTAAGACTGAGTGTACGCAGAGAGACGCAGAACCATTAGGGAACTCAAGAAAGCCATCAGGCAGGACATCCGCGCCATTAGTGGTTCGGTTTGTAAGGACGTCATGGACAACTCTGTGCTGCGCCTCAAGAAATGCAAAGAGCTGAAAGGAGGTCTCTCGCACACGTGCTCTAGAATAAAGAAAAGTCCAAATATTCTCCTGTTTTGATATGATGTTAATAAACACAATAAACTAGTAACCAACAAAGATACATTCAATCCGTACAGAAAATTATGAAATGAGGCATATCGAAATTTGGGACCCATTTGATCTTGATGGGGGTAACCATATATATAAATATATATATATATATATATATATATATATATATATATATATATATATATATATATATATATATATATATTTATATATATATATATATGTATAATAATCGAAAATCACATGACACCATGATATATAATAGATGTATTTGAAAGCCCAGATAAAACACTAAGGAAATTAATTACATTGACCATTAAAGCTAAAGAAAGAAAATGGGAGATTATAGAAACGGAGAATAGGGCAAACTTTTTTAACGGTTATATGAAAATGAAAAATAGTTGGATTTGAATGTGTCTCATCAAGCACTCTTCGCTAAAATGACCACGACGCTCATCGCAGAGCTACCATCCTCAACCTTATTGTCCATTTCTATAATTCGCCTATTTTCTTTATTAATCTTTAATGGTTTACGTGATTAATTTCCTAACGTTTTTCAGGGTTGTGTTACCAGTTTTAATTTCTTTGGGCATATATTTATATATATATATATATATATATATCAAATACGTAAAAACGCTAGTTAAACTTTTAGGACATTTCCATAGCAAATAAATAATAACGTTTCTATTCCTATAGATTATTATTGTGTGCGCGGCATTCTGGTCTCACCTGGAGTGCCTACTCACTGCCGAGGATGGTCACATTGATTAATTTTTTCAGATTTAAAAACATTCGAAGTTCAGCCATGGATGATGTTTGATATTTCCGGTTATTATTTGGAATCCGTTAATCAAACTATACTAGATAAGCTGTTTGTACCTCCGTGAAACAATGAATACAAATACAAATTAAGAAGAGGTGGAATAACTGAATATTTGCTGTATAAATATTGCTAAACAGCTATATCCCTACGTGTGTTCTCAAATGCTCAAAATACTGTTCTGCTATTAAAGATCGTACTTGGTTGAATGAGGATTTAGTACAGACTATAAAATCGTGACAAAAGAAAGGAGCAAAATTAACGAAACATTACAAAGAGAGATAAGGATAAAACTTACCAATTTAACTCCATATATTAGCTACTTAACATAACAGCAACAACCACAAGTATCAATTAATATTGAATAAACATTCTAAGTATATTATCTATTTTATAATTTTAGAAAAAGATGACTTTTCAAATATTTTCACTTTTTTTAATATATATTAATGCAAGTTGGTTCAGTATTGAGCAATTGGTTCATAAAATAGTGAAAGGGATCGATGGTCAGAAAAAAAGTTTAGATCCTTGATATAGAGTTAGGTTAATAGGATTACCTTATAATTCAAGTCCTAGCTATTATACTAACTAGCTGCATATAGGCCAAAATTATTGGACTTATCAAAGTATGATTTCCCAAAATTATTTATATGATTTTTCATCGTTTTATTGGCCAAGCATTCATTGTAATAATGAATTCTTGACCAATTTAAAATAATTCTTTAACTGAAAAAATTATATAATTTCGTCGTTTTCTGCCGTTACAAAATGGTATGATGGCAATAGAGATAAGGAAACAACAATTATTTGAGAGAGACGTGTCGAGAGATTGAAAGGTAAAAAATAATCGAAACATTCCGAGAAGCTTGCATCTTTGAATCTTTGTATTTGAATTTGATGAAATAAAAAATATTTATTTTTCCAACTCAGTTTTCGTCCAAAAAACAGTGATTTATTCCAGGAACTCTTCAAAATAATTTCAAAATAAAATTTGGCTGAAAATTCTTTGAAAAAATATACTCCATCCATTTTTAGTTTATTTCCAAGGGTTTACAAAATAGGATTTGGTCAAAGGGACTTTCAATGCATTTGGCTTGGAAACACAAGATAGTCAAATAGCAGGATAGCAGACCTCCTAAAACTTTTTAAAACCTAATCCTTTACTTTAGAGAAAGATTTTATATTTATTTATTTAACCGAAGCAATTTGAAATTTTATTTCAAATATATATACATATATATATATATATATATACATATATATATATATATATATATATATATATATATATATATATTTATATATCTATATAAATTATATTGTGACGCAATTTCGTTCTATTAATGTGTTTTCTACTTTGGATTTATGTCCCGACTTTAAAATTTATATATTTTAGAATTTTTATTTATCCCAAAATTAAAATTCCCGCTATCTTAATTCCCTTTGTTAATCACAAGCGCTGACAAACTATGTAACTTTTAAAAAAAAAACAGATAAAAACAGTGAGCACTTGAATTCGATCATATATATATATATATATATATATATATATATATATATATATATATCCAATCCGAAATTCTTAACCCCATAAATTATTTTGCAATCTATTTAAAAATTCGCTTTATTATGTAACTTTTGTTTATAATTATGGTTTATTTTCAGTGGAGATTGGAATGTTAATTTTGATATTATGTTTCATAAATTTGGCAATAATTGCGTCAATAAAGTAATATCTAATGTGAGAAATCTACTTTATATATATATATATATATATATATATATATATATATATATATATATATAAATGGGGAATATCACGAAAGTTAGCGCATGAGAACTATAAATAGGAATATGTACCACGGAAGGAAACTGAATAAAAGGCAGATTGGAGCTAGTATTTTCGTCTATTCGACATTTTAAAACTCAATGGTAAAAAAAATAAGACACCCAGTATTTATACAAAGCACGTTTCCTATGAGATCAACATTTTAATGCTATCAGATAAGTCGGATTTTAGAAAAAGTGATAAAATTGGATCTAGCCTAAACAGCCCTGTGCTAATGTTGAGATTACTCTCCTTTGTGTAGTTTAAGTTTATAATATCGGTTGTATTTTTCTTCATAAGTACTTTCTCTTTATATATGGAGACGTTTTCTTAAGACCTGGCTGACTGACAGATAGTTGTTATCAACCAGGCGGATGTTGAAAAAGTGGAGAAAGATAAGACGACAAAATTCTATGTAAGCTGAAGATTTTAAATTAATGAAAACGTGCATGCTATACGATGTTATCTTTGTTTAATTATAACAGCTGGTGTTTTCTATTTTCCTTTATTTTCTCGATCATTCAACCTTAATAATCTTAGTTTGTTTAATTATTTCACTCTTATTTTTAATCAGTAATTTAACGTCCTATAATGAATTCAACCCAAAAGAGATTCGAATAATTTTTCATTAAATCTCAAAAACGGGGGTCAACTTTTTTCATGGAAATAAATTGGCAAAATATTTTGCCCCTTTACCTAAACAAGGATATAGTGCAGTTAGAAATTGTTCAAGGTAAGGCTACTTAACTAGTTCTTGGAATGAGAAGCAAAGTCTACGAAGAGAGACTCCACTCATTAAACCTATTTTTAAAGATTACTAATATTAATTTCAGAATATTGTTTGAGATGGATGAAAGAGCCAACACAGGCCAAAACAGTGTCAAATTAGTCAATAAGTGCATTAACTCTTAATTAAATATTGGCCGAAGTAGTGGGGAATATATTGGTGAGAATAGGGCGTTAATTCTTTTAAAATGTTCCTTGTTATGTAAATTTATAAGCGTGTTTTATTATTGTTTCTATAAGTGGTATCGTCATAAAGATAAGTTTTAACTAGAATATTTTTTTATTTGCGTTTATTTTGTTGTCTGCTTTAATAATTTTAATTGTCAAGTAAAGAGGACTAAATTTAGTGAATGAAAAACATCTTCTAAAAATTAGAGGCCATATTTCATTGAACAAGCAGCCTCGCGTTACCGGATCGTGCGATCAGCATCTCTTTTAGCGGTAGCCGTTTTTGGTGGGGAACAAGGGAATTCATTCACATATTTTTTTCAAAATCCACTCAAGGTCCAAAATTTAATCATTTAAATCGTATATGCTCTTGTGTTTACTTGTTATTTTTTAACTTTATTTTCCCTTCAAATATTTGCTCAATTGAAATTTAGTATAAAATTCTAATCTCCTATTAGATACGCTGCAAGTTAGGACTGGTTTTCTTATGTGTACTCTTGTTCTTTTTTAAATTAATTTTACTCGAAATATTCACTCATTTAAAATTTACTAATAAATACTCTTCGCTACTCTTCGCTACAAAGTAAAAGGCTCAAGACGAGGCCGCACCAGCACCTACTAAATTTAATAATTCTTTTGAGCTGTTGCTTCGAGGTGCCCAACGTAGTCACTATAGACGAAGCCTCCGATAGTCACAACCATTAGGTGGCCAGTACCACGTTCTTTGCACGATTTGGATGTGGATGTTGTTTGCCTTCTTGGCAATTTAATTTTGAGAAACAAACTGGATGTGTTTTGTAGCTGGTGTTCTACTAAAAGAAGGTACTGTAATCCGGGTGGCAAAGTCGACAAACTCTATTTCAACATTTTAGACGAAACTACTGCTGATACTAGGTTTATCGTCTATAACGGCACTAATGACATTTTTCTACTAAGCTAGAAGAGGTTTTTGGCGTTTTAGCTAACTATTGAGAAAACAAAGAGAGGCAATAAAATTATTCTTTTATGAATACTCACACGATTGTTTCTAAGAAAACCTTCCTTGGGTTGAACGTGGTATATTGATAAATTTTTAAAAGTTCTTTGCCAGAAGAATCAGTCGGTTTCATCAACTTTTGGGACCAATTCTATCGAAGAGACCGCCTAGTTATTTCAGATGCACTGTATATTTAAAGAGTAGAAGCTCCGACGTCGGACACACTTTTAGATAACGTTTTACGTCTATAGAGCTTGAGCGTAGTGAATAGCAGCAGCATTAATAATGTTCATTGCCAGGTCACACAAAATCGAGAAGAATGGGAATATAACCTTTAACCAGGAACTATTAGAACAAATTTTAATATCTTTACAATAAGTGAGTCGTGGGAAAGATCAAAAGGCAAAGACTTTATAAGCTAATTTAGTTTAAAAGAATACACGTAATTTAAGAAGATAGACATACAAGGAGATGAAGTAGCGTCTTCTTTTATGTGGGAGATAATTTAAACCCAATACTTCTGATAAAGTTAATATAGATAATACGCTTATTTTAGAAGTCTCCATAGATGAAGAAATTTTTTAACTTCGGTTTAGTATAAAGACATTTAGCACAAAACGAAAAAAATAACGGCGAATTATTTGAGTTATCAGGGAATGTTGGTAGGCAGAGATTTACTAATATACTCTATGTAGCGATTTTAACTTTACAAATTTAAATTTTAATGAGAAAAGAGTTTATTATAACAATGAAAAGCGATTGATCGATTTTTAAGTCACAAATTATATATGTAAACAGAATAAAATTTTAAAAATCTGCGAGTCCATAAAATTTACACACGGCATATTAAAAAACGAAATAATAGCGCCACTTACAAGAATTTTTAGTCGCGTGCACGCGAGTTTATAAATTACTATGTCGGTCGGTTGGTTGGTAAGTCAGACACTCGGTCAGATGATAAACATTTTACTTTTCAATGAGTTTTTGAACGTTTTGAACGTCCTAAGGTCAGATGATATGTTTGTCAAGTGATAATAGGTTTGTTAATATAATCTTCTTTTATTTCAAAATTGTTGAAATAATTGAGAGCAAGTAACTTAGGTCCGTTGACCTTGTTAACATATCTCAAAAAGACGTTCATGTTCCTCGTCTTTAATTTATCAAATTTTACGCTAATTAATTATTCATAAAAGAGAGAAAAGAGTAATTCTACAAATTTTAGACCTTTGTACATCCATAGTCAAATGTTTGGGACTACTATATTTACCTATAAAATAATTACTAATAGAACTAATCAAACGTTGCATTTTGTTTAAATATGATGGAATCATAAATTGAAGGTGAAATATCACGAGATCTGCTGACCAAATTCACGTGCTCTCCCTTATTCTGATTTATGACCTTACTACCTTCAAAACTTTCAATAATTTCCAGTCTAACCTTGGTAGGACCTTGGTAATTGTATCATTTGAAAGACAATGTAAAACAACATAAGGATTTCAGATCTCGTTTTTATCGGCCGAATAGTTATGATGTTATTACCCAAAAAATAGCAAAGGGTAGACCGACCGAATTAGTGCGATATAGAGTCGCACGCGAAACGAAAATTGAGCCCAAACTCATTTTATTAATAAATACAGTAAAAATATACAATGATGATCTTTCTTCTTTGGTACTGATTTAATATGAAATGCTAACTTTTTAATAAACCTGCAATAATTTAAATATAAATCTTTTTTCCTCTCACTTAAATTTGGAAAACGGTTTATGAAACATTTAAATATATTAAAGTCTCGAAACTTTTGCCCAGGACTATAATAGTTTAATGCGGGTTGTGAATAAAATTTAGAATTAATTGTTAGAGACTGAATCCTTGATTACCGAGAGTAATATAACTGAATTAAAGATAACCACCATGGAGTCAGAAGACGATGCTGGATTTCAATGAATTTGTTAGAATCCTCCTAATTTGATTGCCTCACAATGATTGTTATCAAGCCCTAGACATTATTTACCTTCACTTTAAAAACCTGTTTGATTCGATTCCGCATAGGAGATTTTTTAAATAAATTTGAAGGGATGGACTCTATTTCTTTAGTTTAAATATTGGTTATAAATATTACTCAGTAAGTGTTGATTAATGGAAAATCATTTAAATGGGCAAAAATCACAAGTCCCCTGCCATTGGGGTCAGATTTGTTTCTTTATTATTTAGTATCTTTGTTATACTTGACTATGATTAAAGATTATTAAGCAATATTGCAAGGTATGCAAACAATATAAAACTAAGTCATACAACTGAACACGACTCAGGTCAAGAAGAAATAAACCCTGATCTAAATGAGATATTTGGTTGCTTATTGCATACTGGTGAATGTTAATCTCCATACGTGCTAATTTATGTAAATTTGCTCTCGAAATGGTAACTTTGATTATAGGGTAGGCGGTCATCGATTAGAGAATGCTTGAAAAGATTGTGATATCAGTGTGTTAATTTCACGCGACCTTAATTTTTCGAAAGACTGCCTCCTAAAAGCTAAAAAACAAAATAGACCAAGAGATTTTATGCGAGAAATTTAGAACATAAAGATATATAAATAGCAGCCTCATTATCAAAATGAATCGTAGGCCCTACGCTTAAATATTCAGCTCGGTTCTTTCTCTTCAATAAAGCATTGATGCGTAAGAGAGTAGAACGAAGGGTGGCAAAGGTCATTTGTGAGAAGCGAAACAGACCCTATGAAGACAGTCTTAAAGAATTGAAATTCCCTTCATTTGAAGATAGCCACTTTCGCGGGCAAATTTTAAAAATGTTCAAAATAATGAATGGCTTCGTTAATATAAAATTTTATTCACATTTTGAACAACTTGGATGAATACCTATTTATTTATTAAACTCACGTTCTAAAACAATATTTATTTATCATTTTTAATCTTAAAGTTCCACTTAGGATCTCCCTATCCTATCTTCCCTACTCTTTCTCGACTAGCCATAGAGTGGATCTTAGGGTCTTTGCTGGTTTAATTGTATAATAGGTGCCTGAATCCATCATATACTACTAATGTGTACTTTCCTTTTCGATGCCAGTTATCAGCAGAGAAACGAGGCCGTAAATACACCCGTATCTGAATTAATCAGGATAGGTTATATGTACTGTAGAAACGTAGCTCATAGTGGGATTGTTAGGATCGAGTCTTATAACTATGACGACCCTCATTTTCTAGGTAATCATTTGATTGAACAGATATTGTTTTGAGTTAGGTTGTACTTAAGTCATTGAGTATTATCATGAAGTCCAACCAAAGGGAGGGAAAAACAAACAATAAGCTGCGTTTCATTATTAATTCTCTGTTGTTTACTTCGTAATTAATTTCGTTCCATCGAAGATGGAAAGGAGACGTTCGATTTTTACAAGGATCCTAGTTACTGAGGTATATATTATTCAGGGAAGTACATAAGAAAAAATTATATGCAGCTTTTGCAATTGATATTCCATTAACAGCTGTGTATAAGTATTTTGTGAAAGAGGTGCTATAAATTAGAGAAAAAGCAGTAGAATAAAATATTTCAATGGTAGTCGGGAAGATCTTGAATTTATAGCAAATAATGCATTTTGCGTTAAAAATCACTTCAAATAATTTAACCAATCTTGTAAATATATCAAAATGAAAATTAAGAATAATGATCCAAGAGAATAAAAGCTTCGAGCACAAAAACAGGTGTTTTAAACGAATCTAAAAAAAGTGAAACTGTTTTCCAAAAACGGGCATCTGGTGTGGAAATCTCCAAAAAGAAAATCACAATATCACTTTAACAAAACCTAAGATCAATATAATTCTTTTCCAAGACGTTTCATCAAAAATGCCTAAAATGCGCTTCGAGTCCTTTTAGGTTTTCAAATAGAAACCCATCTGAATTAAAAGATGTCGCTTAAAATCGCATATCCTAATTTTTTGTCTATCACAAGTGTAAATTTCACTTGGATCAGAACGTTAACGTCGGGGGTGTGGTAGATTTAATATAACCAAGAATAAGAGTAAGTAGGGGTAAAGTTGGGATAAGATAAAATGGATCGCTACCAAATCATTACCGCTGACTCATCACCATAGTTATATTTTATATTATACATAGAAAGGATTCTTTACGTATGAAAGATAAAAAAAACAAGACAAAATATGTATTTTTGTATTAAAAATCATATTTGTATAAGGAATATTAAAAATCAAGTTGTCCATAACAATAAATTTCAGGAATACAGCCTTTTTCAAAAATTTGAATTTCATTTTGTGGGCAACCTAAATATATTTGAAGCTTTTATCCACGTTTCTTTTATTTTATTGTTTTACAGTTCGAAAAACATAGCGGAGGGCTTGTTTTTCCTATATTTAAGCTTTTATCAAAATTCTTTCAAAGAGTTAAAAAAAAATATATATTATTATCCAATATTTTGGAATTAAAAAAATAATTGCAAAATGGGAAGTGAAAATAAAGAATTAAAATTATGTCATGGCTGTTTTTTTATTATAAGAGAAACTTAGAAATGGATAAAAGATCTTTGATCCCCTCATCTAAGGAAGAGCTTGTTACTTTATTTTATTGCTTTATTTAGATTTACTAACGTTAATGTGAAAAGGTTACTTAAGAATCACTGTCAAATTTCTCACAATGATCTGTGATAAAAATATCGAGCAAGATTTAAATATATTCTGGTTAATTTTGATTTATTTATATAGGTTTTGTTGTTTTTCTAAGAAATTTTCTATGTGTAACTAATATAATATCTAAGATATATTTATAGTAATGATAGTAATATATAGCCAAGTTTTAAATTGTGCATCATTATTCATTATACAATTCATTTTTATTGTATAATTTATATAAATTTATTGAGTGTGGAAGAGTGAATGATTCCCTCCCTTACTTCCCTAGTTCACCATTGACCGCTCTAAATTTGTCTTCCCTATATGCTGCGCGCTATAGAACATTATCGCGTCCCAAGGCAATTAAGGAGGCCTGTTGACGATGATTCTCTCACTCCGCCTAGATAATTTCTGGGTATATAATCGACACTTCAAAGTTTACATGCACATTGTGTCCAAAGGCGCCGTCCAGTAACTTAGGTTTAACGTCTTATTTAGTCTAGAGGAAATCGACTACATTTTCCTTCAGAGAAGAATGGACTGTTGTTCGTGGAAATATTTAGGCTGGCTTCCACCTCTTTTGACAACGTCTTTGGATTTTGAAGATTGGAAAAGCCATCTTTGAAGCACCCTCCGTTTGCGTATTAATGATATGAGCCCCATCCCCCCTCAACTTTAGTTTCCCGAAGTTAAAAACTCATATTGTGTCTGAAGCCGCCCTCCAGTAGGTTAGAGGATATCGAATACATTCTCGTCCAGAGAAGAATTGAACGATTGTCGAAGAGCCAATGAAGATCTAGTCATCACTCAGTGTTGTTCGTGGAAATAGTTAGGCGCGCTTCAACCCTTCTCACCACGTCTTCGGAATATAAGGATCGGAAAATCCATCTCTGAAGCACCCGCCGTTTCCCTATTAAAGATAAGAGCCCACCTCTCCCAACTTCAGTTTCCCGAAGTTGAATTGAACGTCCCGTGAGACGCCCCTTAGTTCAAGGTCGAACTAACCAACCTGGTCCTACTCACCACACATCAAGGTAAAAGGGATTTAACCCCCGCTTCTTTACGCTCATCGTACCATTACCGCGTTGATCCTCAAGGATCCCCTTTGCTCTAGAACTTGCATAATTGTAAAATCATTACTTATTTAATTATCCCTCGGTTCAAACTTAATTGATAGTGTTAATCATCTTAGCAATGAATCGTTAATATTTGATTGCATTGACATTTAACTTGCTTTATATGTATATGTATATGTATATTTTCTTAGCCTTGTTTGAATATTCCTTGGCCTAGCAACTATGTATCTAAAGTACTCTTAAAGCCATCCCCAGGGGGAGCCTTAATTTTGCTCGGCCAGTAGGCTTGTGTGCGTATAAACCGCGTACACCTGGCTATACCAAGACATTGAGCTGTATTATTTATATTATGGGTAGGAATGTCATTAATATATGTCTAATTTGGTTGTTGGCTTTAAAAAGAATAACTTTAGCTAATTTTAGGTCTTGTTCGCGGTTGGATTTGTAAATAATTTTAAAGTGTATGGATTTTTGGTAGGCCATATAAGTTACCGTTATATTCTTTCCACTATTCCTTTGAGTTTTTAGCTAGTTTTTGTATTTGATAGAGCTCACCATTTTATTTTTATTTTTATGTATTAGTGTATTTTTCCTTGCAAAATTCTATGATTTCTTTTTATTTGATAGATTAGATTTTAGTTTCTCGTAATGAGTAGTTTTATTGATTACGACAGCGCCTCCTTCTTTGGCTGGTTGGTTGATTATTATTTCTGGGTTGGTGGTTAGTGAGTTTATTGCCTTCTTCTTATTTTATGTCCATATTTTCTTTGAGTTGTTATTAAGGTGATAGATCGAAACCTTTTTAATTTTATTTTAAGAATATTTTCATATATATGAATTCTAATTTGGTTGCGCTACGTTTCGAAAACATTTGCTGTATATTTCTTTGTTTCAATTATTTTTTTATTTTTTTTGTCTTTTCCGTAAGCAGAAATATAGCCCTTTATTAAAGATATTAGTTTCATATTTTTTTAGCTTATAATTTGAAAGATTTGTGAAGATCGAGCATTCTTCCTTGATTGTGATCTCGCCGCTTAGGTATAAATTTTGAGTTTCTTTAGGTGACTAAATTCTATTCCCTTTTATCGTATTCTGTCTACATTGCGTTAGAAAGATAGTATTACTAAATAAAATTATAGATTTATAGTGTTAATTATCAGTTTTAACATGAGTCTAAAGCAATTAGTGGATGTTGATTTCAAATTATCCTTTTGTTTCGAAATTTCACGAATAAGAAGATTTGTTTGTTTCAATCTTCTTGGTGTATATTTATATGACATTTATGTGGTATATGGTTACATTTGCTTGGGTAATGATTGTACGTCATCATATATCGGATATAACACTAAAACTATAAAAAAAAAAAAAACAACGAACTTCAAAATTAACAAAATTAATGAAAACTTGAGAACTGTACATTCATGAATAAAAATAAACGACATATAAGAAAATTTTAAAATTATTTACAAATCAAAAGCTAACAATACATTAAAGAAACAGAATTAAGCGAAAAGCCAAATATAAGCATCAAATATGAGGAATTTCGTAAAACCTTAAATATATATTAACATGTCAATGGCTTGGCCACTCTACCCTAAGGGGAAAGCTTGCGCTTCGCTACTAAGATTAAAATTGAAAATCTATAAAAAAGCAGCGATGGTTAAATTTTTAGAAATTTTCTCAACTTTGCCAATTATAATAATTCTAAAAATGAACTGTAAACTATTTTCTCTCTTTCAAAAAAAAAGTTGCTAAAATATAGTTATAGATAAAATAAAAAAGCAGCCTTACTTAAATTTTAAGAAATTTTCTGAACTTCACCAATTGTAATTCATTTTCTTTCAAAACATTATAAAGAATTGGATATTTCTCTAAATTTTTCTGAACTAAACTATTGTTTTTTTTCAAACTCTAAATAAATTCTTAGAAATTACCTTGATAAAATTTAAAATATACATAAGTCATAAGCAAACTAAGATGAAATTATTATTTAAATACTAAAAAAAAAACCCGTTCTTAAATTATAGAGACAGTGATGATGATGATATTCTTACCTATAATATAACACTGGCCAACAATAAATTTTTTGTCTAAGGTTCCTTAGCTGATGTAGGGAAATTTTGATGTGCTAAATCTAAAAATCACATGGTTTTTGCTCAAGCGGGTCAACTTTACGATTTATCATCACAAAAGGGGATTTTGGGGAGAATTTGAATAAAATAAAACAGCTTACTTTAGTTATGACTTATGTTTTGTTTTATCAAAGTTATTTCTAACAATTCTTTTATAATATCAAAAAAGAAATGGTGTTCTAAAAAAAAATAAGTATCGAAATTTTGTGAATTCTTAAAACACAAATAATTACAAATAGTGAAGTTCAGAAAATGTATTTTTATATATCTTCTTCTATATCTATATTTTAGCAACGTGATATTTTGGAAGGAGGAAAATTAAGTTTAGATTTCCTTTTTAAAATTATTATAATTGGCGAAGTTCAGAAAATTTATAAAAATTTAACCATAGCTACTTTTTTTAGATTTTAAATTATATTTAATCTTAGTAGTGAAGCCATTTTCTGGTCTATTTATATGATGCAAAAAATATTTCTGATTTCTTTAAATAAACGAATTGTGAAAAGTTTATATGCGGTAGTTTTTGACTGACTTGTATTTTTCTTTGACTAAATTTCTGTTAGGAATCCAGTCACAATTTTCTTAAAGCGTTCTTATGATGCTTTTTTGGTATGAAAATTGGGGAACACGAAAAAGCATTGGCAATACACATGGTATGCAAGACATGCGCGCTGTATCTACATCGTTGGAGCAAGAGATCTCGCGAGTTTGGAATATGCATGGTTTGCAGGGAGCCGACAAACCATAGCACTGGCTGATATTTCTGCGATATTGATTTGATTTGGATCAAGAGCCAGCACCGGAGAAACCCCAAGTATCCTGATCTCTAATCGTCATGTCCATATGTAGCTCATTGTGATGAAATTTCAGTAGCTGTCTTTAGAGAAGAAAATGAAGACGTGGTTTTTAATGATGAAGGGAGCCAACAAACCATGGCACTAGCTGATATTTCTGCGATATTGATTTGATTTGGATCAAGAGACAGAACCGGAGAAACCTCAAGTATTCTAATCTTCAATCACCATCTCCATATGTAGCTCATTGTGATGAAAAATCTCTTTAATCGTAAAATCTGGTCAAAGCTAACTAAACAAAAACAGAGGTTAACATTTGAGATTACAGGAAGTAAGTTGATTAATCAATAACACATACGAGTTGTGTGGCGAAGAGTATATTACAAGTCACTCATCACTTAAATAACATATTCATATGGATGTCTTTTCAAGGGTAGATGTTTAAAAGGAGTTATTGCCAGTTTTCAGCTATCATTCGTGAGTAAGGATGACGTTCTCTGGGTGACGATCGATCCTGTAGGTCTCTAGTGGCTGAGGAAGTACAGTCGCGATCCGAATCTGTTCTCGCACGTCCCCCAGATGATGCCGTGGGAAGTTGTTCCAGCAGCGCTGGGTTGACATGTTTTGCATGCCTACGCTACCGTCACCGCTGCTTGTTGTCACATCGGGTGGTTTCGAACCTCTCCACTGGCCAGTGGGCTGTAGATCTCCAGCTAAAACGAGTAAATAGACATGAAGTCCGTAATATGATTAAATCTTAGATTCCATTATCTGCTAAAATGCCATAAAAAAGTTATTATTTTATGTTTATTAGCGAAAAATGATATGTAATACAAACTAATTCTCCTACTAATAAAGTGTAAATTTAGGTTGGATTTTAGAGCTTGAAGAAAAGCCATCATTTACAGATCATGGCAATCATACAGTATCTCTTTTATATCACTTTGCAAAACTATAAATCATATGGAAATTAAAAAGATACATAGAAACTTGCAACAAAAATCTTAATGATATCTGTGAGAGACATTAATTAATAAGGAAGCATAATATGAGACATATTGGACTAATTATATTTTTACAGAGAGAATCAATAAGTACAAGGAAATATTTTTTTTTTAAAAGTTTAAATATGTTTGAGAGAGCTGATGATGATATTAGGTACAATATTTCATAAATCTATTCATTGGTACCCCTGTTGCCTTTTAAAAGAACATCATGTTTTCCAGCTATGAAAACTAAATATATTAAGTTTGGAGCCCCTATTAAGCTAATGTTTAACCTCAATTCAAACATTTGACAACAATTAAATAATTGCCACACACTTACGGAGATGCCGCTTAAAATAAAAGAGGAGTTCTAAAGAAATTAAGCGTTTTCGAAATGTTTGAGAAATCTGGTAAGTATACCCAAGGGACGAATGATCACTAACCTAAATGTAAGAAAAATTCACGGTCACAGTCCATAGATTTATGGAATAAGAATATCCAGTTATTGGTAATGAGGTATCAACAGCAATGCTTATCTAAAATGCCTTAGCGTATTTGATTTTAAGTGAAGATCTCCGCCTAAGCAAGCTTTTAAATATTTAGTTCAAAAAAGCGGTTCACCCGGAATTTTGAGTGCTATGTTTGCATTTACAAGGATTTGCATTTTGTATCATATTCTATAAACTTAGATTCAGTAAGGTGCTTAGATGAGAAATTTATTAAGGAAAGAAACGGACTTAGTCGACAAAGGCATTTCAAATACAAGAGAAAGGAAGAGGCAATATACAGACAGGCAGATCGAGGAAATTGCTTGATAAGAAGAAGGAAAATAGTGAACAAGGTCTGCTGAGCAAAGTTTCGTCGTCTCACTAATTCTGATTTATGATCTTACGACCTTCAAAACTTTCAATAATTCCAGAACTAACCGTGGGAGGACTTTAGCAATTATATTCCTCGAAACAGAATGTAAAACAACATAAGGGTTTCAAATTTCGTTAGAATCAGCAGAATAGGTATGATGTAAGTGCCAAATATTTCCCCGACTGACCTTTGGAGGACTTTGTCAAGTATACCATTCAAAGGAGAAAGTAAAACAACATAAGGGTTAGGAAGATATTAAAAAAAATTGCAAACGTGGACCGGCAGCCCGACAGACATAGTGAGAATAGAGACACACGCGACTAGAAATATGTACGAGAGGAAAATATGTGCCAGAGCAAACTTTATCAAACCGAAATAAAGGGATAAAACGAAGTAATATATTTCTTCAATTAATATTTGAAACAAATAACACATATCATCATAATTAAAACCTTTAACTACATGGTGTAGTAAAGCGTCAAATATAAATATGTGTTTAGGTGGTTACTTTCATCAGCATGAATTTAATTAAACGTATCTCATTACTTACAGTAACAATTTATATAATTTTTAGTGTTGCCGTTGGTGAATGAGGCCGTTTTTGGACGAAAAGCAATTTTTAAAATTAATTTTTTTTAAAGGGAAATTAAAGCAAACCAAGGATAAAAGTCAGGTCCCATTTGATTATCCCATGAATCTTGAAAGAAGGTAGGCTGTATTTCATATCTCTGCAAAACTTCTTTTAATAATTCTTCAGGGTCTTTACTCTCCTGGCAGCTACATAGCTTATTTGAATTGGAAAGACAATTTATGTCCAAATATCTGAGCGCATTTCTTGTATGTACATATTTCTGGTGTTTAGAAAAAGACACACTTCGACAGCTCATGTAGGGCCATGAATGTCTTTACATTAAGTGATAAGTGACAAAACTTTAAATTAATGAAATAAAATATGAATAAACTTCTTTTAGGAACCCATAACATTTTTAGTCGCTTGCGAGTCTAGTCGCCGGCAACTCTACATTTCACTATTTCGGTCGGTCGATTGGTCCCCAATTAGCTTGTCTCTGTATTTATTTTTATTCTTTTTGTAATAACATTATAACTATTAAGCCCATTCTAACAAAATTGAAACTCTTAGGCTGTTTTACTTTTCTTTCAAATGATGTAATTGCCAAAGTCCTCTTAAAGTTAGCCCATGAATTATCTGGAGTTGGCCATAACATCATAACTATTTGGTCCATTTTAATGAAATATAAATCCGGGAATTATTGAAATTTTGAAGGTTGTAAGGCCATAAATTAGATTAAGTGAGAGCATTCGACATTTTTGTCAGCAGACCTTGTTTAGTGAACGTTTAATTTATCTTTAGGTAATCGAGTTCTAAGATACAACGTTCATTGCAGGAGTAGGAAGAAGACAATTGAAAATGTTTGAATAAACGAGATTAAATTTATTAATTGTACATCAGTTTTGCACTCAATGATATTAAGTGAAAACAGAAAATATATATATATATATATATATATATATATATATATATATATATATATATATATATATATAAGAACGAGCAGGAGACGGACGTAAAGAGAGAAAAGAATACCAGATATATGAGATGTTTAATTTTTATGTTAAAAGGTTCTTTGTGGAAGGAACTAAGTCCCAATTCAACGTTGACTTTGGTTAGTACTTAGATGGGAGACGCCTGGGCCCTAAGTAATTATCACATGATGTTGAATTATAAATCGTGGTTCGGATTCCACCTTAAACTGTAGGAACTCACTCTGATATGTCTGAAAATAGTTTTAGATTGGTAGCAAAACTATGGAAAAATATTACTTATAGTTATATTGTGTAGCTATATCTATGACTACGTAGTATAGGCCAACATATACAAAAGGTTGATATGTATTTGAAATTTGTGCATCTAACTGTTTAAGTGCGGCCAGCAAAGCTTCACATATATTTCAACGTGTGCAGCTGCTAAAACTCTTTGCCTATTCCTGATCTGCATCGGTCATCATTTCATAGTTCGAAAGGAACGCAATGCAGTTTTTTATGAACTTGGTGTTATCTGTTTCACCCTTTAATGCATTCCTTAATTCCGTTACTAATAGAGACGGTTTTTTCTTCTCGGCGAGTAGTACTACTCGCCATACATAAATTTCTCCAAAATTTATTTGGAAAACATTCATTTATTTTTTTAGCAGTCTCTCCATCTTTATTCGATTTATTAGCTATAAGGCGAACATTGCAAAGGTCAATTGCAGCTTTTTACTTGAATTATTTTTTATATCAAGAATGGACTATCAATTGCCTTGTTATCTTTTTGAGGTGGCTATCGTTGACTTTAAGTAAATATTAAGCTTATATCAATATTTTGAATATAAAGAATATCGTAGTGGTTTAAGGATATATATATATATACACTCGCCTGGGGCGAGCAAAGGTAATAATAGTAAAGAAGGAGTTATGAGTGTCAGAGCAAACAACTGAGTTCTTATTTGTCTCTAAATCTACGATAGTAGCCTACTTTTCCCTGTCATAGAGCAGCAATAAGATCATAAACTATTATCCTGAGTCTTATTAGTTCTATTAGATATAAGCATGCTAAGGATAATAGTAAGATAAAATTAAGTTTCCATGGAAATCTAAGTTATTTTTAACCGAAATAATTACAGTAGTTATGGTTTAGTCGAAATAAAATTATGGATATTCACTTCCCTACACGATATGAGAGACATGCATTTTTTTCTTAAGTTCAGTGAAACAAAAAAATAGTAATTTTTTTCCCAATTTGAGCAAGTTTAAGCCACATTCATATTTTAAAATGCTGAATTTCTTTCCAATTTTGGACAACCTTACAATGGCACCAATAAGAAGATAGTGTATACAAAAATTGGCATCAGATAAGACAGTAAAACAGAGACAGATTAATAGAAATTCTAAAATAATCTTCGTGCAATCATTTAACTATCCTTCATTACTTCTCAAGAAGTAAATGTACTCTAGTCTCTACATTAAGTTTCTTGGTTAATATTTATACTCTTGATTCCTCCATACAAACTGTATAACAGAGGTAGGCACTAACCTATCAGCAAACACAAACTGTTTGTTTACGTTTCGTTAGCATAGAATAGAATAAGTAAACAACAACAATATAATCTACACTTTTAGATTCATTTATCGTTTTTTCATGTTGGTTAGGGAGGGGGACAAAAGCAATTAAGAAGAGAGCTTTCAATATTTGGACATGTTTTGGTAGAAGGTATGTAGAACTTTTACCACACTGGGTTAAATTAACCATGCTCTGGTACTCCTCTAAAGGAAACTTTTTAATCCACTGAACTTGAAACATTATCTTTAAACTTAATAATCGGGTTAGTATTTATGAATGCTATGTCAATAAAAGAAAACTGATTACTTGCGACTCAAAAAGAACAAATTTTGCAAAAGGCTTTTCTTACTTAGTGCTATCCGGTGGTGGTTGAAACCTGACAGTAATACTTTTAAATGCTTCCTTAAGTAGTTTTATTGCCAATATAAATGAATAAATGAAAAGGACAACATCACGAACTACAAAATCTCCCTTCTTTATTGATCTTCCTTTCTTATTAATAGAGGATTTGTACAAAATGTTACCAAGAGCTAAATAAATTCTTTCGTTTCTATCTTCGAATATTTCATCTTCAAGATTCAACTTAGACTTCATTTTCCTTTACCTTTTATCTCAAATAAAACCTTTTTTTAGAGCTAAAAAGTATATGTAATGAAGACGAAAATAAAGTAAAATTTGAAAAGAGAATTATACTTCTTAAGTATTCTACAGATAACTCTGATTGGATTAGGAACTTAAAGAGCTTTCCTGACTTTTTATAAATCAAATTTTCCTCCATATTACATAGAGGAATGAAAGCCCTTGTTCTGAATGGAGAGTTGCTAGAATAAGTTTAAATATTTATTATGTGATATTTCGAGTGATTTTCCAATTGTAGCCTTGCCGCAAATCATATGGTTAAATCGCTACTTAGGATACTTTATCTAATACCACGTATTAAGTTTTACTTTCTAAATTCACTCCTCTATAAATACCTTTGGAAAATTTTATGCATAAAATTATCTATCTTATTTGCTTGATTTTTATATACAGGGTATTTTTAAAAAAATTATATTGTTTTATATGTAGTCAAGGAAACTGAAGCTGAAGAGACTTAATGTTCAATAATAACAGATTTTTTCTCAAAATTTGAATGAGAAAATCAAAGTTATGTGGATTGCATGAATGATTTTCCAAATTTACAATGTGATAAACACGTCACACGTCAAGGTTCTGCTAAACACGCTGAATCATTTCAATGGTAATAGTTTCCAGTACGACAGTGATACTTTTCAAGAGTTCCGATATGTTTGATGGAATAAAGAGGAAAGAGATCACTCCCTTCACATAGCCCAAGAAAGTTATATGCAAAGCTAAGGTAAGGTGAACGTGGAGGACATATTAACAGCTTTTTTTCTTCATCATTAGTATACTCGATCCATCTTCTTGTGATATTTTCATTGATATAAGCAGGCACAGTGAACTTTGAGTTAAATAGAATTCTGCTTTGTTAAAAAATTGAATATCCTCTTGTTCGTTTTCAATGAGCTCACCCATTAGCCAAGCCTGAAACATTTGGACGTCGACATCGCCGGTTACATTTCCTTCAAAGAAAAGTGAGCCATACAGACGATTCTAGAAGATGGCGCAGAACATATTCGATTTGGTTGAGTCCCTTCTATACTCAACTGTGGTATACGAATTTTCTTCGCCCTCAATGCAAAGATTATGCTTCTTAACTTTGCCATTCAAAAAAATAGAATATTATTACTGAAAACAAGACGTTAATCAAAAGTATCTTGCATATCAACATAAAATTGTTTGAGATTTCACTTGGCATCAGCTTTTAAGGCATAAAGGAGTTGCAGCTTGGATTTTTTCATTTGCAAAAGTTTCTTTACAACACGCTAAACTGTTGTTAAATGAATCTGGGTTTCCAGGCTTGCTCTTATTATAGGGCTCCTTTGGTGTTCATGAGAGTTCTTTCCGAACTTACTCGACCGTCATTTCTGATGCTGGTGGTCGTCTAGTGCCCACTACAGACAATCGTTGGCTTTGAGCCTTTTGAGACATGCCCAAATACGAGTATGTGATGTTTTTGTGCAGTTTTAAGGAATTCTCTCCAAAATGCACGTTGCAAATTCTTGGTCTAATTCATTCTTGCATAATCTAACCACAAAACTGCTTTTCTTTCAAAATAACTGGAATTTCTATACCTGAAGACATTAGTCCTCTTGTTTTGTCGTGTTCCACGTATGCTGTTGAATTTTGAGGTAAATTTAACAACAAATGACCAAGTTATTAGATTACCAATTGATACAAAAGAATTTAGAAATACCCTATATATCATGTTCAGCTCTTTTGAAGACTGAATCTGTGGAAGGATATGAGTTGTAGATATTTAAATCTATTATATTTATGGACTATTAACAGAACTAAATATTTGGATAATCTATTTGAACCTAAATACTAGAACAATTAACAAAATTTAAACCACCATAAAATTTCTTTCATTGGCTCATTACCAAGGTCCGTAAAGTAAAGGGTAGGGTGACAGAAAGAAAAAATGATTTAGGAGCTTTCGGCTAGGAGGGTTTATAATTCTTTTATACTAAGTCTGGTTACATCTCGAATTTAGAACAGCTCGCACGTAAAATATAGTTTAAATGGGAATAATTGTTATAGTCTAGTTTCGAAGTCGAGTTGTAAACCAGGTAAGTAAAATGAACAAAAACGGTTACGGATACAGAATGATTCAGAGCCCAAATAGCATCTTTGTTCTTTACAAGATCCCTTAAACTGATTGGAGAAAACCGAATTTTAAGCAAAAACCTTTTATTCTCTATTAAATTATCCATTTTCTATTCATATGTATGATGATTTTTTGGTTTTAAGCACTTCTTGAATAATTCTCTTTCCAAAACACACTAGCCCTTGCGTAACATGTAAATTTGGTAGCAAACCTTGATTATGGTGGATATAAAATTGATACCTGATCATTTCCAATGATTGAAAAGTGCGAAACTGAGCAAAATTAAATTAATTTCTCTGAATTATTTGATATATTCATTACATACATACATTGCAGAGAGCAGTCATTTCCAAGTTGTTTGCAGAAATATGTCGAAGGAAAGAGAGAAACTCTCAGAACGTTGCTCTTCTCGAGATTGTTTCCATAGAGACACTGATCTGATATTGATTACCCCAAACAAATACAGATATTTATTGCTCGAAAAAGAGTTTACTTCCGAACATTCTTAGTAAAAGCGAACGTATATATTACCAACATTCGAGTGTCGAGTTTTAAACTAGTGGAATTGTATTTACCTTTACATATTTCTATAATTAATAAAATTATATCTAATGTCACCTCTTTATGCTGCTATTTTTTTAGTTTGTAACATGTTTGTACGTTACTTCGTCACTAGCCACTTTATGGAAAAGAAAGTTAGAACAAATTTCAATATTTTTAATGTATTTGAAGATTAAATTACAAACTATTATGCGATCATATAGATATCTGTATAGTGTCTTAACCAGCCTCTTAAATCCTCAAAAGGGGAAATTACTTTACTGTTTCATAAACAAACAAAGCCAGAGATTTTATGCTTATTTATAAACTTGGTTAAGTTTTTCGACATCAAAGCATTTTTTTAAGGAAAAGACCCTCTAAGAGTATTTACGGAAGTTAGCTTAGTTATGTTAACTAATTAGCACACTCAATCAAAATACGTTCGTAACGAAACATGGTATAGAATAGAAAACATCCCAAACATATCAAGAAAGCTCATGATGATTCAGGATTGTTTAAATGATATTGAATTTAATATTATTTTTCACAACTTCGAATGGCTACTCAAAACTTTTCAATTCAGCATAAGGGTATAAAAGCGTATCCAATTAGTAGTAAATTTTTCTATATTTGCAGTATCAAATTTTTAGGATCGTTTTTCCACCTTGCCCAAAATTATATTATCATGTTTAATCGCCAATGTAACTGATGAAACTGGAGCCTTCTCTGCTATCGTTCTTCTCTCTATCAATTATGGAACCTCGATCAATTAGTATCACGACTTGTTCCAATCTAGTCTCGAATTCAATCCTCATTTTTACAAATTGAAACGGTCAGCATTTTAGAAATGAATTCTGGATTGTAATGACGCAATGACGTATTCATTCTCTACCATTTTTCTTCTCTTCATCTCGACACTCTCTGGCCACACCCTTCGCTCTTCCAAAAATAAGAACTCGCAATTTGTGGTTAAAGATAATTATCTCAATCAGTTGCTTATTTTACGTGCCATTTTCCTTGTAAATATGTTGAGGGATACAAATAATAGTGAGAAAATATAAAAGAAAATTAATAAATATTTTTGCTGGGATTTTCATTTATCGACTCAACATTCTATTAGTTTATAAATGCTTTGTTTCCTACTTAATCTTTATTTTCCTAATTTTCGTCTAAAGCTTTCTTGAGGGTCCTCTAAATTATAGCGAAGGGTGAACCATTTACACTAGGTTAACTAGATATAAAAGAAATGGTGCCCATACTTTATCAAATAGGTCACGATGACGTCAATTCAGTACGAGTTCCATTAAAAGAGAGGAACTTTTAATTTTAATTTATTTCCATGGAAACCGTTCTATTTCCATATTCAGTGAATGCGATAAAGGAAAATACTCTATCAGTATATTATGAAAGCATATTTCATGTTTAATGGGGAGAAATATTGAATGAAATATTATACAACGATGATAAATTGTCAAACGTTGTAATCGAAACACTCGTGGGAGAGTTTTAGGTTCTGATTATTTGTTTATTCTTGTAAATGTTCAGATTTAAGAAAAGTAATCAGGAATGCAATGTTCGTGGAAGATGGTAACAAGGTCTTATAGCATAACACGACGACTCAGATCGAAGGAAAGGAAATTCATGAAGACGTAATCAAGTGTTCTGTTTATAAGAGGTGAGAATAAATTTAAAAAGTCAAAAGTAATGCAAATTGCCTCTCAAATTCCGAACTTTGATTATACGTTAGGGTTTTATCGATCAGAAAAGTATCAATAGAAAGTAATCTCAGTGAAATCATTTCAAGCAACTACAAATTTTCAAACACTGCGTGAAAGAATCTAAACATGCAAATAGAACACTCGCATTTATCGATAGATATTTTGAATAAAAGACAACAGAAATGTTAGTACCATTTTTCAAATCAATCATTTGTCCAGAGCTGTGGTATATACAGCTCAGTGATTCTTTCATTATTTTGAAAACGATATCGTTACTTTGTAGAAAATAGAGAAAAGAGCATCCAGTCTCATTCCAAAGATGCGAAGCAAACAATATATGTATGTATATATAAACTTAACGAAGTGATATTGCTTTCTTTTCAAAGTAGACGCCTACTGCATGTTGAGAAAATGATTTAAAATATGAAAGGCTACGATAATTTTTACTTTGATCATCTTTTTAAACTCGAAGAGAATATAACGAGAACACATGAACATAAAGTGTAATTAAAGCTTTATCACACAAATAGGAATGAAAATACGGTTCACTTATGAAATAGTTTCAACTTGCAACTTGCTTCGAGCAAATTTAGCTTAAATTACGTCAATCAACATGTTTGAAGTTGAATTGGACAAGCTCTTATTTAATTATTAAAATGCCATACCAAACCACAAGTAATAAAAATCAATTCACTTTTTTGTACTAAAGAGATATATTTATAATGAAAAATGAGAGAATGTTTCTAATGAGCGAAAAATGGGGAGTAAAGTTAGTTTATTGCCTCTTCAACATTTGGATAACTTTTACTTTCATTACTAGATCATTGTAAGAAACAAAATGGAGCCTTAGCAAAGGATCAAATTAGTTTGTTCTTTTTATTTAAGTTCATAGTCTTACACAATGTTTTTGTGTTAAAATATTCAATCAAATATTTTACTTATGCCAAAGAATTGCATGCCAAGCACATATTTGTCCCAATTTAATTTTCTAAGTACAATACTCTTTACCCCTCTTCCCTCAAAAATCAGATACAAAGAAAACGAGCGGAATAAAGATTGATCACTGTTTTTCCTGGCTACCCAAACTGTAAGTTCGCATGAAATAATGAGTGTGAAATGTCTTTCTTACACAAATTGAAGGATTTGATTTTCGTTTGATTATGTGATTACCCCAGCGTTTGATGAGAGTATACAGAAAACGAATTGCGACAATTCCTACGAGGGACAACTTTTCTCCTACCTTCTAACAATTAGTCATGATTTACTACATATTTATTTGGTTGACTACTCTTTTTTCTAATTTTAGTCTATTGGGATTTCAAAATGAGGAATTAATAAAGAAATGGATTGATATACTTGAAACAAAAATCAAGTAGCAAATTCCTCATGGTTTATATATACGAGTACCTCAAAAACAATTAATCAAAACGTAGTATTTTTGACATTAAAATAAAATTTAATAAAAGGTAGAATATGATGAACTTAAATGAGAATAAAATTTATTGCCAAAATTACGAATACTCTGCCGGATCTGTGAGGAATTTCTAAAGTGCTGATGTCTAGATTACCGTATAACTCACTTTCTAGTAATTGCTGTACTGAATAGCAATGAGATCTAGAATGGAATTAATTTCGACCTGTATCGCTCCTCAATTTCAAAGGTATATGTTTTGAATCCAATACGTTTTATTTTGCATGAAAATTAAAAATTATTTCTTCTTTCATTATATTTAAATATCCTTCCGTCAATAGTGAACTAAATTCTGATTAGGGAAGCAAGAAGATAGACGCAATAATTAGAGCAAAAAAAACCCCTAAACGTTAACCTTTCTAAGCATTAATGGCAGCTGATAAACAGCTAGGCAAGGTTTTGCCTAGTAAAATAGATCTAACCGGCAAAGAATAAAGGGAGCTCTTAGCGTCTGTGCCAAATGACTGAAATTTCCATTAATCTTGACACTAAACATTATTCAGCAACTCAGGCTGAGATGAACAATGATGGAGAGAGAAAGGCAGAATGACATTCCAATTTGAGAAGATGAATATCAGTTATATGTAGTTTCTTCAAATCAGCAAATGTATTAAATTAAAAAAATAAGTACAAATAATTTAGGACGCAAATATGTAAATAATTACATTTCATAATTACAACTGGAAAAATGTCGAAATGACGACATCAAAAAGTTTTCAATTTACATTTCTCTTCGACAACTTTTGGCGCCTGAGAGATAGCATTCCCTGAAGACTCCTTCTGTCGCTTCGAATATGGATTTTTTTCAAAGGAGGTGTCGATTTGATTATCCATCGCTTATCATTTGCTCGACGTTTCTGAGATTTAACCAATTCTACAGCAAGCAGTATTTCTAAAAGATCCTTATGGCGTGTTTTATTTATTCAGATATTTACGTACATAAGTCCTCACAACACATACCTAATTCTTCAAGTATATGGATATTAAAGCAATAATTAAGACAGACAAATTACTAATAAGTTATATTTTATAATATTTAAGGGTTAAATATGAAATGTAATAAATACTTAAAGTTAATAAAGGTTAACCTTATTTAGTTTAATGCTTACACAGTAGATCAGTGTCTCCCGAACATTTTTTGTTTGTCTTTATCCTGAACACAAATTGATTTTGGCCTGGCGTCCCTCAGGCACGAAACAATATTGCAGTATTATTTGAGTTTAATCCAATTTAAAAATTTTACTTAATTTTACGATAAGTTACTAATTAAGTAATATAAGAAAAATTTATTGAGAATAATTGGAAGCAAGATTACATACAGAAACAAAGATAAACAACCTGTTGACTGATAACTATAATATAGTTTCATGAATGAGCCCTTCTGACTATTCAACTACTATTGACTGCCGATAAATATAATAATTTCATCAGGGTTTCTTCATTTAGTTTTATCGAATATATTTTACGGACATTCATTTTTATTTAATAAACAATATACTTTTATATTTTTATGTTGATTGTAGGATATTAAGGGCACATTTTCATATTAAAGTAATTTAGTGAAACTAAAAACAAGCAAATATAATAAACTTTGGGATGACAACTAATTCTGTCTCTTCAAGTAGACTTTCTTAAAATATTTTAAAACGTATTTTAGTGACTACCGTAATGTTCTTACATATATAGACAAGTTTATCCAGGTTAGGCTTAATATTGATGGGTAGAGAACAATGCAGCTCATATTAAGGATCCAGATGGTTCCTTGCTTTAGTTTTGATCATCACAAGAAGTGAAAATCCCTGTTAACAGAGGTATGTGGTGGGAAATGAAATAGGAGTTTTGTTTAGCCTCATGAAATAAAAATATGTTTATCCTTTATTTTAGCACAGAATTCAGAGTATTAGAGACTTTAAAAACGTTGCTTCTGCGCCTGTTTTTTCTGGGAATCTGAAAGTTCTTCTTGAAAACCTGAGATATCTTCTTTAACATCACTGATGTTAACGCCGAACACATTCCTTTCCAGTGGTGCTGACATACATCAACATTTTCTGGCAAATATTTGTTTATTTCCTCCTGAAAATTATGCAAATCATCTTGGGAGACCAATTTATTGTTACTAAGCTCTATTCCTGATGAATCTTTCAGCGTTGCAATCAGCTCTGGAAATGCAGCTGTTTTTCCATTGGCTAATTTTTTCTCTGAAAAGTATAGGGTTCTTATTAAATTATGTAATTTTTTGACTTTTGTCTACCAAAGTTTGATTTCTGTCTGGAATGTCTGAGTTCAATATATTCAAGTGCATGAAGTTCTCGCGAAAATATGCTCGCTTTCGCACCCAAGAAGCATGTTTGAAACCGTCTATTAGCTTCTGCTTCTTCTCTTGGAGAAAAACTTCTATTTTAGTTCAAGTTCAATAACCCGTCCAAGGATGCCGCCTCGAGATAGCCAACGGACATCAAAGTGAAAAGTAAATTCTGATGATCTGATTACAATTCTTCACACATTTTACGGAAAATGTGCGAGTTTAAAGCTCTGACCTTTATAAAATATAAATTTTGATAGCATCATTCAGCACAACATGGAGTTCTGGCGGGAGACAGTGATAGTCAAGTTTTCTTGATGGAAGAAGCAGTGAATTATTATGACAATAAGATTTTCTCCTTTAACACAAGTGATAAAACCTACTCGAGTTTCTATCATCGATGGAGATCCATCAGTAAACACAGCCAAACGGTTCAACCATTCTGTTATGTTTCCAGAATTCTGTCATCTCCTATGTACCTCACAAAAGCCATAAGTTGCGGTTCGCTGGCAATGTTTACAGATTCATCTGTCTGTGATGAAAATTTACCTACGTTTACAGTGACACAATTCATAGATCCAAAATATCTAATGATACGAGATCAATTTTTCGTTTGCTGCTGTTGTTAATAATTTAGTGGTGTTTCATTAAAGTTAGGATGAAGAGAACAAGTGACTTTTCAGTTTGTTTTCCTTGATTGGTTCATTGACAATGAAGTGCAGAAACTGAAAACACTAAGGGCAGATATTTCCTGATCTATGTTTTAGATATATGAAGCCGTATTTAAAAAAATCAGGTTTATACTCCAATTTTTGTTTGCGCTGGGCCAGCGTTCCCTCCGGACTTCATACCTGAAGTGATTATAATATATATATATATATATATATATATATATATATATATATATATATGCACGATACTCTGTTCTAAATTACTTATTCATGAAATGACATAAACACTTACCCACATATTCAGTTTTAATTACTTTAAGCTTAAAGCACACAAGTATAAATAGACAATCCATAACAATAACCTAATATTTACTAGGTTTCCTTAAAGAGTGAAAATTACAAATTATGATATTTCCTCTATATTAAACTATTAAATATTTTTCCTCCTGAACTACTGTACATCTACAGTAAATAAAAAGTAACATGCCAATATAACTTACGTGATACGCCATCTGTAAATCAACGTCGAAACTAAAGATTCTGAATAAAGTCTGCGAGTAAAGCTCCAGCCGCCTTGGCGTATAGTTCAAGTATTAGACATGATTATACTGATATATGTTTTATTCTACCTTTATTTAACGTACTTTATTATTTTTACCTTTTTTCCTGACTCAGTTTGAATGACGATTTATATTGCTCATTTATGATGTTAATAATTATGTTTGAACGATGTTTACTTCTAATATTTCTCTTTTTCTTTTATTTATTTTTTGTTTTTATTTTTGTAGTGATCAGGCATCTCTAATGAGCAACCTTGCTACCCTAATTTTAGTCGCGATTATGGATTTGGGAAGAACTACTGTAGATCAACTATAACCAGTCTTTCCCACAGTTCTTTGTTCCTTCTTACTAAATTTGTCACCACAATTATATCAAGGAAATCTCATTCATTTTAATTTTATTTTTCACGTTTTTTGCAGAAAAGTTCGATCATCCTAATTCTTATGTGTATTTATAATGTGAATTTATTTGTGAACAACTCTATATCTCAGGATTAAGTATTTTGGGAATTAATGTCAAGTGAATAAATGAAACGAAAACATATAGAATACACCTAATAAGAACTTGGGAAAGCTTATGATTGCAGCCAATTTCTGGTAATTAACTAACCTACCCCTTTTATTTTGGCTTTCAGAGTATTTAGAGGCATTAAGGTTCAATGGAAAATAAAAGTTGAACTCTAATAATTTCTATATTTATTTAACTTTATAAATTTACTCTAAGCTGAAAAATCTGCTTCCTGATACTTGAAACGTAATTGGCTAAATCCGTAATGTTTTTGCCTGGAAACTTCTAAAAGTTTCATGTTTTTCTTTAAAGAATGTAAATCCTTTAATCCTTTCGATTTTTTACTTTGATCTTTGGATAATACTGGTATACTGAGATGCTTGTGAATCGTTATATCAAACAAATAATGTATAACTAAAGTTTCATTCGATCAACAAGGCCTTGATAAATATAAAAAAGTTTTAGTAGTGCTATAGATATATTTTCCTGCAGTAATGTTAAAAAAAATATATATATCTCTAATGATTCCTGAAACGATATGAAAATATTTTGCCCACTTAATAGAGGAAGTTTAACAAGAAGAATAAGTTAAACTAATTTTAACTAGAGGAGTACAGAATTTAATATTGTATCGCATATTTAATTATTCAGAATTTTACGTTTCGATATGGATGTATATTGGAATTGTAAATAAATAAAAGATAAATAAAGCGAAAACTACAAGATCATTTTTGGCAAAGTTACAAAGTTTAGAAATCTAAGGAAACTTAAAGCTCCTAAATCATACACTCAAAAGGTTTATTGCCAGGTTGACATTCATTATTGTATACATGAACAAAAAGCTAGCGAATTTGAAGTACCAAAAGACGCTAATCCCTGACAGAGTTAATCGAAGTATGATACAGCTAAAATTATAGTTACCAGAAGATAAATTTAAAGGGTACTCTTTTATTATCCACCAAGCCATCCAAAATTTAATGTACTGTCAACAACAGAACCTTGAATTAGATTTTGTTTTGCTGTAAACAGTAAACTAAAAAGGCACCATGAAAAGTGAGATCTGTATCCAAATTTTATTCATCTTAATTAACCTTATGGTTGACGCTGACATATTGATTAAATAAGACATGAGCTGCTTTGACAGTGCGTACTTAGTACCGTCATCAACAGAACCATGAATTAGATTTTGTTTTGCTGTAAACAGTAAACTAAAAAGGCACCATGAAAAGTGAGATCTGTATCCAAATTTTATTCATCTCAATTAACCTTATGGTTGACGCTGACATATTGATTAAATAAGACATGAGCTGCTTTGACAGTGCGTACTTAGTACGTGTGTTCATCATTTCGATTGTACATACTTTTGGTAGCATGCCAGATGTTAGAATTGCTGCAATTTTTGCATGGAATGGGATATATGGCTATTGAAGTTTCGGAGGTAAGTTAGTTTTTCATTAACTCATTTTTTTATTATTGCATGAAAGCTAAAGGCTATGTTTAAGTAAGAGTTTTAATGACAATTTTAAGAATTAATTAAGAACTATAAATCACGGGGATGTGGCGTTATCCAAATATATTATTAGGATTTGTGGTTTTTGTCTATTCGAAAAAAGGTATATTTTCTTTGCTTCTAGTTTTTTGAGTTGAGGCTTCAATAATAAAATATGTGGGATTTGTGCGATGAAAAAGTTTTCAATACATATTACAAAATTCTTCCCAGGAGAAACATCTTTCGTAACCTCCGACATCAGTACATTTAAACTCGTGTCTAAGATTTAGAATGTTTTTTAGCAAAATAACAGTTAAGGCAATCTCCTATTTTTTTAATGAAAGCTCACCTACTATAATATTAACTTCTATAACCAATAATATTTTTATTACACTAATTTAAAAGGTATCTATTTTCAGCAATGAACAGCAGCAGGATATAAGGAAATAGGAACCTATTATATTATAGAAATACCTTTATAAATATCATATAAAGGAGGAAATAGATTTTGAGCAACTAATATACATCATTAATACCTTGTGGAATTACATTTAGCAGCTTTTTGATCTCAACTCTCCTCGGAATAGCTTTAATAAGTTCTCAGATCAGGCTTCTGGTATTTAGGATAATATTCGGTATTTGGCACTCAGGAAATCTGATCGTGTACCTGATAATTTTTTCTTTTGCTCCTTTGCTCATCATATTCTATTTCCTTCATTGCAGGTTAAACAAGTTTTTTCAAGTTACCATTTTAAAAACTCTAGTATAAATGTCCCTTTAAGGATGGGAAAGATTTTTCAAAAATGATATTTCCAACACACCCATCCAATTCTAATAACTTTCCATAATTTTAATTTGCTTCCAGCAACATAATAGAAAATCACTATGTTTATCTTTGGTTGTAAACTATTTATCTCGAACTCCTAAGAAGTGATCTCCAATCGGGCGCAACTTAATTAGTTAGGGAAAATTATGGTGTGCCAAAATTGCAAAGGCCTGTCGTTCATTACTTTAACCCACTCCATACTCTTCCTGATATTGGCCAGAGTTTAAACAAGCTTGCTCCTGAGGCAACATTCTGCCACTTCAGTAGCGTTCAACCAAAGGTTGCTCTCAATAGCTCTTTCTAACAATACGAAGACTTGATTCAGGCGATCAAGGAACCATAAATCTATTAATTGAAGAAATTGGTATTCCAAAGATTCTAGCAATTTATCTTTGGAACAGCTGCCACCCAGATTAGTCTTTGCAAACCTGAAATTTCCTTGAAATGTTGCTATCTAGGCTTTTTTAATAATTACAATATTAAATTTTAAAAATATGGAAACAAATACTAGTTATTATAATGGTGAAGAATCACATTGGAATTCTTTTATAATGAAACTGTAGGTGTCTATTTACTTTTTTCATGTATATATATTCACATGCAAGGGTAAATTCTACAAACAAGAAGATGGATTCTTCTTGTTTGTATTTTTGTGTTTTCAGTTAAAGATATCGCAATGAATATTCAATAAGGAAGAGCTGGAGATTTAAACAGGTTCTTTTTAGGTTGTTAGAATAAAAAATTTGTTCCATAAATTATCCAGTCAATTTAAATTACTTAATACTAAATAAAATTTTAATTTAAAAGCTTAAACAACTTCACTATCGCTTTCTAAGATGTAATCTGACTTCGTATTCTCTCTAATTTTCTATTAACCCGAAAGCTCCATACTAAATCTCATCAAATAACATAATATAAATGTACGAATGGCAAAAATAAAAGACCTAAAAGGTGCATCGAAGTTCAGGATTCAACCACTTTTATCTTTTAAATAATACTTCCAGTTAAAAGGACTTACCCCAATTTACACGACCATAATATAAAAGCGAATAAATTTGATTATTTTTTCTGTCTATCACGTGTATTCTGTCACTTTTTGAGCCATTAACTATTGTTCCTGTGTAGATGATTTGAGATTTTGTACCAAGTAGATTAACAGATTGACAAATATCTTTCCAAGTTTAATATTACGATAATCATGTTTTGGATTATTTCTTACACTTAGCTAATTTTGTAATAATAACTTATATTAAAGATAGTGGTAGGTTTAGATAAATTATCACATGGCAAATAAAGAAGGAAAATATTAATAGACAAATGGTGATTGGATACAATGCCTCATAAAATTCTCAACTGCTCTTAACCTTTATTCTTGTCGGTGAAGATGCAATTTATCTAACTCAATATAATTAATCTATGAGAAATTTACCACAAATTTGAGGTGGTTTCTTTTAAAATGCTAATTAAGCTTAATTTGTAGTTTGAATAGCATGTAAAATGGATTTTTATTAATTCAGTGTTATGTTGCAATGGAAAGTGAAAAGAAAAACAAGGAAAAGAAGGAAGAAACCAAATTATGGTTTATCATTATCAGTACATTAGGCCGCTGTGAGAATAAACTCACTTAAAATTTATTTTAGGATACAAAAGAGAATTGCAGCAGCTATAGAAAAATTGAGTTGCCTTTATGTCAGCTGGACCGAATTTATCCAAAACTTGACAAAACTCTGACTTGAGGTCTTTATCTAAATTGGCTTTCCAGCTCAGTGAATGATTGGGTAGAAAAAAATAAATCATTCGAGGGGTTATAAAGTAATAGTAGGCAGAAAATTCTGATTAAATGGAAATAAATACATCTACGATGTTATAGAAGGATAGAAAAGCATGATCAGTATCAGTATCATGCCTAACTACTAGCATATTACGGCATATGTCAATTTAGAGAAGTTGTACTTGACTTCATTGGATAATTAATAGTGTCTGATTTAACTAAGGATAATTAATATCTACATATAATAACTGAATGGAAAGTGAGAACACATAGAATATAAATCAAAATTCTGAAGGACTATTAAAATTCTACATTTATTAAAGGGTTTTAATAACTGAAGGACGAAAATTCAGGTTTCCAGGTGATATACAAAAGAAGAGAGACAAAATAAAAATAGAAAAATTAATTAAATTGGTTGATGAAAACCAGAGCTGCATTAAAAATCTCCATCAATTCTAAATTATCTGCTCTCAAGGGTCCATTTTCTATTCCATGGAAACTAAAATAAACGAATTAGAATCCATTCCTATTCTTATATTTTAAATCAGTCTCTCACTCCCTAAGTATTTGCTCTTTATCAGCAATACATCGTTTTTATTAATATATTTGCTAACTCTTTTGCGTTCTATAAATTTTTGTATTTCAAAAGAAAAGTATGATAGACACAGATTTTGACAAGCCTTTTGATCAAATTATTATTCAAAATTTTTGCTAGTCTGTCACATGAGGTGATGTGTCGTCATTTGCAAATATCAACATTCGAATTAAATTTTACAATATCAAGGTTACATAATATTTTGTATACGCTAAAACTGGATATATATACAATATACATAAATGTGTATGTATATGGTTTTATTTCTAATCATTAACTATAATTTGACTTTAAACTATTAAATTTGTGAAGCATATACATAAATCTCTAATCAGCCCCCCTAATCAGCCAAACAACGTTGAAAGTTGAGAACATAGTCACCTACTTTTTTAGTTCAAAGACAAGAGGAGCAAACAAATTTCAATTATCATGTGAATAAATATTATTTTGAAATAGTAAATTTATGATCATAATGATTACGTTATGAAAAAGGAAGAAAAGTGGATCTATTGGGTTGAGGAATAAGTTCTTGCGGTTTTATCAAATTTATTCATTATCATTAAAAATTTTAGAAAAACTTCATTTTTATTTGATAACAATATGCACTTTAATCAATAATGTATTCTCCGTTGTTATTTACGACTTCTTCCCAACGTTCAACTAGTTTTTCGATGCCTTTGCCAAAATAATCTCTGGAATTTGACTCGAAGAATTCGGTTAACCAGGTTCTTAATTTGACATCAATATTGAACAAAACGCCACGCAAATTGTTGGAGAGCGATCGAAACAGATGGAAATCCCATGGATCGAAGTCTGGCGAATATAGAGGATGTGGCAGGATTTCCAAATTAAGCGTTTGGATGGCGTCTTTTGTCATATTGACAATGTCAGGAAGAGCAGTGTCGTGTTGTAGAAGGAGTCCATAACGTCTATGAGGTCGCTTTTCACGAATAGCTTAGGCGAGTCGATAGATTTGTTGAACGTAGAGTTCTGCATTGACAATCTTGTTGTTCGCAAGGATCTCATAAAGAATGATTCCTTTACAATTCCACCACACATACAGCATCGTCTTTCGTGGATGAAATCCCTGCTTTAATCGCGAAGTGTTTTTTTTATTGGGGCTAAGCCATTGTTTTCGATGGTTCGTGTTGACATAAACACACCACTTTTCGTCGCCAGTGATGATGCGGTGAAGAAATCTGTCCTTATATCCACGAGTAGCCTTGAGAATAGCAAGCAAACCTGCGGCAATCGTGGAGCATTGAAGTTTGTTGCTTTCGCTCAAAGCGTGTGGAACCCATGCATCGAGTTTTTGAACTTTCCCAATCGAATGAAGGTGATTCACTACAGTTTTCTGATCACACACCAATTGTACAGCCGATTCTCTAGTCGATTGACGAGGATTTTAACTTCGTTCAATCGATCTTCATCCAACTTAATGGGGCGACCAGAACGTTCTTCCTCATTAAGATGGAAATGACCGCTTTTGAAACGTGCAAACAACCATTGAGCTGTCCTTTTTGATAAAGCATTTTCCTCTGTACACAGCACAAATATCGCGACGAGCTTTGGCTGCGTTTACATTGTTCCCGTCTCGATTGAAAATGAATAACAACAAGTGTCGAAAATGCGCCTTTCTTTCAACTCGACATTTTAAGGGTACAGAACAAAAATTAAATCAACACAACTTTTAAATAAACCGCAATGACTTATTACTCAACTTCAAGACGTAGCCTAAGCAAAAGCCTAATACTCTACGCTGTAAAGAGACGTAGCCTTACCTTTGCAAATTTTGCTCTCATTATTTATTCTCGTTTCTTAATATATGCACAAATCACGTCAACAAAACTTAAATCATCACAACATTATAAAAAACGCAAGAACTTATTCCTCAAGCTAATATATTTTATATTAACTGTGGGGAGTATAGCTCATATTTATGAAAGATTTTGGAAACTACATAAATTAATGATTTTCCTAGACTGATTCTCGCATCTATTTTATACTAGAACCCCCCGAATCAAGTAAATTATATTCTCGTAGAAACATTTATGATCATTTATAGTGTCATTGAAATTTTTTGATATTAGTTGTGCATTTTTGTTTCTTTAAAGCTACCGTAGTATATTTATACTTACTTAGGTTTTTACATATAATAAGAATTATTAATCTCAAATAAAATATGCATTGTATGTATGTAATAATGGTTACGAGATTATAAATAGAGAAGAAGGGAAAAATGTTTATTGCATTTACACTACCACTGGCTATTACCTAAGTTGAGTGCGCTTAATTTAAATATTACGTCATATTTTCTTTCTAACCAACATATTTTTGTAATCCAGTTTTTTATTTTTTATTGTGATGCTATTTTAAAATTTGGCTTAAAAAAACGTTTAAACAAAGATTCTGTATTTTTCTCAATAAATTCTATATTCATCACAATGCGTACTATAATTTTAAATAAAGGCCAAATAAATAAAATATTCAACATAAAATTACCTATCACTACAATTCAGATCTGAAGCCTGTGCCCGCTACATCTAAATTTTTCTGTGACCGATGAAATAATAAACCTCAAATTGTTCCTATTTTGGCAATAATTTATACTTGAGCTTAAAGACTTTCTCTGAATAACCTCATTTTATATCCAAGCAGTAGTTCGCCATCACATCGCCTTATTCTAAGCGTTCTCCATGTTAAACCATTATAGCTCCTTGGGCCTCGGAGAAATGGTTGTTTTGACTATTCAGCAAATGACGCTTGACACCCATGTGTAACCAAAAGCACGATAGGCCAGCAGCCTTATATTAATAATATACTATTATTTATCGGCATTTTTGTAGCCAAGAATGTTTTGTATGACCGTCCATCAAATGCAAATTTGCATGTGTAGGTTACGTTCGGTGTGCCTGGAAAAATTAGGAGGAGAAATACGGACTGGTGAATAATAAAGATAAAATAAGATAACAAAAGTGTGATTCAAGATAATATTTACTAAGAATACAATAGCAACAAGCTAAGTCCTAAAGCAAATACACCAAAACTTTAAAAATTGCCCCCTTCCTTTTTAAAGCAAAAAGCGATAAGCCAAGGTTTTGTAAACCCAGAATGCAAATCTGACAGAATGAAAAGAATAGTTGAAAACCCTAAAAAATGAAATTGAGCCTTTGTTTTTCTGCCCTGATGTCCCCATTGTGCCTTCCGATTGTGTCTTCCCCTTTTCTTAACAAATACTCTTAAACGGATCTATACTTATTGTAAGACTGTAACAAATGTTTAAGGAGATTTTTATCAACTATACTTCCACACTAGTCCATGAAACTATTTCCCTGTGTATTTTATCTTTCATTTTATTATTTCGGTCACATGACATCCATGTTTACGTTATATGAAGCTAGAGTAATCCACTTTACGCTAAATTGTATTAATTTCAATAACTCTAGTTCCCTTTTATCCATCCATTCACCAACTTCTCTCTCTCATTATAACCGGAAGTCGGCGATTATTCATCTCTCCATAAAATCACATTCCTTTACCTTGGTCTAGAATGAACGTTTGAGGTAAAGATAACTTATATTAGTTAGAAATGGTTTCTTTCCTAAGAATACGAGAAACCTAGGACTTAAAAAGGTCTAAATGCGAAATATTTATTTATTATATTTTAAGGGAAGCCCTTTTTTATTTTTGACCACAAGTGCAGGCTTAAATTGAAAGCATCCCGCTTCTAGTACTTGTGATAAAAAAGTCCTTCTCTTAAAATAACTGCTTTAGTTTATGTTTATTTCCAGCCTTAGCATTGGAAATATATTTATATATCCAGTACCATACCAATGACATTGGATTGGAACTTCCTTAAAGTCATTCAAGAAAAAAAGCTGAGAAGAAAACACAAAGGAAAAGACATCGCCGCAGTATATAAAGAGAGTTATTAGAAAGAGATCTAATGACGAAGCGGAGAGAGAAGAGACGGATGCGGTAGTAATAACTATATAAAGATAAATGAAATGTGACAAGAACTGATATGGCGGTTTACTAACTAGCAATTTGCAGTTAAATAGAATTAATATTATGACGATGGGGAGAAAGCAATGAGTAAAAATCAGAGTAAAATGAATAAAGGTAGATTCCGTCAGAAACAACTCGAAAAAAGCCAACACAAGGGCAAGGGGACTATGTACTTTCTAAGACCTTACCCTCAATTTTTGTAATGAACACCCTGCAACGAGATAGAACTACTTCTAATTTTATATGTACTCCTATAACTTATGTGTAGCATGCAGGAGCTTGTATCTGGAATGACCTCTCAGGTCCCACACCCACGCTTTTATCGTAGCTATATATCTTCCGAACCTTTTCACTTCTTCTATCTTTACCAAACTTTGCAGATCTCTTCACAAAATTTCTTGCAGGCTAGGCTATCATTTAATATGTGCTTACACCACAGTCTCCATAAACTATTGTTTCGTTAACTAATACACATCAATGCAGTAGACGTAAGGATACTGACCTGTAGCAATGCCCTAACTAAATATTAAGGGTCATGCGAACTCTCTAGACTCCTAAAATACTCATGTGTAACAGTTTCCCCAACTCTCGTTCTATAGCTAGGTAAACTTTCCTGTAGAAGCCATTTCAACGATTCAAACTTCTGTAATCGAAAAAGTTGGGGTTGAACAGCATCCAGAGTTTTATCTTCGATAGAGGATGGTACAGTCATAAACATCGATGGAGGAACTTGACACAATTTTGCTATTTAACCTTGCTTGTAACATGTATACAACCTTTGATACACATATATAAAAACAGGACTGAAAAAAAAGCATTACTTAGTAAAATCTTTTGAGCATTATAGCAAATCCCTCATCAGCCTTATAAATACAAATAAAAGTATAGATTAAAGTTATAAAACTAAATTTAATGCTAATAGTAAGGGATTACGAAGAGAAACTATATTGGAGGGTGGTTAATATTATGCTGATTTTTTATTTTATCATTTACTTTATCGTTAGATATCAAACAATACATTCAAGTATTTAATATTTAAATGTGCTTAATTATAAATTTAATAATTAATATAATTTATAGCAGTTCATTCCACTAGTATCAATCTTTCTACAAACTTTTCAATACCATATTTGTAAATATCGTTTGAGTTTGATTTTAAAAGGTTGTTTAAGGTTATCTTGCCCTTGTCTGTTTTTAATATCTCCATTCTTCTCAGATGATTCACTAAACTGCTAAAAATACTTATCTAATAAGGGTGAGGTCAAGTAAATATGGAAGATGACACATTAGTTCTTAATTAAAAATTATTAAGTTAGTTGCATGATATCTCTTGCGATCTGAGATCACTCGATACCACTATTTTACTATTGTATAATGCTAATCATTTTAAATTAGACGCTGAATGTGAAAGCTATAACTAGGCATAGGCTACCTCTCTGCAGTTAGTCATATTTCGGTTAAAAGTTCAAAATTGAATATTCCATTGAAATCGGTAGGCGTATTAGTTTTACCACAGGAATAATCTATTGTTTAGAGCGTTTAATATTGTATAGACTTTTAAAATCATAGTCAAATGATTTTTACAAACATGCTATTGAAAAGTACCATTCGTTCAAGAAATTGTGATCTATATTTATATATGAAAAATATGGTTGAAATTAAAATGATATATCAAACAGAAATGATTATTAAAACTCAGAGGTACATGACTGCAAATACTTTCAAAAGAGTACTATTTTTAACTCAGACTGAAGAATAATTTCCTCAGTAGGAGAACTGAAAACGGGAGCGGGAGATTATATTGAGGACATAACGGCAATTACATGAGAAACCGAAGACAGGTTACAAAAATAAAGTGGAAAAAATGATCGAATAATGGCCAGGGACCCACGGAAAGGAATAGTTGAAAGTGGTTAGAGTCATAGGTAGGCGTTATCGCAACAAATTATCGCGATAACGACATCGGGTTATCGGTTATCAAATTTCCCCCACACGTTAACGATTCATCGGTATCGCCGATACTTTTGGTTCCAAACTAGCGTTAATCGATAATTTCAGTTTATGGTTCCAGTTCAGCACAGGGGTGAGCCGCGCATGCCTTGGAGGCAAAAATAGGTAGTCCGAGCTGGGAACCGAACGTATACTGAACGTAGTGTGGGGCAGAGATATATACCAGTATATAGTAAATATGTGGCTGATCCTAATATAATCCTAACGGTGGCGAGTTTCGTCAGATCCTTCGTTTCAATACAGCTAAAAGTGGAAATCAATAACAGAGGGAGAGAAGACTATTGGATGAGGTTAAGGGCTTATGAAAAAATAGTGTAACTGTTAGAAAAAAGAGTAGCAACGAGAATAATTAAGGAAGACTGACATTGTGCTGCACTTCTCGAATCAGTGAATACCACAAATTTGTTAGTTTTAATTTGGCTGATGAAACAGAGGGCCTTTTGGATTGGATACTGCATTTTGTGAAGATGGACTACCCTGAAATAAAGCAAAAACAATGATAAAATACTCTGACATAAGAACCCTCTCCAGCTTTAAGGACTTGAAAAATGTCAAGAGCTGGTTACAGATTTTTATATTTGATATCATTTACATAGAATCTTCTGTCATAAATATTAAATTCAAGTGACAAAAGGAATTAGAGTGATGAAATCAGTAGTAGCTCTATCCTTAAACGATATATTAGTTTTCAATATAGAGGTAAATGACACTAGTCAGAACACTGATAATGGTTTTATATGGTTGATGGAAAGGAATGCCTTTGCTGACAGGAAGGCACTTCTGGCTTATATGGAAGAGTTCTATCACCCCGCGCAAACGCACGCTTGCTAGTAGAGAAGAGAAGAATTACAATGTATTCAAACGATTACCTCAGTTCACAATTGAGCCAAAAATAGTGAGTGACCAATATAGACTTAAGCAAAGCATTATGGATTAGAAATAACCAGTTGTCGTTACTACCATCCGTAGTGTAGGATTGATGGCTTCACTAATAAGCGATCTCAAGGTAATAAATAAGGATGAAAGAGCATGTATTAGCACGGTGGTGGAAAAAAGGACGTATAAGGGACTAATGTCAAAGTGAGGTTTGTTTAGGAATAAGCTATACAGATACGGAAAAAATTCTCATAATACTTAGAAAATTCATTCGATAGGTAAACAAAGATGGCCAAATGACTAAAAACTAGAGACATTAGAAGAGCAGTGGTTTGTGTCGCAGATGGCAGATGTTGGGTCAATACAGTCAACGAGAATCAACTGAACGAGAAAGCTTAGAGAAATTTGTAGGTAAAGCAAAACTATGTATAGGGAGAGCAGTATTAACGTAAGAACGCCTAAGTGTCATGGAATGTTGCATTAGATTAGACATATAAATGGTGCCAGGAGGTAAGTATAGATTCAAGGAATTGGACTAATTGAGACTCAGAGATATCATATTCCACACAACCAAATAAGGAGGGAAGTGATAAGTATGAGGCAGTAGAAAGACGCGAGGGAAACTCTCGCTAAGTCAAACTATCGATATATATTTGTAGCAGTACAAATAAAGAGAGTGAAGATAAAGAGATATATGTACTCAACAGCTTTGACACCAACCACCTATAAAGTATGAGGGACTGATGAGGTGAGTACTATTACTCGTTAGTTCCTAAGAACTCGCCAGAAAATGATCGTGCATTAACAGAAGTTGACGTCTCTGAGATTTTAATATTAAAGGTCTTAGGGATCAGAGTCTAGCTTGTTGATAGGCAATAGGACTATTCTGTAACAGGCCCAAGATAAATTGCTTTCAGTCTATATCAGGTATCAAAGATATAAAGCAATGAGAAGTGACTTTATGTGAATGTCTTTGTGGCAGTATGAGATCCCAGTAGGCCCAAGAGAAGTGGATGGACATGAATAAATGAAGTGTCGTAGATTTTCTATACAGTAGAGGGGATTATATCTTTCCCTCTTTGTGACAGAGAAGGGGCAAATATTTTCGTTAGTAAAAAATTTGTGATTGAGGTATATGAGTGTATATGCTCTGAGAAACCACTTCTCCCTTAAAGTAGAACAAGTCAATCCCTTCTTAGGAATGTTAGGCACTAAGTAGGTAGACTAGCCCATCATGGAACAGAATCTTCGCCTTATATACATCGTTAAGAGATGAAGAGGGATAAATTTTAAAGATATATGCTTTTCAGGTGGAGCAGTTACGACTTAAATACATCGAAGAATTTGCGATATGAAAAACGACTGTATTAGTGTCGGACTGTTTCCCTATTCTTGCCCAACGTCTTCTCTACACTCGTGAGGCCAAACATTCACAACAAATGTCTGACCCTGTCAGATCACTGGGTCATAAAAGAGGAGATACTTAAGGGTCAGGTCTCATTTTTCATGGAAAACTCATACATCTAATAGATTAATTAGACTGCGCTGACAGCATAACTGGCGTAGTCTGCTTATAGAAGTGCCATCTCTCTTGTACAGCCTATGTGCAAAGGTAGAGGAGAGAAGAGAGACCTAACTGGTATCAAGATCTTTCCGAGACAAATCTAATGAAAATGGTAATAAGACTTTATCAAAAACGAGTAAAATAATGAAAGGAGAGAATTTCAATGAAAAGGTGACGATAGATATGTGAACGGGAGCTTATAAAAGAGAAAGAGTGTTTATCCAAGAATAAAGAAACTATGCATGATGAAAATCGAACAAGTATCGCCCCAGACTTAATCACTGCTTTTGAAATTTGAAAAAAAATGAATGAATTGGGTAGCTTGATGATCAAACTAAGAACAAACAAAGAAGAAAGATGTTCTTTATTGTCAATTCGGGGAGCATGCCTTCTACTGACATTCCAGAAAAAACGGAAATCGCAGAATGAAGTTTTCTAAATATAAAGAGAAAGAGAGAGATAGAGAGTAAGAATTGGCTAACATGGTCATACCTAACGAATGAATAATGATTCTCCGCCAAGTCATGACCTGCCACGAACAAATAAAACAAAAGAAAGATAACTAAAGATATTAAAGGATTGTGTAGACCCATTCTCTTTTCTTGGAAAGAGAGAGAAATATGTTGTTAGAAATTTAGAATAAATGTAATGACCGTCCAGTGATCCATTAAAACGTGGCATTTCCTATGGAATTTTGTAGAAGTCACGAAAACGAAATAAAAAAAAAATCGAAAGTTATGGTTACCCCTTGTACACAGGGTCAGGGAGAGGGTGCTATGTGATGTTAGCGCGTGGATCGGTGGGAAGTAAAAGGACTATAATCAAGAGATCCTGAGGTGTCGAGAAGTGAAGGTAAGGGGTAAGAAAGTGTGATGTGACAGTAGTGATTGCTGACGGCTAAACAAAAGATTTATTTTGGGTATTTGTTTTTCGATTTTTGTGGACTAGGCTTTAGGGTGGTTTCTGGCCGTGAGGTTTAGGAAAGGTAAGGTTTTATTTTAATTTAAAAGTAAAACAGGTAAACTGAATTTTGCATTAAATGAAAAAGGATATAACTGGATGAAAGTTAGATTGCTAAAGTAAACCTGCAGTCATTAAGCTGGTAGGTAACCCAACCTTCAAGAAGTCAGCTGTAGCTACCTTTTCCCATTTCCCTACATTTAGATTAGGCAAAGTGAAGCGAGAGGAGGAATTTGGAAGAGCTGGGTGTAGCTTTTGTAGAGCGAACTAGGGGATATGGTCTGGAAAGAAGGATTTCATGTAGTGTTTTCTAGAGAACCATGAAAGAGCCAGATTTCGGAAATCACCTTGGGAGTGTCGATTTGAAAGTACTTCAAAGTTAAGTTTTTCGAAGGCTCCTAGGATTTAAGGGGCTTTCAATGCTTATTCTCTTGATAATGAGCATTAGATAAAAGGGTGAAGTGAGCGCGGAAAACCTAAAAGGATCCTCATTGCTTCTTGGGTGAAATGAATGAACTCTCAGGGGGCAGAACTTAAGTGACATGCACCAAAGCAAGGGTTACACAGTCCTTGTGGTTATAGGAAGAGACAGTGTTAATGTAACGCTATCAAGAGTGAAGAAAAGTGTGTAGTATATACTAAGAATGGAAATTGGCAGGAGTGACTTGATTTTAATAAGGTTTAGATTATTTAGGGAAAAAAAGAGACGTGTAAATACAGATGCTCTATGAGGAGCCGGGTCGAAAACTATTGTTGAGCACTGTGTGGTACTGATGAGATAGAAGATGGAAGAACGGGATAAGAAATAGCATTTAACATTTTTGTCACTTTGACGACGTGTATAAACGTCAATCATGCATAAGTAACTGTTGCTTGAGTAGTTAGTGGATTAACGCCAAATCTTAGGAATAACAAATTTCATGGTTCTTGTTTATTCTCTATACTATCATGTAAGAGGAAAAATATACACTTCAATATTTTGGGGGCTTACAAACAAATATAATATGTCAAATCTTGTGTTATTTACTATGTGAGGGAATCCCCACGTGGAATATCTTTAGCAGAAAGGAACTACCATGTGCAGCAAAAGGCCCGGCTAGGACTAAAGTGGTAAGCCCCTCCCCCCGCATTTCACAAGCGGTAGCCTTGAATCGAGTCCCCCACGATTCACCTTTATGTGGGCTCAAATAGCTCTGCCAGAAGATTCGAGGCCCTTCGAGAGTAGAGCTGTTTCCTGCTAACCCCCAACTCCGGGGAGAGCCTCGGATATAAATAACGCTTGACTCCCCGGAAGACACACAGAGTTGAGAAGTCTCGCCAGAACCAAGAAGATTTCCCCATGGTTGTAAGTCAAGTGCTAGAAACAAAGCAAAGTGACAGCTGGACTATTTTGTGTATTTGGAATTAGCCCCAGCCAGGAGGTAATTTGACTGAAAGATCACCCCGAGTGATTTTCCTGACTTCTTTCATCAACTCCTGTCGAAGCCCTCCCTATATCGGGTAGCCGAAATACTCTCCCCCGGACCGGAAGTTGCCCCACCCCCCCTTGATTTTGGAGAACCGTCATCCCTCCAACCTCCTACTCTGAATTTCAAGCGGTCTCACCTCACGTACCGAAGACATCCGTAAGCCAACCCCCCTCCCCCCTTCAGTAACCCAATTGAGTTAATCTCCCCCCCCCCTTTGTTTATTGATGAGATTTTTGCCCTTTAATTCTCTAAGGAAATTTTACCCTTCAATTCTCTTATTAATTTTTTTGGTATAAATAAAATTCTATTTTTTATACATGTCTCTTTAAATAACCTTGAACTTTGCCGTTGTCCATAATTTACCTGACCTTGTTGCACTCTCTCGTTACTCAGCCCGTCTGAACGGGTGGTTTTTCGTCCCTTTTGCTTGTTTGCTTTCAAGTTATTGGTCCTCTCCCATAGATATAATGTGTTATTGATATAATATAATGTCATACTACGACATACTATTTTAATCTTTACAACAACAAATTTTCGTACCGTCCTGAGATTTTTGTTGTGTGCACAAGCCAAATGAGGTGTGTAGAGTTTGTCTTTGCCCCCAACCTCCATGTCAAAGTGTGCTTTGTAAGCTTCAGATATTCACATATTGCTGTCACACCAAACTTGTTTGCTCTTGTTTGGATCAAACTTGATACCATTTCTCTTCTGATGTGTTCGCTATAATAACTAGAGCTAAAATGATAACAGATCTGTGAGTTGATGTATAAATATTTCTGGAGTAATATTTCTGAATATTCCAGGGTTGAGTTATGGAAAGTTCTGAAACATTCTTGAAACTTCAGAAAATTGTACTAAATTTTAGAAATTTTGTATTTAACCTAGAATGATTTGGAAGGTTCCCTTAAAGCAGATATTAATCGACAATATTGAATGTGCTTTTAAATTAAGATTTAAAATTTTCTACGATGCTTTGAAAATCTCAGGCTCTCGAAATTTTAGCGAAATTAAAAATGCTAGCCCTAGTGTTTTGGTTGAAACGTTGTTCATAGACCTTTCGCGGCCGTGTTAATAAAATATCCAAACCATCTATGCTACTTCATATGTCATGAGCAAATCATCTATCCTTTTGTTTAACGAAACCATCCTCCAAACCTTTTGTATTTATTAGATTCCTTTAAGACTGAATTGGTCGTTACCCTCTTTCTTTAAGTAATTCTTCCTTCGTGGATCTTTTTCATCAGAAATTCAAAATTTATCTAATCCTAATCAAATTTGAAACTATTTGAGTAGTCTCACTACTCGTGTGCTATTAACTACGAAGCATGGATGTGTTTCTATCACGATATGGGTGCTCATATGTTTCTCAGAGGAAAAAGGATAGGTTTTCATGCCAGGGAAGAATGAACTCTGCACTTATATATACAGTTTTAGGGGCCATTTATCAGGAAATTGAACCCCACAACTCCGGGAAATGAAGTTATTTTTCAGCAGAACAATGCTTCATGCCATAGATTCAACCACAGCAAGAAATGGTTGCGAGAAATGGTAATCGCCGCTATGAAGTGGACACCATAGAGCCCAGAATTATATTAGCTAAAACACTTGTGGAGAGTTCTTGGAAAAGCAATATTAAGTACCTCAAGCATAATTAAACCAGAACTGTATGAAAAATTAAAGTTGGGTAGGGAAAGATAGCGTAAGAAATTTGTAAAAATTTGGTGAAATCGATGACACGTATGATTATGGCTTTAAGGCAAAAAAGTCATGTAACTATTGAAATATTAACAAATAGCGAGGTATATATTATCTATATATATTTATCTAGTTAAAAGGAGCTAGTAAATACTACTTAGTCCACTCAACGCCCGTTCTATTATATACTAACATTTGACATTGTCTTTTTGATGTTTACTCATGTGGTATTTAGTCTACAACAGGGCTCCGTATTTAAACAATATTATTATTCGTAAAATAACAATATATCAATGATTACATAGGCTGCTTTATCCTTTTAGCTCAGGTTATATGCATATATATACATACATATATATATATATATATATATATATATATATATATAATATATATATATATATATATATATATATATATATATATATATATATATATATATATATATATATATATATATATATATATTTATAATTTTTGTACGGGTTTTACAACTGATCTGAACTCGCTCTGATCAATTTAATTTTTAAGTAGGGATTTACACTGGACATGGAATCTAAACCAGGGGCAATAATAGTGTATGGCAGATGCTATGAAGTTCATCTTATTCTCAGAATCGAACTGCGGCTAACCACAGCTTACGTAATTTTTTTTCACTCAAATCGGAATAAGGTTGTTTTGAAACAGCTGTCTCTAATTCCATATATATTTCTTTCATTTTTGACAGTCAGCTTCCGGATATACATGTATATTATAATAGTAAATTTCAAGATGCCATAATTGAATGACAAAACTTTAACTGAGTAAAATGGACTACAAAGTAAAAATTGCAGCTTACTCTTTCAAAATAATAATGGGAAAACTCAACTTCAAAAGAGAAAGATAATAGCTGCTATGAATGCCTTAAAATTCTAACCTCAAATTTGCATCAACTTTATTATTATGGTAGTAGTGAAGGCCTTCATTAAAAATTAATGATAAAGTTAAACGAGTTAATTTACTTATCAGCAAAATCCTAAACTTCATACCATTATAATTTGAAACGTCTCATTAACGCCTAAGTTTATTAACAGACAAATTTTTAAAGTTTAATGGAGACAATGCGTCGGTGATTAGCAAGAGCATATCCTCTAACACTCCTAACTTTGAAATATTAACTAAACGCGTCAAAATTTTTCAGAAATATATATGTCATATCTAAAGTTCTGAATATAATGATATATTTAGCGCCTTAGCACCAAAAGAGGCATTATTAAGCGCGAAAGTCCCCTTTTGAAAATCCTAGCATATGAATCATATACATATATGGATTAGTACATTAGGTAACCTATAGGCACTAATTATCATTGCTGCGATAAAACCTTACTCTTAATTGGGGAAATTAATGTTTAATATTTACAATCTTATAATATACATTTTCCGAAATATTATTACTGTCCTTAGTGCGTACCAGTACTCGTCAGCTAGGGATATCGTAATTTTTGCTCTCCTTAACGAGTTAAATAATTAAGGATATCTATTAGAGGAAGGAAGCGACCTCAGGCAATGAATACCATTGTCTTTATAGCTGAAATCGCTAGTTAGCTTCATCGGAAACCAAAATCGCTTCTCGGTTTGGAAGCACTCACAACCATCGTTAATGGGAGGGTGAAGTGTGGATGAGTGGTTAAAGGTTAGGTACGAAAAATAATAAAGCGCGTGATTGTATAAATTCGGATATTTTCATTTTCCTACGGTGGCCATTTTTTTTTTTAATTTATATATTTATTTATACAAATAATATTTTTTCCCTTTCCTATGGATTTAAGAATGATTGTTGTTGATGAAGTATGCAATATACCATCAGGTCTGCTCTCTATCCCCTATTTTATAGTTAAGTATGGGTTAGATTAGGGAAAGTTTTTGTTATTAATTATTTTAGGTAACCTAAACTAACACATATTTAACCAGCATCTAAACGCTTGATATGAAACTTCTTTACCTTACATATAGCATCCTTGTGGAAGGCTTAGTATTTCCAGTGAGTTCATATGTTAGAAAGATGGCTGATCATGTGGTAACTTTCTAATAACTAAAATTATTTCGCTTCCTCATTTATCAATAAAAATTCTTGATAATCTCTCAACAACTTTCTTCTTACTCTCAGACTTAATTAAGGCCACAGAGGTAGTGATATAATACGATTTTATATATTTAAATTTATGCCGAATTTTTCTCTACAAATATATATATATTGGCAAGCGTGCGTAAAATATAAAATAGTCAGCCCTTTGTCACATACTAGTAATGTGAACAATTAAATTATAAATAGTAACAAAAATGGCAGATTTTGAAGTAAAAGTACAAATTTGCTCACAAATAAATATACAGGCACATTCATTCATATTCGAAACACAATATGCAACTCGCGTTGCTGTAAAATCTCTTTTCTTCACTTAGGACTTTGTCGCTACTCAAAAAGTTGTTTAGAAAAATGAGCGCTTCGACGAATAGAAATTTATTAAATTTAAAAAAGAAAAATGTTGAGGAAAATTAAATTATGAGTTAGAGCTTTAGAAAAACGTCTTTTTACTTAAGGTATTTCCGATTTTTCCCTCATTTATAAAGAAAACTATTCTAGCCCACCTTTATTATTTTTATTTCCCCTTACACAGTAAAGTTATAAAGGAATTTCGATTAGATTTTGTGGTAGTATGCAACTTGAACCATAGAAAAGTTGATTAGAAATTGAGATAAATCAAACTCATGATGCGGAATCTGGATCACCTTTTTCTTAAACATTACGAGACAGGGCATTTCCTCAATTTACTTCCACATCAAAAACGATAATACTCGTGAGCTAAAAACATTATTCATACCCAACTGTTGACAATTTATAACTTTCTACCAATATACATAATTTGATTCAGATCCAGATCTGTAAGATCAAAATTTATTATATTTGTAATGGTAATACTTATCGGGCCATAGTAGAGAGCATGATGATCGTGGGTGAAATATAAGAGAGGCAAAAATGTGTATCTGAGATAATATAGATTTATATTGATCCAAATAGATTTTTTTATCTGTTAAAGGTCTCGATTTATATATGGACGAATCCTAAATTCGGATCTGCCATTAAGAAAAATCGCTTTTTGTTGATCATTTACAAACCTACAAAGATAGACTTGATCCCTAATGCGACACGTAGGTTTCTTGGGTAAATTTATTCTATCGCATTAAATTGGCCTGGGACTGAATCGGAGTAGAAATCTGGATTTATTCTGCCATTATAGAAAATGTTTAAATGAAAATAGAATTGGTGGAAGTGTGTGGTCTCTTTGTTGTTTAGGTGTTTAATGGGTTTGGTGTTACAGAGCCAATGAATATATCGTTTTACTCTTTTCTTTAAATCGTTTACTTTTATTCTCTTATATCGTAAGTCCTCATTGAAAATAGAAGGCCTTTTCTACACAGATGTCTAGTCAGTTGACCTTAACTACTCATTTTTAGAAAAAGAGTTGAAGAATTATAATAATACTAGATAATCAAATTTCTCCATTTTTTTGCTTTTGTATTAAAAGTGTTATTTTCTAGATGTTCGTAACTAAATTAAATGAAAGGAGACTTTTCTAATCCTGCAAAAGCAGGTAGGTTACTAAAATTCTAAATTTGCCCCCTCGGAAACTAAGGCTAAGTTATTATTAATTTCGACGAAAAAATTGAGACTATATAAAGGCTGAGGGATATAATTTTTTCAATGCATGGTAGATAATTTTAAATTTTAATTTAAAAGTACATTGAACTTTGTAAAATAATATTTTTTTGGTGGAAACCATCCGAATGATTCTAGATTTAATGCAAAATTAATAGATTTAGTAGAATTTTATAAAGTTTCAAGAATGTTCCAGAACTTTCAATAACAGACTCCTAGAATATTCAGGAATATTACTTCAGAAATAATTATACATGAACTCACAGATCTGTTATCATTACCTTAGCTAGAGCTACTATAGTGAGCACATCAGAAGAGAAATGGCACCAGAAGGCTGAAATTATTCTCCAGATGCCGTCTAATATTTCCGCGGACATCCAAACAAGAGCAAACAAGTTTGGTTTGACAGCAATATATAATTATCCGAAGCTTACAAAGCATACTTTGACATGGCAGTTGAGGACCAAGACAAACTTTGCACACTTTATTTAGTTTGTGCACACTGTAGAGATTAAAATAGTAAATGACCCAAGTATTCGATATATTATGTTTTTTTGTAAGCCAAAAGAATATTAAAGTATATCTTTTCCTTTTACAGGATAGTATAGAGAATAAAGTAGAGACATGAATTTTGCTATTCCTAGGATTTTGCGTAAACCCACTAACGACTCAATTAACAGTTACTTCTGTATGATTGTTCCTTTCAAACGTCGTCGAAGTGGAAAATATGCTCCTCTAAATTCTTTTCTCGATCTTTCATCTCCTATCTTACCAGCACTACACAGTGCTGATATTCTTTGTCCTGCCTTTCGAGAAAAGAATAAAACATCCTCAGAAAAAAGCCCCAATTCAAAAGCTTAAAATATCAGTCAATGTGTATACTACAGTATTAGAAGTATGGCTATTGTAAAGGATGTATAATATTCAAACTAAAGCGATCTCAATGAACTTGTCAGAGATTTGGGCTTGTCAGATTCAAATGTTGAGCTTTATTTTGCCAGGCTCAAAAAGTAGGATTTCCTGATTGAAAATGTTCAAGTAACAAGCCAAAAGTACGTCATAAACATGCCTCAAAATTCTGTACTTATCAAGCTTCTCTGTGCAAAGGAATGAGTTATCTGGTCTCTCTGAGGCATTTGTAATTACATGTAATCCAGATGAATGGAGGCTTTTTATTGACAACTCCTCCAGAAGCATTAAAGTTTTATTTCTCTATGCTTGGAATAAGCTTCCATCCTTCCCTTTGGCTCATTAAATATATCTCAAAGACAATTACAACAGTGACAAGATCCTACTACAAGCTTCATAAGATAGCATTTTTGAACGGTATCCAAGAAGGTTTTGCCACGTTTCCATGTCATCTCTGTCTTTGAAACAGTATTCATGCCACACCTAAATTATCACAAGAATTACTGGCAATAAAGGAATGAGGTTATGTGTTGCAGGGAAAAATGTCAAGCATGAGCAATTGATCAACCCTCTAAAGTTGTTGTTCCCTCCATGTCTTTTAAAACTAGTTCTGATGAAGTAGTTTATTAAAGCTCCTAACAAAAAGTATGCAGCCTTCAAATACATTCAATATTTCCTACTCAAACTCTCTAAAGCACAGGGAAGTTTATTCTCGTTGTTGAACCACGAATCAGAAAAATTAATAGTGTGTTCAAAATTCCCTGAAATGAAAAGTAAAGGAAGTCGGAGAATTTTGTATTAGTGTGTCCTTGCTCTTCTGGCAACCAAAAGGCTCACACTTATGTGGAATTGGTTGAGCACCTAGTAAAAGCTGTGGCTAAATTGGCTGCAGGATTTTCTTAAAGGCGAACTTTTTGATGCCCACCTTAACATGTTTAAATATAATATAGAATCATATTCAGAGAAGCTAGGAGCGCTTCCATTAAGATATAATGAACTTTGAACATAGATTAAAAAGAGTATACAATGAAAACATAAGAGACTAAATTTCGGTGCTTGCAGAGGAAGGATTTAAATTATTAACGAAAATAGAAGAAAACTGTTTACTTCTAACTTTTTTCACTGGTTTTTATTTATTTATTGTGACACTTTCAATAAACTTGTATAAATTTACCTATTTTTGTTTTAGTCGTAAAATGAATGAAAAAAAAATATGCCTATTTTTCCTAAATATTTCATGATACAAGCCACAGAAGCAAAGCTTAAAATAAATAATGTCTATTTTATATTGATTGGCAGTAAACAGAGTCAGAAAAAAATACATAAGGAATAGGAACAAACTTGTTTCAGAAATTGTAACTACAAGATTTGATTTCAATGGCACCTAATTAGCATAATTGAATATTGCCTTGCAGCAAAAGGACATGACCTAGTTTCGCATTCTTTTTGAAGAATGGAAATATCTTGCTTTTTTTTTACGTTTAGGCATTTCTTCACCGAGAGAGAGTTTTGCTCAGAGGGTTTACAAAATATGAAGAAGTTGGTTGTTTTTAAAATTGAAATCTCTTTGCTGGAATATCAATAATCCTACTGCAATCTAATGACGGTCAAACTTCTCACATGAATACTCCTTTTTTCTTTTCGATTACCCTGCATCATCGTTCATAACACTCATAACCGTTTGATTAGCTCTTCCTCTAATATAATATGAATACTCTATCCTACATACGCAGCCCCAAGTAGAGTTATAAAAAATATTGAAACATACCTAAAATTTCTTTAGTGTCAAAACTACCTTCCATGAAATCTTTTTTCATGTATCATTCAAATTATACTGAACCACGGCAAATAATGTCTTAAACCTTGTCATCTAATCTGGTACTACAAGCCGAGATACCTTTACCCCAAACAACTAAGTGTAATCAAATGAAAATCTTGCCTTCTCAGTTATCTTGCGGCAGAAAACAAATTTGCCTCCACCAAAACAAGTTAATTGATTTAACATCGAATTTATCCTCTAGTCCCTTCCATTAGAAGAATCGACCTGTTGATACTTAAAAAAAGAGCTACAGTATCGAGGGAACCGTTTAAACCTGCCTTCTCAAGGCCATAAAAAGTAAAAAAAAGGAAATCAGTCTTTAATGGTACATGACTTTCCAAGAATAGATTCGCCTATAGTCATATAAAGGCGTACAGATGTGTTCTAGTATAACAGGGGTTTAGAGCAGCTCATTCTAGTTAAATTAATTATTCGAGATGAATATATGATAAAATTTATTAATGTGTTTTTTCGGCCAAGGTCACTTCTTTCACATGGTCTTCTAGGCTGTTTGAACCAATTTTAGGTCTCTCTTACTACAAGTATCCTTTAAGTTAAAACAGCACTCTATTACAGAAAACTGTAATTCAATGGTTATTAAACATGCCTTGTCACAAGATATTTGCTTTCAATCTTTGCGTTTGAAAACTCATAAATAGACTAAAAGCGTTCTGTATAACATTCAATTTCAGAAGTTATCCTTTAGGAATATCTGAAGCATCTCTGTACCTGCAAAATCCTGGCAATTTATTTCATTTGACAGATATTTTAACTCTTTCCCAAGATAGATCGGGGTTATGATATTAAATTGACCTATTGGATGGGTTTTAAACTCTAGCCACCGTACAGAGAAAGAGAAAAATGTTGAAAAGTGGTCAGTCATTTCTAAGTCGATATAACACGACCATCCACCTCGATGCATTCGTGTAGAGGAACCACTCAACTTGTATTTCGCTTAAGGATAAGTGGCAATAGAACTTCTACTGCCTAGCTTTTTTGCATGAGGCGCTAGCACAGGGGGATGCTATAAAACTCCCGCAACATCTAATAGCCTCCCTCTTTTCTAACTTGGTCCCCACTGGACAGCCTCACAGAAGGGGCGTCCTCGCTTAATTGTGGTTTACATTGGCGGAGCCTACTGCACAAGCTCTAAGATAATAGGCTTTCTCCCTTAATCTTCCAAACGGTTGGAAGGAGTAGAGATACCATCTGATCGCTTGGATCTATAGAAAACAACACCTCTGCTCTGAGCAACGAAGGTGTTTTGCTCACTGAGAAGTGAGCGAATTCATGAAAATGTAGAAGACTAGGGGATGCAACAAAAACACTAGGAGAGGGCATAATGTACATAGACCTTAAGAAGCAAGATAGTACAAGAAGAGCCAACACAAGTAAGAACCTTGACAAATTGTTAGAGCAAATGGACAAAGATCTTTGTAGTATTAATACATATTATATTTCGAGCTTTTCGCTTTTGAAGCTCTTTATTACTCAATGAAAACCTACAGTTTAACATTTGGTCCAAACCATGGATATTTACTGTGTATAATAGCACCGTGAAGTCAATCAGTATCTGGAATACATTTTCCAAATAAGAATACAAAATGTGGCTTAACTTGGCTGTTCTTAGAAGCAGGATTTCTTTTCAACAAAGCCGTCACTGAAAGTGACGGGTTTGAGTGAACACAGACTTTTGAATCTTCTTCACTCATCTTCATAGCTTGGAATTTAACCATATGCAATCTCATATTAGCAGCGTGAATTTAATTTGATCATGGTTCATTACTAATACTCATTTACTCATAGGTTTCGTTGAAGAAGAAAATAAATTCTTTATCATGGTGCCATTATTTGAGTAAATGAAAATACATATTTTCCAAAAGATTCTCAGTGAAATTTAATAGAAGAATAAACTCTGTTTGTAAAGAAATTAGAAGCAAGAATTTTATCTAGACTTTCATGGAGAACATGTAAAATAAATGGTCATACTAAGAAATCCTGATGATACGTACTTATGGCATTTTGTTCGCTTTAAAGGTTGACACTTTATTCGCCTAAAGACATTTTTCCAGAGATGAATGCTCTTCAGTTAATGGGTCATGAGTGAGAGAACCTTTTGGATTTTCAAACTGCCGTATTAAATAAAGAAATAGGCACGAATTATATGATAATAAGTTTTACAATAATGATCTACATATATGGATTGATGTTTTTGTTATTTACAATCTGAAGTTCTATTTAAAAAGTGCCATAGGGTTTTTCTTTCTTCAAATGATTGAGAGTAAACAACTCTTTATATGAAAAATATTGACGTTTACTTTTTTAATGAGTTTACAACAATAATACGCTTAAATCATCTGTAGGCCTTCAGAAACGACTATGTACTTTGAAAGATCCCTTTTAGCATTTCCGAATCTACTTTTTGAGAACACAGTCTGCTAAAAAAAAGAGTTGTGGAGTTTCTCTTTGTTTTCATGATAATTTAACCGTAAAAAAATTATCATTTCTATTTGTATGTATGATTTTGAAAAGACTTGATTCTTGTTTTGAAACGAAGGATCTCATAAGTTGGCATGATATTTTTATCGCTATATCGTGGTCGAATTATGTTTTCATCTTAGACTAATAGTGACTGCACTTACAAAAATAAAGATAATAAATTCACTCAGCTAAAAAGGAAGGGAAGAAAATAAAACACTAAAATATATACAGCTAAAAGATAAAGATAAAGGTTCATAAGTACGAAAATCTTTGTTCTTCCATGATGAAGCCAAGTCACTACACTCTATTATCAATACTCGCATAAATAAAACAAATTCTCATTATTCGAAGCAGCCAGAACCAACTGCCACTATACAAATGAAGAAAAATAAGTACTACGCCAAAGCGAACTGATTCTCTCACAACATATTGCAATACATTTAGCAATCACTTTACTAAATTGAAAGAATAAGCCTAGATTTAAAAAGTCTAAAAAAACTCGAGTTTATCTTTCCGAAAGAAAACTATTGGGATTTTATTAATTAAAAATCTTTTTTTGTCTTTGAGAATCTACAAAGGCAGTATAGGGCAATCTCGTTTGAGAGGAAACCTTTGTGAAAAAAGTGCTGCAGGATTACTTTCATCTTTTCTAAAGGAGACAGACCTTCATTGTAGGGGGTGGGGGTTAGGTTACACAATATTGTTTGCTCTCTTCTCTTCTTTAGTACCGCAAACAGTAATGATGCTTTAGTGCTCGTAAAAAATAAGAGACACTTGAACCTCAGGGCAGGGACAAGAATTGAGCTAAGGTAAGGCGTTTAAACTCTTCTCTAGATATACATATTTATCGATCAGACAAAGTTAGTGAGCTCTGCCTTACAAAGAATATACATACATATGCAGAAACTAAGTTCTCGTAAGAAATATTGGTACTCCGACAGTCAAAACAACATCGTTTAGCCACAAAAACATCTTGGTCATTAATGTGAATTAAAGCGGTTCTTTTCTTATACAGAGTCAGCCCCAGAAAACGGGCCTGCGCACACTTTTTGTGATATATCCTTCATTCATTTACTAATTACCCCCACTTTGCCGAACAAGACAAAAGCAACGCCTGTTAATACAAATAGATTTCAATGGAAGCTTCAGCAAAGATTATACTGCATCAAACATTACTAAAATAAAGGCTCGTTCAAGAAATTGCAGGACACTTTCGTGCATCAATTCGAACTCGAAAAATCCCATTCAAAAGCATAATTCAGGACTGGGTGGACCACTTCGAGAACTATGTGACAGTGGGGAACCGTAATGTAGCTAGTCACAACCGTTTAAGCAACTCAGGACTCCGTAGAAAGCGTACAGCTGAGCTGGCCGAGAGCCTGAGACAATCAGTTCAGCAGAGTCTAAAACGCTCTCTGCGCAAGTGAAGTCAGTCCCTCGGTATATCCCGTTAGACTTGCAGGAGAGTACTAGTAATGGATGTAAAGTCATACTCATACAGAATACAGAGGAGGCAGATCCTTACAGCCTCGGACAATGAGCAGAGAAAGGCTATGGTAGATGGTAGTCAAGATACTGAAAAAGATTCAGGAGACCACAACTTTCCTTAACCTACTTTGGACGTCAGAAGAAGCTCACTTACATCTTGAAAGAAAGGTAAACTCGAAGACAAATGTCTTATGGCGCACCAGCAGACCAAATTAGGTAGCTATCAAGCTCCTACACTCCATTAATTACACGGTTTAGACTGCAATCTCATCCAGAGAATCATCGGACCATTCTTCTTCCAGGAATCTTGCGGGACAGTGACAGTAACCAAAGAGCGGTATGTTAGGTCCTCAAAACATTTAAAAGGGAGCTACGGACCCTGCTCTCATCGCTTACGGAGAAGCTATGGTCATAGCAAGAAGGAGCAAGCTCTCACACCTCAAACCCGTCCCAAGTTTGGATGAAAGAGAACTTTGGTGGCCGTGTGATCAGAATCAAGACTGATTTTGAGTGGGCACCTCACAGCCGAGACCTTAGCCCCCTAGATTTCTTTCTCTGGCGCTACTTTAAAGACCAAGTTTATGCATAGAGACCCAGGATAATAACGGAACTCAAGCAAGCCGTCAAAAAGGAGTTCAGAGCCATTAATCGGTTTGTTTATTAGGACGTCATGGACAACTTTGTGCTGCAGCTCTAGAAGAGCACATAGCAAAATGGAGGTCATCTCGAACACGTCCTTTACAATAAAGAAGAAAAGTCCGAAGACTTTGATGTTTTGGTATGATGTTTTTAAACACAATAAACTACTTATCACTAAAGTTTTATCCTATCGTTGCATAAAATTAAGAAATGAGGCCTATCGAAATTTTGGGCCCGTTTTGGGGGTTGACCTTTTATTTAAGTGATTTCCCCCAAAAAATATTTCGAAAGAGGAATTTATTTGGTTTGTTCTCATGCGATATTTTATGAGACCTAATTTCATTTGTTTCTAGAAAGCAGCAAACAACGATAATTATTTTTTAATGAGGGAATGTAGTTTGTGCAGGAATACAAATAGAAGAACTAAAATGGACGCTCTTTAGTAAGTCCAAGTTTCATTATTTCCCAACTAAGAAGCCAAAACCAAATGCAGCAGGTGTTTTTGGAGGAGAAGAATAGGGCGTTTCGAGTTAGAGAAAATGAAATATGTGCAAAATACTTAGAGAGGAGCCTACTTGCGACCCTCGGCAAGGATATCTAAAAGGAGGTTAGGCAAATTTGAGAGGGTTGCGCTTCAACGTTCTTCCGAGCACTGATTTGTCTTCTCTTTAAACGAGCCGGCATTTGAACTTTCTTTCATACATTATTTGTTCCCTTAATTTGACCAACCTGAGATCATCTCATTAAAAACCTGTACAAATATTTTCTTCTTGGTTATTGCTTGTTAGTTATAGGGAAGTTTAAACTATTATGAACATTAATATAATACACAGAACTGTATTTCCTAATGATAAAGTTGTTAAAAATCATAAATATATATATATATATATATATATATATATATATATATATATATATATATTCACCTGCACGAGAACGTAGCTAAAAGAGTGTTAAATCTCCAAAAATCTTGATAACAGCTGTGATTTAACTTGTCGTAGTTTAGATAATATTCGTGTTGGAGGAGAAATTAGTCTTCAGTTACTCTTGCACCAAAGATTGTACAATTTAACCAGATTTCCTGGATGCCTTCCCTGATGTTTGGCACACTGTTTGAGTTTGAGGTAGTTCCATAGATAATTGAATGGGGTCACATTCGGTGATTTTGTGGGTGAATCTATATTTGTGATTGTTTCTAAAATTTCATCATTTCAGTGAGTTACAGTCCTAGCCTGGTGAACTCAGGTGGTGTGATCCTGGAAGAAATGGATTGGGATGTTATATTTCGCGTTAAGATGAACGTCAAACGGCAAAACCTAGTCATCTAGTAGCTCGATGTAGGGATACTAGTCCTAATTGTTTTGAAATTTACAAAAGTACCCATTTTCTCATAATTAAATGACCCAAATTCATCTTTACTTGCTTGGACCGCACTCTGCATACATTTTTCCTTGAAGGCCATATGATGTTTACAATGAATACAAAGCAGGATATCATTCCTATTTAAGCAGGAAAGTAATTAATCGGATCAAATGACAAGTTTCCTGTCTTCAAAGCTTATCAATTCCAATTAGTTACTCTCTCTTTCATTACTTTCGATCGACTAACGAAGCATGCCTCTAAAGCTTGTCTATTCGAGAGAATTCCAATTTTCCCGCGTAGTCGAGTGGTGTACAACCTTGTGGTTATTGAGATTAAAGGGGTTGGTTCGATCCCAACCGTTGCAATTAGGGGAGAATTCATTTTACCAAAAAACATTATTCATCTTATCTTTTCTTTCCTTGAGATTGATTTGAATAAATTAGGAGGTAGGAGAGGGAATGTCTGCAAAATAAAGGTAATCCATACTGATACGACAGAAATCACGCAAGAGAATTATTTTGTATAATTCTAGTGGCCTGAAATTTGACCCAAGTCCCCTAACTGCCTGTCAGATTGTCACCCATTAAGCTATTTGGCACAATAACTCAAACCCACCAAAGCGTCAATTTATTAAATTTATTAACGCTTCAAACTAGGAACAATATCTTTTGCCAGCTCAAAATATTAAAAGCTCACTATCCATATCACATACAAATAAAGAACAAAAACCAGTTCTAAAAGCAAAAACAACAACCATGGTGCTTGGGTAATATAGAATTTATGTATTTCACAAACAATATATATATATATATATATATATATATATATATATATATATAATTATATATTTATATATTGTGATAGAACGAGTTGCAACTGCGTTAATTTCAACTTCTATCACATATAAATTTAAAACCACGATGGGTCCACGTGCATCTTCGTTTCGAAGCTTGGCGCCTTATCACAGCCACCGGATGTCAATGTTTAAACAAGGAGATATCGTTCCCCCGTTCTTCCCCATACGCCGACCTCGCCAGATTAATTTAGGCTTATGGGAAGATAAGGCATTGTTCTCCGGCTCGGCTGTGCGTTCCCTCAAAGCTCCCACCCCATTGTCCCCCACGCCAAGGAGATGTCCTGGCTATTTATATGGAAACTTTACCACTAAGATCAGAATGGAGATCCAGATTTTCGTCTCGAAACATCACCACGACCCTCTCTCCCTTTGTGCGCCAAGGGACCTCGACCTCGAGATTCACCATCACTTGTTCAGAAGGAGGACAATATTCCTTGAGTGCCAAAGGTTCGAGCCTTTCGTGACGCCAAGTCCCCAAGGCTTCCCCCTCGTGTTCAGTAGAGAACAACGTAGAACAGCCATTGTTCTTTTGAGTCCTTCGCCAGGAAACGGTTCTAACCCTTCCCACTTGTTGTTCAGAGGAGAACAACATTAGAACAGCCAGTGTTCTTGAGCCCGTAGACAAGAGACGGTTCTCGCCCCCCCCTCCTGTTGTTCAGAGAAGAACAACATTAGAACAGCCATTGTTCTTGAGCCCGTAGACAAGAGATGGTTCTCACCAACCCCCTTTGTTCAGAAAAGAACCACGTAGAACAGCCATTGTTCTTTAAGCCGTTCGTCGAGAAACGGTTCTCATTCCCAAGACGCTACGTCAGGATCATCCTATCCCCCCCCCTTCGGCTGGAACTCGCCAGCGGACCGGAAATTCCTTCGCGCCACCTTTCACTGCACCACTTGTGTAAAGTTACGTAAGCCAAACATCACCTTTGAGTACTTAACCCTTTTGTCAATTCTATCCCCTGCTTTAAATGGCTTATCGAACCATCCCATCTCTTCAACTCTATATTTGTTTTACCTTTTTAAATCCTTTAAATCCTCGGATTAGCCCGAGCCCCCACGACCTTTTCCATTCTCTGTTTATGTCAATATTTTCCGTCTTGTGTTTGTTGATAGTTATTATTAATAAAACTCTATTTTATTAATGATAGCAATATTATTATCCTTGAGCTCAGTTCCACTTCTTAAGCATAGCGAAGATACATAATATCGGCTGCCAGACATTAACGCACTCTAAAGATAATTAAGGAAGTTCCCTCAACGAATAGTGATATATGGTATATCGTCGGGAGTTATTCTACGACATATATATATATATATATATATATATATATATATATATATATATATATATATATATATATGAAAAGGGGGGATAAAAGAAACCACAAGTGGTACCAGGTTCTATCGTATTGAAGTTTCGCTCCTCTGGAGTTTCCTCAAGCTAACAATAAACTAAGGCAAGAAATGAACCGGACGCCAACTTATATTCGATAATGTTCTGTCCTTATCGAATATATGCCGCCGGTTTGGTCCATTTCTTGTCTTAGATTTTGTGAGTCTGAGGAAGTTCCAGAGTAACGAATAAAGTTAGAACGTACTTGGAAACAATATCCGCTGGGATATTGCATTCTTCGCTAACCTCACGCACTACATTGTGAGTTTTTATTTCATATATATATATATATATATAGGTGCAACAAAGCCCACAGGGAAAAATAATACGAGGATTCCAAATACTTTTGAACTTTATTTTGAGTTCTTTATCAACGAATAACAGAAGTATTGAAAACTGTAATACTTATAGGGATGATACAGAGGAGAGGGAACGCCCACAAAAAAGAAAAAAAAATCAACAAAATGGAATAATATGAAATGGAAACCCTTAGGAGGAGCGAATATAAATACAAAATAAGATCATTAAAACAGGTGAATTCCAAAGACTAAAGGTTGACAAGATCATTAAAATACCGCCTAGGCAATTATGGAGGGAGAGAATCTTAACGAGAGATTAACCCTCGAGATCAAGATCTAAAAACCAAGGTAAAATGGAAATAAATACAGACACAAACATGAGTCTACATAGAGGCACACAAAATAAAATCAAATTGTTTATTAAGATTAATATAAATATTCAGTTTCAAATTGAAAGTTTCGACAGTACATTGTGGATATAATTTTTAAAATAACTATTAAGTTTATACAAGCCAGGACTCAAATTCAAATTCGGAAATTTACTAATAAGAGTTGATTCAATGATATTTCGGGAAATTGTATGTATCGGAGATATTGTATTGTTTGGAATTTGTCTAAAATCGTCTGTCATAATAACGATACAATTTAATATTTAACAAATTTCCCAGGGCGAGAAAAATAGGTGGCGTCATCTTTCTTATTTAGCGGGGACGTTTCGACCACAATACAGTCATCTTCTAAAGCCTAAATAATAAATACAAGAACAAAATATTATTCAATATTGAGCACAATTCTAGAGTTAGGGCTAGAAATTTGAGAGTTATTTTAGCTTGGAATAGAAGACTTAGTGTTAAATCATTTTTAGAAATGAGTTTAATTTTTCAGTAAAAAGACGGAAAATTTTATAAATATTTAAATTAGCCAGTCACTATAAAATTACTATAATTTTATAAGTCAGTAGCGTTTTAATTTATGAATGTAAAATTTATATAAAACTGTTTTGAAATTAGTATTAAACGAAGAATTAAAGCACAAATTTCCAAAGATTTTCTGTTTGAAAATACATACCTCGCCATAATACAGTTTACACAATGCTCTAGCCTTAAATACAGAGTAAAAAGACTGGAAAGATCCCCAAAACATTTAATCTATTGCGTGCAAAATTACTATAATTTCATAATTTAAGAGCGTTTGATTTTAAAAATTAATCTTGTTATAAAAAATTTAATATTATTTTTAAACGAAGAATTAAAGCAAAATTATCCAGAAACTGGCTGTATAAAATCACAGCCCTTTCCATAGTGCGGGTTACACGATGCTCCAGGTTGACCCAACTAGCGCCAAACTGCGCGTGGCAACCCATATACAAAAAACGTTTAGCTAAGTAGGAAGGAGACCGACGACAAATCACTATTTAAGTCCGGCCAAGCTGTTTTATATATACTTTCCAAAATTCGAAGTCAAATCGGGCATTTATGCGAGTTTTAAATCTAAAAAAATTCTATAGAGATTTTGCTCTTACGTTTTATTTCTTGATCTCTGATGGCTGGATTTTTTGGGGGTCGAGATATCTTGCCTCTTTGAATACTTATCTCCAAATGGGAGGAAAATCTTGCCTTCAGAGTTCTCACAGAGCTTCCATTATATTTGCCATGGGAACACTCAGGACATTTAAATAAGTATAGTATCGAACTCCCAAGATTCTTTGGAACCGGATCTTTTATTGTAAAAATAGATTTTGGACTTATTTCGTAAACCAAGGCAATTCGAAATTTTATCTCACAAAAATATTTCTTTAAAAATGTGCGTAATTTTCGGCTAAGGACTTCATTATCAATATCCAGCTCTGGCATAATCAAGTAATGTCTCTCCTCGGCCACCGTTATCTTAGGGTGACCTGTTTGGTACACTCCACTTAAAAATGAAGGATTGACTTTTCAACAATATTTAAAGGGAAAACATTGTGCAAAAAGAAGGATTTGAGCTACTTAAATTCTTTGTCAATAGGAATATAAGATAAATAAAGATTGTTACGCGCGGTGAAAAAGGTTCTTAATGGACGAGATTTTATATTTAAAATGTAACCAACTAAAATGTTTAATTCTTACCTCGTATTAATGGGCTTCCTGTAAACTGATGTTTATAGACTATTTTGATTTTTCCTTAATAAAAAATCTAAAAAGGGGCCTCTAAATGCATCATAAAAAGCTGCTGTCAAAGAGCGGATTTGAGACCACATATCATCCGATCGATTTGCTAGTAAATCTGACCATCAAGATTAAACACCGAGTCACCAAATACAAGGCCCAATAAGGAAGAAAATTGTAATTTAATAAGACTATGAAAAGTTGAGGAATAGTTAAAACTGTTTCTAAAATAATTGTCTGTTTCATTAACTAGTATGTTTGTAAACAGTTACTGAATATAGTAACCTTAATAATAAAGTACTAAAATTTGTTTTATATACTATCAATTCTTCTTGGAAATGGCAAGAATTGGTGATTGTGTATTCATTCTTTGCTAATGGGTATAGTAATTGCCCAACGTATTTTTCCAATTTGTAGGCTGGTAAATTATAAGAAACTAAGATGAGGCTTAATGGAATTTCAGGTTTGTGTAGTTAGATAAACAAGACAGTTTTCCCAAGCCAGAACCTGTGCAATGTAATTTTGAGTAACGTTTATGGCTGATAATTAAAAGAGATTTACTGTTATTAAGAATTGAATTTAATTTGTTCTCCAATTGAGATATACTTTGTTCTTCGGATCCATTAATCTTTTTTAAATTTATAGAAGTTTGCCAATATAATTTGTGTTTTTTTTTATGTAGTCTCCATTTCCTGTGTCTGGCCATATAATTATAAGTTTCTTGTTTTTCCCAAAGTTTTGAAGAATATATATATATATATATATATATATATATATATATATATATATATCACAGAAGTAGATAGACTCCCCTTATTACACGTTTAATCTGTGAAACTCGTGTATTAAATGTTTATCGGAAAGAAACAGCTAAAGAGTAGTCTGATTATGAAAGAATGAAACACCCGCCAGAGCCAGACATGCTGGGGCTTTTCTATGACGTGAAGAATTTCTGCCTAAACTAGAATATCAACCCACAGAATAACAGCTAGCTTGCTTAGCAATTATATAATTCACCAAGAAACTCATGGAATCAACAGTATTCCACCCTGGTCTACCTGTATTCGTTCAGAAATATGTTTAGGCTGTCAAGCTTATTGATCAAAATAACCTCTGTTGTAAAGCAGATTATGATGCGCAACGAGACTAAGTGAATCTGCCTACACATTGATGCATCATCATCAAATTTACTACTGTGACAGAGCAGCTAGAAGAAAACCCCTTCTTTCATCAGTAAAAATACAAAGGAGAAATGAGTGGGCGAATGAGAATGAAACTCATCTCTAACAGAAACAGGACCAAAGCGCATTCTTGGATTATTCGTAGACACGCTCTGTTTCTTTATTCTTATTTTTAAATGCTGAGGTTGCGTTAAACCTGGATTAATTTACATATTATAACATTTATTCGTATCACGTAAAATTACAAAACCGGACGAAAAAATAATATTTATATTAGTATCATAATTTTTGCCCATGATGCAAATAAAAGGTGGGAACAGTATTCGTTCGCAATTTTCTACTGCAAATCTTTGGCATAGATTTTTTTACATTCTCTGTCGATCATTTTCTTCTTTAAAACAATATAACTATTTTTACTTGATTTTTTCATACAATAATTAATTATGGAAATCTATAACCCTTCAATTTGCAGGAGAGTGATAAAGTCCTCTTTAGAATACGCGTGGAAAAGACAAATGAAGAGATGTTTCAGATTTCTTCAACATCATTATAGGTATGATAAAAAAGGTTATAAAAGAGCTGGAAGTTTCATGATACCAGGAAAAGGAGACATCGGAAATTAAAAAACAGTGTCGATGATCGCACGCCATCAGTAGGCAAGAATTCGTCGTTGAAGTTCAGGATATTATAAATAATAATTTCAGAAAGTCGATGCGTGGCATTGTAAGGGAGAAAGGTGTAGATGAAAAGAAAATCATGCTGGGTGTGCATAAGCACATTCGCTACTTTTCATACAAAATGAAGAAGAAACAATTTCTGTTTAAAGTGATGCGGGTAAAGGGACTCAAACACCCGCCAGAGCCAGATATGCTGTGGTTTTTCTATGACGTGAAGAATTTCTGCCTAAACTAGAAGATCAGCCCACAGAATAACAGCTAGCTTGCTTTCGCACCCAAGTACCTGTCCAGAGGCATAAAGATAAATATCACAGCGACATTCCTGGTCATCAGTATAATCATCAAATAAGGTAACGCTAGGCCCGAACCACTTCTCTCCTCAGGGCGCCAACCTGAACACAGGCGCCTATATCCGTGTTCAGCACGAGATGGTGAAGCCCTGATTCGGCCAGATAGCTTCACAGAGGCCTTACGTGTGGCAGCAAGACTCGCTGCACTGCGACACTAGCCGCAAGACAGAGGCCTGGCTGTCAAACAATTTTCTCAATCACACAGCAACTGACATTTGGCCTCCACTCTTGCCTGACTTCCCCTTACACCTGACTTCTTTGTGTGTGTGAGAAAAGAGGCTAATAAAACCAGCTGCAGAACGAAGTAAAGCTGAGGACGAGGATTACCAGGGAACTTGGGCATAAAACGGGAGATAGTGACGAAGGACATTAGCCGGTTCCGAGGTGGCCTTCGAGGCTGTCATTGAAGCCACATGCAGGTTCATGGAGTATGATGGACATAAAATGTCCATCACACTCATCATCTCCTTACCCATACAAGGGCTTCAAATGGTTAGTAGAAAAAGTTCATAACTAAAAATCATATGAAACGATTTTGATGTGATTGCACCTGAATATTCTTGTACCAACGTGATATAAAGTGTTCTAAAATTAACCCTTAAATGCAATTGATAGCGCGGCGCCGTCAGTTGCAAGTTAGCACCCGTTCAAGCAACATGGCCTCCTCAAAATCGAGGCCAGGGCAAAAATCAAATTTATGGTGAATCTCGGGTGAGAGAACAGACAAATCATTGACTCTTTGAAACAGGTTTATGGTGACTATGCCCCCCAAAAATCATCCGCCTAAAAATGGATAAGTCGTTTCAAAAGTGAAAGATATGAGATTGAAGATGATCCCCGCAGTGGCAGGCCATCCACGTCAGTTTGTGTGGAAAACATTAATGCTGTTCGAGACCTGATTGAAAAGGATACACGAATAACCACAGAATCAGTAGCAGACACACTCAAATGGTCCGTGGGTTCTGCACACGTAATTCTGGTGGTGAGTTTGCGGATAAGCAAGCTTTCCACCCGAAAGGATTCCTAGGCTGTTGCACGTAGATCTTTGAATGGAAATTTTGAACAAGTTGGATGCAGACCCTGAAGCTTTTATGCAGAGAATTGTGACCGAAGATGAAACATCGCTCTAACAATAAGATAAAGAAGACAAAATTCAATCAAAGCAGTGTCTATCCAGGGGTGGAAGTGGGCCAGACAAGGAAAAATCTGAGCATTCAAGAGGAAAGGTCATGACCACTGTCTTCTGGGATACAAAGGAGGTTTGCTGGTTGACCTCCTCGAGGACAAGAAAACAATTACAGCCAATTATTATAAAGGCCTTTTGAGAACTCTGCTCAAGAAAATTGCGGAAAAACGCCCTGGGAAGCTGCAGCAGTGCGTCCTCTTCCACTACAAAAATGCACCTGCTCACGGCGGAGGCAGATAAGAACTGTGGTACGCAGATCTCGATGAGAAATCATCCGAAGTACCCCTACAGCCCCTACTTAACCCCAATCGACTTCTTTTTGTTTCATAACCTAAAGAAAATCATTGAAAGGAACTCATTTTCCATCAGTTAAAGATATAAAGAGTGCTGCCTTTACAGGGTTTGAATCGCATGACCCTCAGTTTTACACAGATGGAGTTAAAGGCTGGTATCGACGTTTGCAGAAGTGTATTGACTTGTATGAGGCCAAGGTGGAAAAATAAAAATAATAACTTAGACCGTTTTTCCAACTGTCGTTTTATATATATATATATATATATATATATATATATATATATATATATATATATATATATATATATATAAAAATGTAAGAAATAATTATATAATAGTATATCTATATATTTAAAATAATTTGTAAAACACAGTCTATACATCGTGTTTCTACGATATATATATATATATATATATTTATATACAAAGAAAGGGCAACTACAGGTTCTGCGGGTGATAATACAACCACCACAGGGCTATGCCATTTTTATTTTCTGCCTTTCAAATAAATTTGCTCTTTCTTTGTATGTTCAATGGACAGTGAGCCTTTAAATTGTGAGCGGGTAAGAGAATGTGGTATAAAAATTAGCTTAGGGAGATACTGGGTTTGATGGGGTAACGCTTTGGGCGAAATATAGTTACTGTGCCTGGCAATCAGAAGACCCGGGTTCGAGTCCCGGCCAGGAATTTTCCAAAACTTTTTTTCCCTGGCGTTATTTCTTTCTTCTCGGTAAAGGATCGCCTTTACTCTGCCGCCCTCTGCTCCCTTTGATTCTGGATTCTTCTAATGTCCCTCTCTCTTGCCTTTAAAAAACTCCGGTTTCTTGTCTCATTTGCTCATTCGCGTCCAATTCTTCTTTCTCTTTTACTATGTTTATATATATATATATATATATATATATATATATATATATATATATATATATACATATATATATGGCGTCACGTCTAGCTGGGCAAGGTAGGCTTATCAGTGGCTAACATTTTCCTTCTCTAGTAAAATATGCACAAAATTAAACAATATTATGAAGGTATCTATGATTATTATGCATAAAATGGAAAATATTGAATTTTTGGCAGATTAAGTAGGCAATAGGCATAATTCGGCTCTGACTTTCAATCTCAGTACGTAAGCTACGGCGTTGCTGTAACTGAGTTCAAGACAGTATTCTTGGTTTGATCATCACAACTAGCACGAATTTTTTCACCGTTAAGAATTCTTAATAGGCAAGAGCTTGAAGATCCGAGCATTCCTGATAGGTAAAAATTTGACGACATTATTTGATGTCCCATTGTTGTGCTGATAAAGGGAGAGGTATTACACGATGTTACAGTGTTTCAGGATATCAGCCCCCCAAAGTTTACAAATATATACTTTGAGCATGATAGAAAAGTAAACAATAGGTCCAACACAACAACATCTACAGAAAATCTTCTGTGACCTAAACAACTTAAATAAAGTGAGTACAAATTTCACCCTTTGTATTACTCCTACTCAATAGATTTGTTCTGTAATTCTCCACTTCTCTGCATCTCATAGTTCGTCGCTAACAAGATAAAGTGGTTTTGTGCTTGAATCCCATAATAAATCCATCTCATCTACTTTTTTATTTTCGAAGAATATTGCTATTGTACCTTTGTTCCTTCTTAAACCATTTCAAACTACTCATTCTTTCTATTTATCCATTTTTATTTGTTTTGTCTTTGACTCTGTTTTTTCTCTTTTTAAAAATATAACATCATTACTTGAACCAGTTCTATCTTTATTCTCTATTGCAAATGATATTTCCACTTGTGCACTCTCTGGATTTGAGAGTAATATTTATTTTAGAATCATTGATAAGAAAGAACCATTATTAGTGCTATTAGAGCAGTAAATATCTAATTTTACACTGATATGGATGTTAAATGCTTTCTAACTCTAACTCTATTGCACGCGATGAGTTTAATTGATATTCGTTAGGATTAAGAAGGTTAATCCCACTGAGCTGTCATTGTTCTCTGGGTGCATATCACAGCTGATCACAGGGGTAAAGATTTGGGGAATAAACTAGAAAATATCAAAATAGGAGAAAAATTGATGCAGGAGGAAGTGAGAGAGCACGCAGCATAACTGACTCTGTCCTTACTATTCAGAAATAGGGTACTGGTAAACTTAGACGAAATGTCATTTCAGAATTCAGTGAAGTTGACCCACATCGGGTGAGTTCAGTCGGTGGTCAGAGTATAATTTATTTCGATTTCTTGGCGGCTGAGATAGTTTGTAGAAATTAGTTTAATCTTCAATGAGTAATAAAATGACGAAAAATTAGTAAAATCTGTATAAATTCCATGTGAATATATTTGAAACAATGGGAATAAGGGTTTTAAAGAGCTTTCATTACTGAGGTGATGATAGCGACTACCCCATCTTTTTTCTTAAAAAAAAGTCAAAGACGTTCAAAATTAGCTATAACTAAGCCAAATGGCCAGATCAATTGGTTTTGTGTTATAAAACTCATTTTTTATTCAGGATTTTAAATAGGACCAAAGTTTTGCCTTTATGGGTAAATTTTCAATGAAAACGATAGATTCTGCAATCATCCATTCAGACAGAGGCAGATTCGAATTCATTTCTAATCCAATTTTCTATTAAACGCTTGACTTCTCATTCGTTCTAATTTAATTTGCTGTCAATTGGGTGAACACAATTCGTTTCCTCAACCTCAAAATAATCCGTATAGAATTTTAATAAAATCTAGAAAGACTTAATTTACTGGATTTTAACAGAATTTTCAGAACAAGAGGCAATATTTTCGATTTTATTTATTTTGATAAGCTCAATATTTTGAAAATAAATTTTCTTTGTAGCCCTTAAATCAGAGTGGACAATTTTAAATTATATTTTCCTGACAAGGGTATACGTATCTGGGTTGTCTGTCGTGGGTTTTTCATTTCTGTGAAGGAAGCAATGCCATATTTGAATTCTATCCTCAAACTACTTTGGAAAAATGAAAAATGTGCTGCTTGGAATTAATGCGGGGAACTCGAATGCTATGATCTACAAATGCTTGGGTGTTAATTTTAGCACAGTGCAGAGAATTATTAAAGATTTGGATGAGCCAGGATGTGTTTATGGATGTACTGCATCTCAGAAAAACCGAGGGCTACATTATGCTTACGTTTATTTTGGTGAAAGGCTGCAGACTCAATCAGGAGGTATACATCAAGTGTCTAAAGCAGTTGGTGTCACTTTAGATATAGAAAGTTGCTGCTGGAAGTCCATACGTGTAGCAGAGGATTTTGCGCCCTGCCAGACAAGCAGAAATAGCTAGTTTCAATCTCTCAGACAATTTCTTTTATAACAGCACTCTAAACATATGACCTCCTAACTCCCTAGACTGCAAGTCACTGAATTATAATGTGTTGGTAGAAATTTAGAATCAAACTACTTACATGATTGAATAATAATAAATTAATTATGAGTAAATACTTAATTCACAGTATGAAATAATTGGAGACATTGAAAAGTCTTTATTACAAAGAAAGTGATATACAAATGTTTTGGTAACTATAGTCAAGACCAAAATACACCACACCTTGACACTAACTGGTCAAATATTTCAACGGATGAGTATATAAACAATGAATGCTGTCTCGGATTTGATAGGATGTGATGTTTAGAGAAAAAAAGAAGAACAGCCGAAATATCCAAGTTCAGAGTTGGTTTTAGGAATTAAATATACTGTATATTGCTTCTTTTATTCTGAATGTGGTAGGATATTTATTCTGATCTTTGATTTTAACGCTTTCTATTTTCAGTGACATCTGACAATTTATTATGTAATTCCCTATATTGTGATGCTCTCTTTTAGCAAGGTCAGACAACGTTCTATGGCTGATTCTTATATGTGAAGAAAAACAGGCAAACAACGATCGCACATGATAGAATTTGAAGCTACAATATTTTAGATTAGAAATAGTGTTACCTATTTACGTATCCTCCAGTCCCTTCATATTCATAAATTGAATATTACGTAAATATTAATAAATCTACCAATAATCTTCATATTAGAGTGCTTTTGGCAATATTTGTCATGTATATGCCAAATCTGTGCTGTTTTTTATCTTGCTCAGCACAATAAACTTTTACCCTCCTTTAAACTCGTTAGTCTACTCTACTCTGCGTGTCTTTTTTATCTCTTTTGTTTTTTTCTGATTTGTAGTCTATAAATTGTACTGAATATGACGACAATCTCCCTAACCATTTTGCTAAAAATTACCAGAGATCTATATAGTTAAATGGCTACTCAAAATTTTTGGATTAATATATAGATTTGAAGTGTATAATATATAGATCAGGCAATGGCTTCGCCACTTACCCTACATGAAGCAGCTTACTCTTCGCTCCTAAAATTAAAATTTAAAATAAAAAAACAGCCATGGTTAAATTTTTATATATTTTCTGAACTTCGTAAAATATAATAATTTAATAAAGGAACTCCAAACTAAATTTTCCCCCTTTCAAAATATCACGTAGCTAAAGTTTAGAGTTATAGAAGAAGATATATAAAAATAATTTTCTGAACTACACCATTTGTAATTCTTTGGGTTTTAAAAAAAATCACAAAATTTCGATAGTTATATTTATTTCTGAACTTTGATGAAAAAAAACACAAGTCATAAACAAACTAAGACGAAATTATTATTCAAATACTCAAAAAAATACCCTTCTTAAATTATAGAGTTAGTGAAAAATTCACAAAATTTCGATACTTATATTTATTTCTAAACTTTGATAAAAACATAGGTCATAACCAAACTAAGATGAAATTATTATTCAAATACTAAAAAAAATTCACTTCTTAAATTATAGAGTTAGTGATGATGATGATGATGATGATATGATTCACTTTACTCTCGCTAGCTCCTCAACTAGGCTATGAATAGTGAGCAGTGAATGTGTTTACAGATATTGTTTGTATTCTCGGTAATTTATATGTACTGAATAAATATCTGGCGCCAGTTTATACTTTTATAAGATTGGGAGTGAGTCGAAAAAATAGAATAAACCTGCGAGCTAATACGAGATCCTTTATTGACGTTTTGCTCACCCAGAGCTTATATGGAATGACAAAAAAATTCTACTCGCAGAAATTGAGATATCGAACGATTGGTCTTCAATCCCACGTGTGATAGAACGAGTTGAAGCTGCGTTAATTTCAACTTCTATCACATATTATTTAAAACCACGATGTTGCCCACGTGCATCTTCGATTCGAAGCTTAGCGCCTTATCGCAGCCACCGGACGTCAATGTTTAAACAAGGAGGTTATCGTCCCCCCGTTCGCCCCCATACGCCGACCTCGCCAGATTGAGTTAGGCTAATGGGCAGATAAGGCATTGTTCTCCGGCTCGGCTGTGCGTTCCCTCGAAGCTCCCACTCCATTTTCCCCCACGCCAAGGAGATTTCATGGCTGTTTATATGGAAACTTTACCACTAAGATCAGATTGGAAGTCCAGATTTTCGTCGAGAAACATCACTACGACCCTCTCTCCCTTTGTGCGCCAAGGGACCTCGACCTCGAGATTCACCACCACTTGTCCAGAAGGAGGACAATATTCCTTGAGTGCCAAAGGTTCAGGCCTTTCGTGACGCTAAGTCCCCAAGGCTTCCCCCCTCGTTGTTCAGGAAGAGAACAACGTAGAACAGCCATTGTTCTTTTGAGCCTTCGCCAAGAAACGGTTCTCACCCCCCCCCCCTGTTGTTCAGAGAAAAACAACGTAGAACAGCCATTGTTCTTTTGAGCCCTTCGCCAAGAAACGATTCTCACCCCCCCCCCCTGTTGTTCAGAGGAGAACAACGTAGAACAGCTATTGTTCTTTTGAGTCCTTCGCCAAGAAACGGTTCTCACCCTTCCCCTTTGTTGTTCAGAGTAGAACAACATTAGAACAGGCATTGTTCTTGAGCCCGTAGACAAGAGACGGTTCTCACCCCCCCCCCCCTCCTGTTGTTCAAAGGAGAACAACGAAGAACAGCCATTGTTCTTTTGAGCCCTTCGCCAAGAAACGGTTCTCACCCTTCCCTCTTGTTGTTAGAAGAGAACAACATTAGAACAGCCAATGTTCTTGAGCCCGTAGACAAGAGACGGTTCTCACCACCACCCCTTTGTTCAGAAGAGAACAACGTAGAACAGCCATTGTTCTTCAAGCCGTTCGTCGAGAAAACGGTTCTCATTCCCAAGACGCCACTTCAGGATCATTTTATTTCCCCCCTTCGGCTGGAACTCGCCAGCGGACCGAAAATTCCTCCGCGCCATCTTTCACTGCACCACTAGTGTAAAGTTACGTAAGCCAAACGTCACCTTTGAGTACTTAACCCTTTTGTCAATTCTATCCTGTGCTTTAAATGGTTTATCGAACCATCCCATCTCTTTAACTCTATATTTGTTTAACCTTTTTAAATCCTTTAAATCCTCGGATTAGCCGAGCCCCCACGACCCTTTCCATTTTCTGTTTATGTCAATATTTTCCGTCTTGTGTTTGTTGATAGTTATTATTAATAAAACTCTATTTTATTAATCATAGCAATATTATTATCCTTGAGCTCAGTTCCACTTTTTAACCATATCGAAGATACATAATATCGGCCGCCAGACATTAACGCACTCTAGAGATAATTAAAGAAGTTCCCTCAACGAATAGTGATATATGGTATATCATCGGGAGTCATTCTACGACATATATATATATATATATACTATTTAAATTTGGTATTAGGTGTGTAAGGTTTAACGCTATATCTTTGCAAACATTGGTCTCAGTCAAGTAAAGCATAGTGTTATTCGTTATAATAAGAGAATATAGTAGTTCCCTTTTGTTTTAACGATTCCTATCCCCTTTTTTTTGAAACTTAAGAAGCTGGAGTAGCTCAAGGAACGGTTATAATAATTTGTTTGTGTTTTTTTGTTTGATTTTAGTCAGTGGTTATTTAGATTGAGAAACTAAGTACGAATAGGTCAGTGCCCATATTTAGGTAGGCTAATTCTATAGAGGCATAATTCTTGTTGCAAGGAATTTTAGTTGGTTGACTAGTGCGCCCCCAAGTGCAAAGATGACTCAGTTCGAAATCTGTAAAGCGCAAGGAGAATCCTTGGGACTTTCCGGAAAAGAACTAATTAAGTACATAAGAGAGGAACGGATAACACAAGTGGAGCTTCACCATCAGATTGAATTAGCTCGGATTGAAGCAGAAATGCAAAGAAAAGAGGAAAAAAGAGTAATCCGACGAGAGGAACGAGAAAGAGAAATACAACGAGAGGAACGAGAAAGATAAATACAACGAGAAGAACGAGAAAGAAAAATACAACGAGAAGAACAATAAAGAGAAATCCAACGAGAAGAAAGAAGGAAGGATTCGCGCCCCTTCCCAGGAAAGCTGACAAAGTTTCCGAGCCCCGTAAAACCCCAAAACTTCTTTCCCCAAAACCAACAACGGGACTCCAAACCTCCAGTTAATATTTCTCCTCCATCTCTCTTCCCGAAGCGACCAACCATATGCTTCACCTGTCGTGTAGAAAACCACATGAGCTGGAATTGCCCCCAAAATTCTAGGCTTAAAAGCGGACCAGCCCACCAAGTTCACCAGATTAATACAACTCCGGCTTCCCCGGTGGTACAGACCCAAGCAGAAACTTCTCCCCCTCCGTCAGGCCACCAAGTAAAGTTGATTTTTGATAAAAGTTCATCGAGAACTTTGAAATATGAGGAGGGCAGCGTGGACGGCTGCTGAGTATTTGACTCTCGTCAGGGACACAGGATGTACGTGTTTCATCGTGTCAGACGAACTCCTCCCAGTGGCCTCTAACCACGAAAAATTTGCGGTGGTACATGACCACCTTGGGAGGGCAAACCGATTCCCCGTCGTTAGATGTTACCTGCAGTGTCAATATTATGATGGCTGGGCTAAAGTCATTACAGCACCCATACAATTCTGTTTCGTACTTATAGGACAGAGCCCCCAAGTAAGTTTCGACCCTGTGTTTCAGGCCGCTCTTCCTCGAGGCCGAGATAAGAAAGAAGCCCAGGAGCCCGTCCCGATCAAAACCTCGATACCATCCGATTTCTCGGAAACCCTTAACCAGGACTTTAGAACGGCACAAAAGGAGTGTGAATCACTAACACCCTTAGGTGATAAGGCCCAAGAACAGGACACGGAGACTGTCCGTGGACCCCAAGAAAAAAAGAACCCCCAACGCGCCCATGGAGATACCCTCGTAGAACTGGACGAAACATCGGCGCTTGAAGAAGATTAACCCGCGGAGTCCCTTAAGGTAATCCAGACAGTGTGCATCCAACCTGATGCCGATTACCCTCCTCCTTCCCTACCAGGCGAGTCTTTGGAACCCTCTGACCTGGATGGTGACGCGCAGCTGACACCACGTCAGAAGAGTCAGCTACAAGAGCTATTCGAATGGAATCACCATTTAACCACCCTATTAGCTCTTTTCGAGCGACTGCGCGAAAATGGCCTCATCATTGGCCCCAGCAAATGCAATTTTGCCCACGAAACCATCAAATATTTGGGTTTCAAAATAGGACAAAGCAAGTTAGGTCCCCAAGAGAACAAGATTAAGGCAATCGCCGAAATGCCCCTCCCGATTACAAAGAAGCAATTAAGATCGTTCCCGGGATCAGCTTCTCCCTACCAGCGATTTGTTCCGAATTTCGCTGCAATTTCGGCCCCCCTCAGCCCCCTTCAAAAAAAGAATTTCCCCGATCGTTTACGTTGGAATGATGTCACTGTTTCCCATTTTAATCAGCTCAAGAGAAAGTTCAATTCTGCCCCCATTTTAAAGTTGCCCAACTCGGAAAAATCCTTTGGGATTGAGACAGACGCGTCCAACAAGGGCATTGGAGGTGTACTCCTTCAATACGAGGATGACGGCACGAGTCATCCAGTTGCATATGCTAGTCGTCAATTATTACCACGCGAAAAGAGATATGCCACTATGGAAAAGAAAGCTCTATCAATTATCTGGGTCATAGACAAATTCAAGATGTACTTGATAGGTAAAGAATTTCAAATAGGAACCGACCACCGTCCGTTAGCCTATATTAGGAATGTGCGACACTCAAACGGCCGCATCATGCGCCGAAGTTTACTCTTGCAAGAGTATCAGTAAAAAATAAATTAGATAAAAGTTTCCGATAACCAGGTCGCTGACGCACTCAGTAGGAATGCGTTACCAAATAGCGTAGAGTAAATGTATTCATAGGATTAGTATCTCCATGTAGGTATATACCGTCTTGTACGACTTAAATTAGGATTCTCTTGTAATATAATTAATTAATGTATATGTCTGAATTTTGTAACGCTCAATGTCTAATTTTTTTGTATGTATATATATTTGTACCCATTAATTTACGTATAAATTATTTTGTCCCGTATGTACTAATTTTATATCATTTCATTGTTCCATGCCCTTTTTTTCTTTGATTAAGTTGTATTAAAGGTTATTTTCCCCTGTAATCTAAAGATCAAAATAATGATATGTATTGAGGTAATACTAGTTAGGTGCAGGAAGGTACGGTTGGTACAAGAAAACGAGTTCCCCACAACGGAGCTCTATCGTTGTCCCTTCTCTCTTTTTTTCTAAGTGACAACTTCCCCCCGGAATGGAGGGGTGTGATAGAACGAGTTGAGGCTGCGTTAATTTTAACTTCTATCACATATTATTTAAAACCACGATGTTGCCCACGTGCATCTTCGATTAGAAGCTTGGCGCCTTATCGCAGCCACCGGATGTCAATGTTTAAACAAGGAGGTTATCGTCTCCCCGTTCACCCCTATACGCCGACCTCGCCAGATTGAGTTAGGCTTGTGGGCAAATAAGCCATTGTTCTCCGGCTCGGCTGTGTGTTTCCTCGAAGCTCCCACTCCATTGTCCCCCACGCCAAGGAGATGTCATGGCTATTTATATGGAAACTTTACCACTAAGATCAGATTGGAGATCCATATTTTCGTCGCGAACATCACCACGACCCTCTCTCCCTTTGTGCGCCAAGGGACCTCAACCTCGAGATTCACCATCACTTGTCCAGAAGGAGGACAATATCCCTTGAGTGCCGAAGGTTCAGGCCTTTCGTGACGCCAAGTCCCCAAGGCTTCGCCCTCGTTGTTCAGGAAGAGAACAACGTAGACCAGCCATTGTTCTTTTGAGTACTTCACCAAGAAACGGTTCTCACCCCCCCCCCTCCTGTTGTTCAGAGGAAAACAACGTAGAACAGCCATTGTTCTTTTGAGCCCTTTACCAAGAAACGATTCTCACCCCATCCCTGTTGTTCAGAGGAGAACAACGTAGAATCACCATTGTTATTTTGAGCTCTTCGCTAAGAAATGGTTCTCACCTTTCCCCCCTTTTTGTTCAGAGTAGAACAACATTAGAACAGGCATTGTTCTTGAGCCTGTAGACAAGAGACGATTCTCACCCCCCCCCCTCCCCTGCCCTGTTGTTCAGAGGAGAACAACGAAGAACAGCTATTGTTCTTTTGAGCTCTTCGCCAAGAAACGGTTTTCACCCTTCCCCCTTGTTGTTAGAAGAGAACAACATTAGAACAGCCATTGTTCTTGAGCCCGTAGACAAGAGACGGTTGTCACCACCACCCCTTTGTTCAGAAGAGAACAACGTAAAACAGCCATTGTTCTTCAAGCCGTTCGTCGAGAAAATGGTTCTCATTCCCAAGATGCCACGTCAGGATCATTTTATTCCCCTCCTTTGGCTGGAACTCGCCAGCGGACCGAAAATTCCTTCGCGCCACCTTCCACTGCACCACTAGTGTAAAGTTACGTAAGCCAAACGTCACCTTTGAGTTCTTAACCCTTTAGTCAATTCTATCCTGTGCTTTAAATGGTTTATCGAACCATCTCATCTCTTTAACTCCATATTTGTTTTACCATTTTAAATCCTTTAAATCCTAGGATTAGCCGAGCCCCCACGACTCTTTCCATTCTCTGTTTATGTCAATATTTTCCGTCTTGTGTTTGTTGATAGTTATTATTAATAAAACTCTATTTTATTAATTATAAAAATATTATTATCCGTGAGCTCAGTTCCACTTCTTAAGCATATCGAAGATACATAATATCGGCCGCCAGACATTAACGCACTCTAGAGATAATTAAAGAAGTTCCCTCAACGAATAGTGATATATGGTATATCGTCGGGAGTCATCCTACCACACCACCCTTGTAGAATAGATAAAGGGAGAATTAATAGATAAAGGGAGAGATAGAATAGAGAGAAAATCAGCAAAAAGTTCGATGAAAGTTAAAAAAAACACTGGTAATGTCCGATCTTTGTTTTTGTTATCTTTGTATGTTTAAATTATCATTAAAATCTGAAAAAAATATTTAATATTTGACTTTATTAGATTTTTCTCTCTCTTTACTCATGGTTCTTCTTTGCGTCTGTGTTTTCGCTGGTCTGTCAGTTTGGTTTCGTTTGCTTTTTCTTAGTATTGTGACTTTTCCAAATACATTTTAGGTTTAGATCGGATTCATACATCTTAGTATGTATTCTGGAGCCTCTATATTGCTTTATACTGGTTCCCGTATTAGTATTTACATGTCTAAATTTTTGGGTAGACCGAAGAGTGTCATGCTCCTTGGGACATTTAAAGGGGCCTCGATGTTATTGCATATATTAAGGTTACGAGGGGCGGTCAATAAGTTTTGCAATTCGGATATAAGGAAACGAGATATGAGGAAAAGTGTTTTATTATTTTTCAATATATCTACCGTCGACTTCAATGCACTGGCGCCACTTGTCCCTGAGGCTTCGAATTCCCCACAACCAGAAATCTTATGACTGCTGTTCAATACACTCCTGAACGGCAAGCTGGACATCTTCATCGTCACCAAACCGGCGTCCATGCAGTTCAGCCTTGAGCTGGCGGAATAAAAACTAGACGCTAGGGGCCAGATCTGGATTGTAGGGGACTGGTTGAGCTCCTTGAATCCGCACTCGCGCAGGGCAGCTTGTGGCAACTCTGGCCTTGTGGACTTTGACGACATTGAAGTCGATTATGATGCAGGAGGTTTCTAAGGACCAAACGGGCAGAGATATTGGTCATGGTCAAGTTGTCGTGGATGATGTTGATAACACTTCAATGTGATATTCCAAGTTCTCGATCGATTTCTTCGACCTTCACCCGCCGATTTTCGAGGATCATTCTCTCTACACAGGCCACATTGTCCTCGTTGGTCACGCCTTACGGGCGTTCTGGAGGGAGGTCATCTTCAAGGGACTCACGACCATGGCGGAACTCCCTATTCCAGCGAGCAATGGTTTCATAGGAAGGGGTGGTGTCGGTGTACGCTGCAGCCATGCGTTCATGGATCTCTTTTGCATTCTTGCCTTCCTTGGTCAAAAGTTTGATCACTGCGCGGTGCTCAACCTTCTCCATTGTTGAAAGATTTGCGACTGACGATCTGTGATTAGCTACTTCTTCTTAAATAGACGAGGCAAGAGCGTGCGGCTGCAGGTGTTAACTTGTCATAACTTGTCCTAACACCCTCACAAACAGCCATCGTCCTTCCTCTGTTTTGCCCTACCGATTCGAAAAACTTATTGACCGCACCTCGTATCTGTCTACGTGTGAGAGGTTGCTCTGTTTCCAAAGGTTTACGTAAATTTTGCTTCTAGGCTATACTTACCGAGCCTGTCTTCATGATTGAGGTAAGAAAGGGGCTTCGAAAGGTTGCAGCTAAAAAAAATAACCGTATTCTTAAATTGGCCTACTAAATAGGGCAAGCAGAAACGTCTCGAACTACTCACGGTCAGTGAGTAGGCTTCTGTTTTACGCAAAGTGACAAATCTAAATGCAGCAGGCTGTAGGCAAGTTAACGGGGCTTCGTAACGCTACTAAAGGACTGATTGCTACTCTTACTAACCGATTCTGATTAACTAATCTGGACTACTGAATGTTTGACTTAATGATCGAATGAATTGAAATTCGAAATTGAATTTCTGTCTCTCGATCCCTATCTCTCTCTCTCTCTCTCTCTCTCTCTCTCTCTCTTTCTTTCTCTCTATCTCTCTCTTTCTCTCTTTCTCTCCCTATATATATATATATATATATATATATATATATATATATATATATATATATATATATTATGTGCTATTACCAAGGGGCAGGATCTTGACTTGTCAGTGGAGCGAAGTTCCGAAAGGTATGTGTATCTTTTGTGCCTACATATTTTTTTCATGGCTCAGATTTATCTTAATTATATGGAATTGCTTGTTTCTTACAGTTCTTTGTTAAATTCCCCTGACCAAAGCCTGTATTTTTTCAGCTTGTTTGTTATCTCCCGTTGCGACCTTTTGCTGATAATTATACTCAACACGCATATGTGTGTGTGTTTTCGCGTGACTCGGACGAAGCGCTTGCTTATATATCTATTTGATGGATGTAAAATTTGATATATATATATATTATTTGTTTCCTTTTCTAATTCTCTTTTGGTTCTTAATTTATTATTGACCTAATTTACAAAATGAGGCATTTTAAGAATTTGATACATTCACCGAGCGTTCATTTGTCGAGTTCCTTGCTTAGACTATTAAATCCTGCAATTTGCTATGCCTATTAAATGCGGCGATTTGGGTGTCACTGCCTACCTATTTTACAAAATGAGCCGCACACATTATCGAGGGGAGGTTACTCTTTTTGTATCTCTATATTGAATGAGCCTCCTTAGTTTGCATTAATTGTAGATTCCAATTTTATCATTTGGGTTCGTATTTATTAGGAGTGGTAGGTACACTAGCTTCGGTTTTAGGTAGGCGTTGAAGATCCTTAATTGATATTAGCTGTTAAGGTTCTCCAATCACTAAATCTTAGCACAATCCCCCTATGTGCGCTCTACTGTCAAACTTACCCAGAACCTGTACCCGTATTTTAAGATTTTTCACCCCCTATACCATCTAATCTGTTCCGTAGATGGTGCTATCACGGTCCACCTTGATTTTGTAACGTTTCTTCCTGAAGAGTGGTATCAATATAATTTTATTAATGTTAGTGGAGTTTTTCCATCTCTTCGTATCTCTTAATATTTTCCATTTTCCTAGGTGTTTTCTTGTGAAAATATTGGCATTTCTGAACCTGGAATTTTTAATCTGGGAGATCTCGCCTGCAAATATAATATAAACAGAGTCACTCTAACAGGTACGGGCAATTCAATAGTCTATTTAAGTTAGCTAAGTTTTACAGCGTATTTTTTATAGTCTTGGGTTTAGTTCTAGTCTTAATATTTCATATTGAATGCCTCTACTCCATACTTTTCCGAATGCTGTTTGCACATCTCTCAGAACCAGATCTACTTACTATTTTTCGGTTCTGATTTTCGTTTGCCTCTCAATGATGATTTTCACTTTTATATCCAATCCTCTTTCTCTTCTAAATCATTGCTGCTCATGTTGTACAGGGTACTCTCCTACATTACCTTATAAGCACCATTGGCAGCACTTTCTTGAAAAACATGCAGGTAAATTCGAGGAGAGAAATGGATCTGAATTTTTGCTCATAGATTTGGGAAAGATAATCATCTTTATAATTTTCTATTCGTCTGGAAATTGCCCGGGGCATAGAGATGTTTCATAAGGTTTAATAGCCCGTTGCTGATGTTTTGGGGCACTCAAGAAGTTCTATTTGGAAAAGTTTGTTTTACCTGCTGCTCCTTGTCTCGAGCAACTTATTGTCTCTGTTAGTTTAATGGCCATAATTTTCCTGCAAAAAATTTCAATTTCTATATCATGGGAGGCGTTATTGTAAGGGCATCTTTTTTCTGTATCTGTGCCTAGTTGTTCTAAGATATGTTCTTGAAACTCTGAAAGTTTCTTGAACTTTCATTTCGTTTTTTACAATTCCTCTATTTTCATTTGTGAAGTTTATATGTTAGTAACGGGAAATGCACTATAGACTTTGTAACGTTTTTCAGAACATGTGTGGGTTGATTTATGTGTTTTATTTGGCTATCAGGTCTCTTGGCAGGGCCTCCTGAGGTTAAGTGTTTATTCGTAATCTGATCATTCATAGTTCAGGTTTTATTTTACTTGTGTACCTAATGTGGCTGGTAGATTCTTGCATTCTATTTTCGAAACTATTGCATAGTCCGCTTTCGTCATTAGGTTTGAAATTTCTTATTCTACATCAATTATTTCTGGAGTTTCGTACACTTGGGATCTGGAAGTATAGCGAGAAAAATAGTCTCTTACTCCTATCAGTTCTCCTTGGATAAGCACTTTCTTTTAATTAGTTATCTGGACCTTACCTAAGGAAAATAATTTTGATTGCTATTTTGGCACCTAGAAATAACTGTGTATAGATATATCTTCATTTGTCTCTGTGTCGCATTAATTCCATTTCCGAAATTAATAGTCTCGAACGCATTGTCTTCTGTCTTTGTTCAACCAGTTGCACGTCACCCATCAATTTTCTAAATTTTGGTGGCTCTAATCTTGATAAATACTTTTCGTGTAGGAGAACCACTTCAACTCTAATTTCTGAGATTTGCTTGTTGTATTTCTACTTCTGTATACCATTTCTAACTTCTTGGCTCACTTACTAATCATTTTTTCACTCAGAACGAGGTCTTTATTAGAGGTAAAGATTTTGTCCTCTTTGCTTGGATCATATGTCTATGTTTCATTTAGGCTCAAATAGACATACTCTTTACCCTCTATAAGATCTCTAAGGAACGGACCCCTGTTTATGTGGAACATTAAATGTCTTGTAGTTCTGGGTCTACATTTATTCAACATAATTCTCTTTAATTTTGTTTTGCGGTTCTTCTGATTCGTCTTTGGAGTGTGCAGGTAACTTATTTGTAGTGGATTGTTTCCTGGTGTAGAGGATGGCGCAATGTTCGCAGGTGAATGAGGTTGTAATTGGGTCCTTATTACCTGTTCTAATGGAAGGATCTCAGGGAACCAAAAATCCTGCATATCGCTTTTTTAACACCTGAATTAATTAGAATTTTCCAAATTATCCTGGTGGATAGATATCAACAATTTATATAGAGAAGAAATCATTAAAACTGACAGTTTAAATTCTTATCAGAGTCGACGTAAACTGACCAATATGAACTCTTTGCTGATTGATTCATTTCATTTTGGTAATTTTCAAATTGGGTAATTGATTTCACGGCATCGATTCACGACGAATGTTGAAAAAGACTGAGATGTTTTGAGGCCTTTGGTCGTGGATGCGAAGGCTTCTTTCATTTGGAATCTTGGTTGTTGGTCGCAAGCTGATAACGCCCTCAGCATCTTGCAGGTACTGCCTTAATTAGTTATGAAGCAGCCACACCCAAACAACCTGACTCTGCTATTTAACTTGCCTCTCATACTCTTGTAGATCTCAACTAAATAAGATAGAAGACACTCACCATAGGGCAGCCTGAACACTATGTATTTCTTTTTCATTTCTTTATGTGGTCTGGATGGTCAATGTAACAAATATGACTCGTTTTGAATGTGCAACGTTGATCAACAGGCTATTCCTTGTGTCTAGATCATGAGAAAAAAAGATAGAAAAATGAGCTATATGAAGTTGAAAACCATGCTTACTGCTCTATTTAATTTTCAAATTTCGACGTGAATACTTTACTAAATAATGTAAGTAGCATAACTTTGAATATATATATATATATATATATATATATATATATATATATATATATAAGTTTTGCAATTCGGATATAAGGAAACGAGATATGAGGAAAAGTGTTTTATTATTTTTCAAAATAACTACCCTCGACTTCAATGCACTTGCGCCACTTGTCCCTGAGGCTTCGAATTCCCGACAACCAGAAATCTCCCGACTGCTGTTCAATCCATCGTCCCCAAACCGGCGTCCACGGGGCGTAGCCTTGAGCTGGCGGAATAAAAAGTAGTCGCTAGGGGACAGATCTGGACTGTAGGGGGGGGGTTGAGATTCTCGAATCCCCACTTGCACAGGGCAGCTTGTACATTTCTGGCCTTGTGGACTTTGCCGACGTTGAAGTCGATCATGGGGTGTGAGGTTTCTAGGGACCCAACGGGGAGAGACATTGGTCATGTAAAAATTGTCGTGGATGATGTTGATAACACTTCCATGTGATATTCCAAGTTCTCGCTCGATTTCTTCGACCTTCACCCGTCGATTTTCGAGGATCATCTTCTCCACACGGGCCACATTGTCCTCGTTGGTCACGCTTGATGGGCGTCCTGGACGGGGGTCATCTTCAAGGAACTCACAACTATGACGGAACTCCACATTCCAGCAAGCAATTGTTGCATAGAAAGGGGCGGTGTCGGTGTACACTGCAACCATGCGTTCATGGATCTCTTTTGCATTCTTGCCTTCCTTGTTCAAAAATTTGATCACTACGTGGTGCTCAACCTTCTCTATTGTTGGAAAATTTGTAACTGACGATCTGCGATCAGCTACCGCTTCTTAAATATACGAGGCAGGAGCGTTCGGCTGCAGGTTTAGACTTGTCATAACTTGTCCTAAGACCCTCACAAAGAACCATCCCCCTCCCTTCGTTTTGCCTTACTGATTCGCAAAACATATTCACTGCCCCTCGTATTATCCCCACATTAGCCCTGAACTCTTTGGACATTGTGCTAATAATGCAGATTTTAAGATTATTTTGAGATCACTGCAGTGTTATTCGCCAAAATAGTTAATGTTCTAGTTCAATTAGATCAGAAGTACTACCCACATAGAGACTGCTAGTATGCTTCATCCAGGGCATGAAACAAGAATCTTGTAAGTGTTCCCTTTTTTCCTGCTAAAGGCGGATCTTCCAGAAGCTCACAAACAAGAGGAAGCAAGTGTCATCAGAAAATATCACTTACCGCCAGTCCTCAACAGTACATTCTTTATGTTTCCTACAAATGTGTAACCAATCAGTAAGGTTTTTCTTGGTGAAATGAGGCTTCTTCACAGGCCCTCTCTAATTCAGATATGTGTCTAAATGTTTGCGGCTCACTGTGCGTGCTGAAGCACTCATATATGCTCATTTCCAATCCTTGCCATGCTTCTGACTGAAGGCAACTTGATTCTTGATTTGGGAATTTTGGGGGGATGATCATGGTGTTCATTTAAAGTTCGAGTGTCCATAAAAACCTCTTGACAGGTATGTAACCAGTCTTTTTAAAGTCATTAATGATCTTAAAGATGCTGGTTATTGATATCTTACCTTTAGCAACTATTTCTTTGCAGTTCCGGCGATTTTGATGCAGAGCAATGATTGCATTCTCTTCTTCGGAAAGAATTATTTCTGGATTTGAAAAAGATTCCAATATTATGTAATAATTATAATTACAAAATGTTATTCATTTAATTTATATTTGCCATTATTTCGCCATTTTGATCGAATAGTAAAGCTCCACAACCGAAATGCACCTCTTATACGAATATGACCTTAGCGTAATTTTAGATTGAAATGATGACTTTGTAATAACCCTTCCTTAATTTATATATTAGAATATTAATATTTACCATGTACATTTTAAAAGCAAATAAAAAACTTTTAAGTAGGCTCAAAACCTTTGGCCAAGAATGTACATTAACGACCCTTGATGAAAATCTGACCTGCATAATTTCAAAGTTGCCAAAGATACAAAAGTCGCCAATGCTGTAAAGTCATAAGAATATAGAAGATATGCACTATAATTTAAACATGTGAACACGTTGGGTCCAAATTTGGTAAATGTGATTCAACGCTGCTAAATGAAAAGCGCTCCACATAGGAAATCATGAATGGAAGACGATTGAAAACCGTTGAAAGGTAAACATCTAAAAAAATTAAGAGTATTGAGTAACATAAATCCCAGTCTACAATGCAAAAAAGTGACCAAGAAGGCGAGCAAAACAAATGGCTTTTGAGGGTCATTTTAGCACAAAGCGTAAGTAATACTTCCTCCCTACAAATCCTGATTCCGGCCTTTTCTTGGACACAGTGTCCAAAGCTGCTGCTCTCACTACAAAATAAAGATATAGAGAAGCTTGAATGGATCAAAGTACCGTTACCATAATGATGCCTAGTCTAAAAATATCCTATATGTGGATCTTCTTAATGAATTAAATCACATCTCATTAACCCAGCATAAATTAAGAGATGACATAATATATGTTTAAAAATCGTCAAAATAGTTAATATGAACTGTAAGTAGTACTTTATAATCGACTGATCTAATTACACAAGGAGAAATGGTTGTGAAATTATAAGTAAACCGTTTAACTCGCACGAGTGTAAAACATTGTCTTCAGCCAAATTGTCAACTTATAGAATGTTCTTGATCCGTTGATACGTTTATACACAAACTAAACAAACATTTTGGGTAAAATCCTAGACTGATTACGTTTATAATATAAGAGAGTAATATTTTATTATTTCTGCCTTCATCGGATAAGTGAAAATCAATGATTAATAGGACAGGTTTACTTAGCATAGATATTGTTTGTAGGCATTTTCGTAAGGATCGAATGCTCGGCTGTTGCATACTTTTCCTCTGTATTCCTTTGTATTTCTGGAGACAAGGATAAAAAAGCAGCGACATTAAATACAAAATCTAAAGATAAAAAATAGAGTAAGTTATGAAAAGAGGTAAAGAATAAGAATAAAAAAGAAAACATAAGCGAAAAGTCATTAGAGTTTGAGAGGAAAAATTTAATTCTAAAAATAAAATCGTGAAATATCGCAATTTCGACTCCAATAATTTAACTGGAAATAAAAATTTCTTGCTAAACTAAAATTTATTCGCTACTCTACAATTCTTTAGAAAAAGTTCAGCTTTCAATAAAAAACAGGTTAAGGGGACAAAGGCAGAGCAGAAGTAGGGATGAAAATCTGGTCCTCGTAATATTTTTCCTTTTCTCTGCTAACTAAGCAATTTTTTAGAAACTTCGAAATCAAGCGTTTTTAATTGGATTTTGAGATGGGAAAACTATTTTTTTCAGTCAGGTTTATAATGTCCGCCCTAAAAAATAGACAGACAGAAAAGTAGGTGACACAGTGGCAAACATAAAATAGCTAAACGATTACGGCATCTGCACAAAAGCAAGTGAGATAAAAAGTATCTAATATGAAGATAAAAGAGGCTAATTCGCACACAGACTGCTAGAGAAAGTAAGATAGAGGCATACTGACTAAGAGAAAGAGGGAGAGAAAGAATCAGTAGGAGAGAGTTAATTGTTTGCTAAGTAACCCCATTTAACTTCTTAAAAGAAACTGGGCCCGACCGGCGGCGGTTGTCAGAAAATTTCTTATTATCTTCAACTCGTCCCTAAAAATATAATGAAACACTAAGAAACATGCAAGTAAATAAACAAACTGAGTGGTAGACATATTGAAAGAGAAAAGCCAGGTTTCAAGTAGGAATAGATTATCATTTTGCATTTATACCAAATCAGGTATAAATTCATCACAAAATACAAAAGAGATGAGGTATTTAGGGCCACAGACTAATGAAAATGGGGAACGAAATTTTGAGTTAGATTTTATAATTTCTTTACTCACTTTTGGCCTTTGAATCCCAAAATGACCCAAATTTTATTTAATCGCATCAACAATTTAAACTAAAGGAACCCTTTTTCTTTAAAAAGCATAAAAATACTGAATATAACAAAGTTGCGAATAGTTTATAAAAGGTTTTAACAATTTACACTCACTAGAAAATAATAAAACATTGCTTGCCTATAATTTTTGTAAAAATTTATTACGCTCATGCAGAGAATATTGTTATTTTTAATTAAAATTCTGTACATTAGATAAGGCAACATTTATGTTTATCGCTTTCCTTGGAGTGTTCCTTATATGGACAATCAATTTTGCTTTATGCTCCAACAGTAGGCAGTCAACATATTTACATTCCATCTACAAAGTTATCATTAATTTATTATCTTCAATTTTTGATGGAATCATCTACCTTGGTCATCACTGACTTCACAGAGTTTTTCTACGAATTTTGGCAGATGGCTATGCAGAAAATGCAACTTGATGCCCATATTGCAACTGAGGGTTTTGTAGCTCTAAAATAGTTTATGGACAATTTAGATGTAATTCTTTGCTCGTGTACTACCATGGAAACATTGGGCAAAGTATTTGAATGATAACCGATCAATTTTTTGAGTTCTACCATTGTCACGAACGATGAAATATTACTCTTTAATGAGCTGCCATCTCTGTGAACCATCTAAGACATTCACCATTGATGTTATCAAATGACAGACCAGGAATGACCAAAGGAGATAATTTAATCAGTGACCTTCGCTGGAAATTCTTTAACGAATTTCCTCATAACCCAGATTTATGCGCTTAAGTTGTAATATAATTTTAATTCTGTCAACATGTGACTCAGGTAGAATGTTAGCATAACCATGTTTTAGGTCAGATCTTGGGGATACTTCTCGTTATCTTTCCCTATTTTTCCCGAAAATAAATTGAATGCCAACTGCCACAGTACTAACTATTAGGTTACAAACAAAGTTCTCACACAACATTTATGGCAATGATTAACACTGAAAAAATGCAGCAAAAAACATATCAATGAACAATGCAATCACGGTTATTTTTGAGTACCCGCTTTAAACGAAAGAATAGATCAAGAATGCCTTTTTGGTCAAATTCAACTGGTTTGATATCAAAGAATTCTTTAATTTCAGATTTCAGTTCCTCATCATTTTCAAACGTTTTGCCATTAGAGAAGTTCTGCAGCGCTAGGAATAAATATCAATCTGTTAGCACTAGGTCTGGCAAGTACGGTGGGTTATGGAGAACTTCCCACCCCACCTCCAGGATTTATACACAGGTATGATTTTCAATGTGTGCTCGAAGTGTTATCATGAAGAAACTTGTTATCAGACAATTCTGGTCGTTTTTGAGCAATTACAGCTGCCATCATTTGAACTTTGTTGCTGTATAATTGAGATTAGATAGATGGATTGCGTTCCATCATTTACCCGTAAATTACTCCCTTCACATCCCACCAGATACAAACCATAAGGATGCCGGTCTCAGGTGCGCCATTCTCTGTCCACCTTTTTTTGTGTGTCAAATTCATGCGTAGCATCATTTCTTATCTGCACTAGACACATTGTTCTGTCAATCAAAATGAAGTTTCTTCAACAGTATTTTGATGCAGGCGTCTATGCGACGCTGATGGTCGAAGTTGTTCAGTTTATCTGGAATCAATACATCTAGTTCATTGACTTTGACAATTTCCTCTAAACGATGAAAAATGGCTGTATGGCTAATCCTAGACTTTTCAACCAGCTCGCGTGATATCAAAAGGGGATCAGCTTTCACACAGGAGCACAAATAGTCATATTCAATAAATGAGGGCGACCAATTCTTGGCGAATCTTGAGATCCATTGGCCATGCTATGCAACGACTTATTGTGTCTTCTCAAAATGCTTTGCTGAAAGGACTTTGCGATTGGGCAGCGTTTAGGCTGCACTTGTAATCATAAAGTAAAGGAGTACGTTGCAGTTTACGAGAAAGCGCCATTAGATGGGTAATATTTTAAACTGTAAATATCATATAGCGTGTTGGACTAATTACTGTGTAGTGGCCTTGAGATTTCTAGGCCTCGTTTGAAAGTACATAGTGACCCAATCTACAAAGGCTCTAGGTAACTATGCATTTTTAAGCAAGGCATATTCGTACGCCCTTTATAAATCTACTTTAAATAAACCATAAATCCAATATATATTTCTGAAAGTTTGTTTGTATATATATATATATATATATATATATGACCTTGATGGTAACCCGACCCAGTGAGAACATAGGTTAGGTTAAGGTAGGTTCGACTTTCTACCTTTCTAATCGCGGCTATTAGTTGCAATTAAAACATAAACCTTGCCGGTGGAAAAATTATGATATGCCATACTAATTATGCGACCGTAATATTTAAAAAACGCGATAATACTTATTATCCGCATGCCCGAGATTCTAATAATTTAGATATTTAGTTACAACTCGCGTCAATCTGCTTGAGGTGCGCTTCAAAGTTTGTGACTGCCACCCAACCGTTTGTTCGCCTTGCCGCACTACTGTAATGTGAAATTCCTTCTCTTTTAGTCTTTCATAATACACTACTCTATTACTCAAAATTAAAATAAACCTTATATTTTATACCTACCAACCTCTATTTGCGTAATTTAACTCAAGCAGAGAATTTAATTTGTTCAAGATATTATTTTATGCCAGTACAACGCCAAGTATTTTTACTCATAAATCTATAAATATAAATCCATTAATTAAATAAACTTTTAAAAAGGTTTGTGCAGAAACTTTGTTTCCCTCTTAATAAATTGCCCATTTAGAGTAGGGCAAACTTTAAGCTCCTTGTTTAGACATGAAAGAACAGTTGCCAGTTATTTCAGTTATACATAGATGGGAATTTTCACTTTTTCCATTAAACCATTTATGTTATAGGATTAAATAAAATACTGTGACTTCAAAAGTCCTGCAGAAAAGAGTTTATCGAGATTGAACGTTTGCTATTTTTTCAAGCAAGTCATTCTCTTTCACTCTTTATGCTAGAAGTTATTGAGGTTTATTGATTATCTCAAATCTCGTGCCAAATCCTTCAACTCGTGCTGCTCGAATCCCATACAAGCTGACTCATCTTAGTTGCAAAATCTGCATTATTGCTATGATCGGGTGCTTTATCATGATCCAGATATTCAAAGTGGATAGTTGATCAAAAACTGTAATTGGGATTTCAGCTGGAAGAGGTACTGCACGTATAACTAATAGTAGAATAGGATAGTCGATTTTGCATTTGTTTTCTTGTTATATCCTGAAGTCCAATGTTTCAGGTTTATGCTTATACACAGGAGCCTTGAGGTTTTGACACAAGGAATAATCACACATGGACAAATCAGGAGGCCTAGGGTGCTAAAGAGTGTCAGCAAGCCTGGAACTGAGGCGGTCAACGAAGATAAGGTGAAGAACGTCTATTGATTCTCTGTCCGTTTATGCCAACGCCCCATCCGGCTAAAACTATACCTTGTTAGGAACACTTTTTGTCATTATTCAGTTACAATGAAGTTGTCTATCATTTCGATGTAACTCTCGGAGTTCACAGTAACAGCATTTACATTCAGCTGTGCAAAAAAGTAAGAACCAATGAAGCCAGCTGTTCCAACAGCACACCAAACCGTCACTATTGGAATGTGAAGGGGCATTTCGTGCGCTTCTCTCAGAATTTCAAGAGCCCAATAGCGAATGATCTGTGGATTCACCAAACCATTAAGAAGAAAATGAGCTTCATTACTCATTAACAAAATTAGGTTGTCATTTGTCTCAAAAATTCCCTCCATCTGACGTGCGAATTGAAGCCGCTGTACATTATCCCCTCGTCTCAATTGGTGGGCAATGACCAATATGTAGGAGTGGAAATGCAGGTCTTCGTGCAAAATACGCCCTACCGAACGATTCTCAATGCCAAGTTCAGTAGCATGCCTCAGAGCAGAGCAATTCAGACTGAGGGCAAAGCTTGTCTGACGCAATTCACATTTTTTGTGTTGCGTACCGTCCGTGGGGCCCCCATTGTTCTGCTATTTATTAGTTCCTCCTAACATAAAATTGTTACCAGTAGGAAAAACTTGATTTCTGGGAATGTTGATTTGGTGACGAAATTCAAGCTGAACTGCTGTGAAAGACTTTATTTTTCACGAAACTTACGCAAGCAAACACACGGTGTCCAATTGTTATAACTTGACCTGAAAAATTCTTAGATACGGCGGACCATTAACTATGCAGATGAAAAAAGTGAAGGTTAGAATATTATCGAATTTAGAAAAGTTCGGTTGCACACGGGGTTTTTTTATCTTACGGGAGGTTTATGTGTATGATAGAAATATTTCCGTTAAACAAACTTAACGTTCTCCTTTTCCATCAGGTGTTATTAAAACGTTTGTTCCCATTATGGGCAGGTGTGTCGAGATGAAAGTGAAGAAAACTAGTTTTTTACTCTCGTACGGCCGGGCCACATCAGGCCCGATATTACCAACCGGCGCAATATTAGCCACTAACCATCGCCAGAGGCGCGGGGAGGTTTGAGACGAGGAAGACATTAAATATCAAACTTTTCAGGCAGACCTCAAATTATCAGCCGTTTAGCTGTGAAAAAAGCCTAAAAAAGTGATCTAAAGCTCGAACTGACTCCTCTGGCAAAGAACAAGACCATCTCGGTGGCCACAGTGTCCACTACCGTCAAGGAGAAAGGCGGCAGGCGAGCAAAGTGCATGGAAAGGATTCTGCTGACCAACCGTATGCGAAAATAACGTCGAGAGCGCTGTTGTCGTCTTCTGAACAACTTTAAAATTCATAACAATCGAATTATCATTTTTTTTGGATGAAAATATCTTCTCGGTCGATCCAGTCATAATAAGCAGAATGACCGCGTTGTAATCTTAGGCCAGGATGTCTCTGAGGTCTGCTACATTTTCTCGACTAGGTATCCGGCCTGTGATGATGAAGGGCATTCGGTGTTTTCGCGGTCACTTACAGGTTCACCCTTACCGATTACAGGAAGATCTTTGCTACAGATTTCTTTCTTTGGGTGAGAAATATAACGTAAAAGGCAGACTACATCCTTCAGCAGGACGGTGCCCTGGCCCATACGGCAGAGACCGAACAAGAGTGGTTGGCCGCGAACAGGAATTTCTAGTCAAAGGAATTTTGGACGCTGGGGTCGCCCGTCATCAATCCCCTCGTATACAGGATGCGGAGGCAAGTCGTCCACAAGGCATGCAACGTCCGTAAGAAGACTTTCTAAAAACTGAAGTCCTCCGTCACACGAGTGTGAGGCAGCATGTGGAAGGAGGTCGTACGCAACGTGTGCAGCGCGCCGATGGCAGCAACATTGATTACTCTTACAAATTAAATACATAATTATATGTATAACAATAAAAACGTCTTTAACTGCATCAAAACAATCATTGTGTCATTATTTGATAGCATCGTAAGGAGTGTTACAGGATTTTTGTCTTACCCGTTATTCTGTTACTTTCCCCGTTCCCCAACGATTTTGGGATACATAAGAGGACAAGAACCGTAGGCCCAATTAAATAAACTGTGCGATTATTGCAAATGGCTCACTCTTATACCTTTCAACCACTTGCTAAACCAATTCATATACTCCACTTAAAAACATGAGGTACGCTATCATTAACAATGTGCTATACGTTGTAGCATCCTTTTCAGTCAGAGCTAATCCCTGGATCAAATGCCGCAAGCAGACTGACTCGAAACTACTTCCATTGTAACTTATTATAAACGATCTTATACACTTGTTCCTTAGGAATGTATTCCTTTCCAAATGCCCTCACATAAACCTTCCATTCATATGCTCTTACAAGATTTCAGACAGGTATTTTATATAATTAACGTTCGTTTCCATAAATCCATAACTGGAAAGGATTGCATCACTCGCTGAATAATGTTATATAATGACTTGTATGAAGATCCTAATACGCTGATTCAGCTCAAATAAGCTGTCTGAAAGGATCTAATAGACTTTCCTTATCAGAAATCAGATGCAACTGAGTCAGTTTAATGAGCGAGCCAATTGATGTATGTAACAAAACCATAAGAGTAGGCATCTGGGAACATCATCAGCCGTGTCTGCAAGTCATAGTGACATGTATGAGCAGTAGCTCCAGCTTTTGCAGACCAGTCTCAATTTTCAAAATGATATAATTAAATTCATATAAAAAAATCATTCATTGAAGTACAAAAATAGTTTGCATATCATATCAAAACAACTTTGATTTATTACTTTGAATTTTTCAGTGTAGCACAATTGTGTTTTTTTACAGTAATATTTGCTTGTTGACAAACTAATTGAAATTAAACTGAGCCTCCTTTCATAGTAAAAGAAAATTAACCATGGCAGGAGCCACATTCACTTTATATAAAATTTTCCGAATCATAATTTTTACATTTCTCTCTACCTCGATCAATTTTTAGTCAAAAAATGTTATAAGAAAGGTTGCTTAAATTGATCCCACGAATAATCTAATTGTAATGAGATGATATCAAAGTGATTTTCATGGGTTCTTTTTTTAGAATTTTAAAGATAGATTAACTTATTTAAGGAAATAGATAAACATAGGGTGACCAAGAGGAGCTTTAATTCGTTTCTTGGTACTCATAACAAATATTTTTAGGATGAAACTGGTGTGGTAAAATAACTAATAGAAATTTCATATGTAACGGTGAATGAGTTTGTTGAACTTTTCTACTAAATTAACAATTTCTTTATAAATAAAGGATTCAAGGAGTACACTTTTATCAGTGTACTGTTGTATTTTCAAGATTGCACCAGTAAAATCGAACTATATAATAACAACAAAGTTTTTAAAGCGTCAGATAATTCTGAACCTACATGGACAGTATATTCTATAAAGAAGTCTTGTTTTGTCCTTCTTACTTTCCTTTATCACCTCCAAAAAATATGAGTCACAATCTAACTCAAATCTTTATTTAAACCAAATGTAAATGTGATTTATCCAAATTTTACTTATTTTGTCTATCATTCTTAGACACATTATCATTATTACATTGCCCAATTGCACTGATTAACTGACGAAGTTTTTAATTTTTTTCCTTGAATAGTCTCAATCTCATACACTCCTCTGTAGGGGCCCAGGAAAGTATTTTCTTTGGCGCCATGCTCCCGGGACTCAGTGCCATTTCCAGCCCCAGCTTAGCCTCTCTTCCTTCTTAAGTTATCATCTACTTTCCGTCCTTCTGTACCAACTATCCTCATATCTCTCACCGTAGAAGGGTACTCTGTGTAGTATGTTACATCGGTACCAGGAGGATTCGCACGTCGTCTAGGCCCGAGTACAAATAGGCCATGGAAAGTTTTTGTGCTTCATTCGCGTTTGCTCGCAGCATTCCTTTTTTCTGACTATCTCTCTATAGGGCTAATGACCGACCAGCTACCCGACGTTATCTGAGAAGTTTGGCTTGCGAAACTTTATAAACAACGCTCTTTAACGTCTTTTGGTTGCAGAAGATTAGACGTTGAAAGGTCGTATAGAGTTAAGGCGAAATTAATGGATTAGTTTTGCTCCAATAACTCCTTCCTTGCATGTAATAGGCTGACCATCTCCCTGTGGTGGTTCCTCTTTGCATAAGGCTATACTCCTTATGGCTTTCGGGCTTTACTTCCTCTTGGCTGCTAGGCCATCTAAATGTGTTGGGTCCCGTCTCTGGATCTGCCACGAAAGATTGTCTTTCTTGGCCATCCTGTTAAAGATTAGTACGTCCTATTAAGGAAATCAATCATGTTGCGCTGCCTCTTTGGCTGCTCAATTTGAACCTGCGACATTTCGATAGAGACTGGTCCATTGGCCAAGTTCTGGGTAAAGAGCGTCTTTCCACAGGTGATAACAACAGCATTAAAGCAAACAGGAGTGAGCTCTAATAAATTAGAAAAATGATAGGGAAGCTGCAGGACGCGGGATATAGTCCCCTCATCCCCTTTTTAAATGGTTGAAAAGTTTTGATAAGTTTAACAACATTAGGATTTCATCCCTATATTCGCTCGACCTTCGTGAATTGGCGGACAAAGTATTTAATTACATCACCACTTTGACCAGTGGAGAGGCTCTCCATCAAATATTTAATTGCGACAAAAGGTCTCCATTTGTCATCATTGGAGCCAACCACAGGCAGCTTAAACTCTGTGACGGAAGTGCCTCCCCACAGTAGTTATCAGGGTCCTTTCTGCCTTTCCATTTAGGGTGGGTCCCCTTTTTCTTCTCTGGGGCCCACGAATAACACCCTAAGACAGAAGAAGTGCCACCTTGGTTCCCGTCCCTCCTATTGAGGTTAGAGAAACAACCATAACTTTCTTAGAGAGGTAAAAGTAGGTATCTTCTCCTGGGCCTTGCTTCACCATCTCGTCGACTTAATATCTGTCACTTTGATGGCAGCATGTATGCACGGTCCCCTTTTCCCAATTCAGGTCGGCAAGGTGGCCCAGGTGACGTTTGTGACGGTCCATAGAACCTATGACTTCTCGGTCAGGATAACTGACAACATAGGTATAGATAACCAATTCAATGCCTCTCCTGTGCTAGAGATGATCCTGAAGCTTCTCTCGACCCTGATGGCAGGATTTTCTTTGGGGACGAACCTGAATTTGCTGCTAGACACCAGCCTGTGTCCGCATTTAAGCATGGTCCTCCTTAGGCGGCAGGAGCCACTAGGACTAAAAAGGGAACCCTAGACTCCCACTCCTAATGGTGACCACTTTACGGCCAAGACCTTCTGCTCATTTGAGAAGAAACTTGCCTAAGTTGCTTACTCAGTTAATCTCTATTGAATATATGAAAGTACGACAACTTATTTTGCTCAATTTTCTCTCAATTCAGCATTAGACTTTCTGTTCCTATTTCTAGAATAGCTGTATAAAGCTCTTGTACTATTAACTACTATTTTCATGAATTTATTTTACATTTGCTCTAACTCCATATTCTTACTTACTTCCTCTTTCCTACTCTCAAGTATTTTCACATATTGCTACTTCTATTGCTGACTCATCAGCTTTAAACATTTTATTATCCCCTCCCACATACTTCACGTGCTCATTTACACTTCAACTAAATAAACCATATACAGCATAACTTTGCTGCCATATATTCTTATACTAATAAGTTTCATGGCTTCATCTTCAAACGCAACGATTATTATACACTTTGTCACCATTAGCAGATAATACACTTACTTAAAACTTCCCTTTCTTTCCCATAGCATGTGGAATTATAGGCAATTTCTTTCTGAAAGAACCCTTTTGCAACATATATATTTTATCCTTTAGGGTTAGACGAGTCTTCTTTCTTATCTCCGGCCTCCAGCAACCAATAACTATTCTAAAATTTTTTGCCTGCTCATCACCACACTGTTCTGATTCTCTTTCATTAAACCTCTCTTCTAAATTGTAAATTCCATAAGTTTCAACAAAAAATACTTTTAACTCTTTTAAATCGCACCTTCATACATATGCGTTGATATTAATATAATAGGCTATACTATTTGCTCCCCAGTTTGACAGCAATGAATTTTAAAAAATTGACTCTTTGCTTCAAATATTGGAACGGTTTTTCCATTAAATTTTTATTACAAAACTTATGTTCTCTTGTTTCTCCTCTAAATTAAAGTAAGGTCAATATAACTCTTTCCAAAATTTCAAAAATTTTCAATGCGTGTTTTAACATTTACTGCTCGATTTTTGTCAAGAAGCCAAATAGCGAAACAAAAATATGGTTTCATAACCAATATCGATATTATATTGAAGGATAAAACATTCTAGTCCAAATTTGGCTTCATTTGAAATTTTTCTCTCAATATAAAAGTACAGTATGGCCAAAATTGGTTGCAAATTATACGATTCGCAAGCTTTATTTTTCCATTTTTTTTTCTGTGCAGTTCCATTATTCTCAAAGCATCTTACTGGAGAATGAAAATGATGTCTAAATATTTTATAGGTTATATTATCTTTCTAGCTAAAAAAAAAATGATGAATTCCATAATATACTTTTGTTTGATTCACCCTCAGGAGGATATTTTGAGTGAAGCCCACTACTTTTTGATTAAAATTAGGAGGCGGTTGACATTGTTTCCAGCCTCGGTCTCTATATGTGTTGCTAATATCAAACCAGTTCGTTACATGATCCTAATGAAATCCGACCTTCTTTTAGGCTGTAAAACATATCGATCTGGACCAAAATGATTATAAATCGGTTATATGAGTTTCATTTATTTGAGACTTTTGGTGTCGATCGTTTTATTCGGGTCAGGTGTTCATGGCGTGAACTTTGTATCACGCCACACTTTTCACATGGTTGTACTTTTTTTGATCATCATGAAAATAACTAATTCTTATTTAAGGACTTGTTAGATGGCGAGATATGAGCGTTAAATTTAATTACTGAAAAAAAATTTATTAAACATGGAACAGTTCATATACTATAAGTAAGAAAAGCTTGGAAATAGAAAGTTTGATGAGAGTACTATTCCACTTGAAGTTTAAAGAGAAAACAAGAAAGATTTATGTTCAATTAGATATTAAGGATTCGAAGATGTTGGTAATGTTGCGTGAAATGTGCGCAGTGAATTCAATGTATGTCGCACCATATAAAACGTATCTGTAAAGAACAAGGCATGCAATAGTTTCTAAGAATTTTACCAGTGATCACTGGTATAGAAGAAAAGGCTCCAACTTATCCATTCAGGGAGATATAAAAATCAAATTGAATCATTTGACAAGTGCTTATGATAATTGCTTGATACAAACAAGAGATTTATGCTAATATAATCAGCCTTCTAACCCCCCAATAACTAATTAAATACTGATTGTAAAAGGGATTGTAACAGTGTTATGAAGAAGAACCTTCATCGCTAAGTGTACACACTGAAATATGACATTAATCCCTTTCACGACTCAAAATTAGGATTGATTTGTATCTAAAATTCTTTAGTAAAAATCTAAATATTAGGGAAAGTAAATAATTGTACAGAAAATAATAAATATGAAAGAAGGGAGAAAGAAATATGAGTTGAATAAACATGTAATAAAAGAAAGAGAAAGCACTCTTAACCAACCATATTTAAGGCAGAAGTTTGGCCATATTAGCGCACTTTGAAGACAAATTTGCTCAACGATTACAAATCCACAATGAGAGGATAAAGTATTATTCATTGTGAAAACGTAACTATAAAGCAAATAGAGTAGCTTTATTAGTAGTTATTTAAATAGAAAATTAAAATTCAATATTTAAAATGTATATTAATCTGGGTTTTTCAATCCCAAAAGCAAAAGGAAAACGTGACCCTCTTTGAATATGTGTTGTAAATAAACAAAACTATTGATGGCATGGTAAGCGAAGCAATGAAAGATTCTAAGCTCCTTGTTGATGTATCATAAAATATAAAAAAACGTGTTTCGATTTATTCATACAAATTTAGCATTGAAATAAAGAATACAATTATTCTTCTCTCAAATATCTAATATCGGCCCTTTGAACTTGACCCAACAAATTTCAATTGGAAATCTTATTTCCTTAGACCTCCAAAAATATGAACTAATTTTTCCGGTTACAAGATGTGTCGTGGAATGGCCAGACTCTCTCTCTCTCTCTCTCTCTTTCTCTCTCTCTCTCTCTCTATATATATATATATATATATATATATATATATACGCAGGTACTTTGAGAGCTTTGGGCCGAAGTTGGTTGAAGACCGTTAGTGAATGGGGAAATTGTTATGAGTACAGTGGGTATGGTTTATTAGTAACTTGGCGGCGTCCTTTTTAAAACAAATATTTTAGAGGGCAAGTTGGCCATAGATTAACAGATAGCTGGTACGCGTTGGGATTGCAAAAGAAAGACAATGACTAAAATATATCTTTACTAACAACAAAATAATATTATAAATATACACAAATATTGGGTTTAAAAGGAATGGTCGCGAAAACGGAGTTACATGTACACGCGAGATACAGATGGGTTAATTAAGGGTTTAAGGAGGTCGGATTTAGGTCGGTGATTTAAAGGGGGATTTTAAACAGAGGAGCACACACAAAAAATGGATCTTTTGGATAAGCCAGATTCTAGATCCTTCTGCAGGTGGCAACAGTTACAATTGCTTAGGTGCTCATTGCAGAAAAGGGGCCAAATGGTATACTATGACTGCAAAGGGAGAAATCGGGTTACCTCTCGCTGATTGACTATAGCAGAGTTCACGGAGGTCGATTTAGCCTTCGTCTCAAATCGAAATCACTGATGTTGCGAGGCGAGAGTCTTTCAGCTCGTTCGCCGTAGTACGAGGAAGGTCTATTTGTGTTTTTTACTAAACTGAGTAGAAGGATTATATAGACGCCTGGTGAGGTAGCTTTTGGTGGCTTTGGCGGCCCTCCACACACACGTTCGATTTGGGGAAAATGTCGGCGGTACCTTCAGGTGGGGATGATTGTGATAACGTTGGCGTGGAATGTCCAACGGACTTCGATCTTATGACCGAAGCCGGGAATGTTGGCGCTAAAAAGTGGCCATAGGAGACGATGAAATCGGTCCCTAAGCAAATACAGCTGGGGCGTGATAACGGCGTAGGCTGCACCCTTACCCTGGTTCAGCCATGCTTTTCAAGCTCCATGCGGTGATCATAGAACCACATGGGTACTGAAGGGCACGTGGTCGCCCTTCGACCTTACTCTGCTACAAGATGCTTCAGGCAAAATAGGAGTTTGTATAACTAATATGAAATTCATAAGTAAGTTCATGAATGACATAGATGACCCTCCTGAAAAAGAAACTACGAGCTGCCTATGGTGTTGCAAACTTTGCTGACGTGGTTTATCCGCAAAAATGAAACGCATGGGTGAATTTAACTTCAGTGGTAATCATAATCTTTGAATCAATCTCGAAGTTATTAAAACTAAATATTATGTACTCAGATTTATCTTTCTTCCACTTTTTACATGACATATATATGTGAGTCTAGCCATATTGACACTACTGAGTGATTAAAAGTGAATTATTCTGAAGTATTTTTTTTCTTTTCAGATGTATTTCCACCATTTTGGCCAGTAACAAGCTTTGAGGAGAGTGATCTATTAAAACTACGAAGATTTTCTACTAAGAAAATAATAAATCTGTGAAGGATTCAATTCCGCTAAATATTTAATCAAATAAACAACTTCTTCGAACTTCGCCCATTATAAATAATTCCATGCTATTAACCGTAAAATCTTGCCTGCATTTACAAAATATAAACTATTTTTGCACTTAGAAAAAGAAATGTGTAATTTTTACTTTTAGAATAAGTGCAAATGATTAATTAGATGACTCAAGTTAATGGAACACCTAAATTTATTTCATAAAATAAAATTTTATCGATACAGAGAGAAAATATGAAAGGTTCAATAAAATCTCAAAATAAGCTTGACGCATATACGTCTAACAGTTGTTCGAAAGAAACTTTGGACATTGAAAACAAAAGGAAACCTTGTCAGGAACAAACTGGCCCTAGAAAGTCCACAAGATCATTCTGCATTCTTCAGATTCTTACGACGAAGGGAATAACCTTCTTTTTCTTCTTCTTACTATTCCTGCAGACGTGAGTATTTCTATACCTTCTATTGTTCTTCCATATCCATTATTGAAAGGGTTAACTTTGAAGGAGATAGTTGATGAAAAGTGGCATTCAGTATACAATATAATTTCAGCGCTCAAAAAATATTCATTGATTATTTAATGGTACTCGCAGAAATCAATGAAAATTATAAGGGATAAAATAGTTCTAAAACTATGCCGATTTAATTCTATGATGATATAAAATCCAAATTAATATAAAATTGAATATTATCATAACAAAATTTATTAACTAAGTCAAAGAGCACTAGCGAATGGAATTTATGATAAAAGCAGAATGAGACTGTTAACTAACTAGGTCGAAATTATTCACTGCCGTATTATGCTTAGTATTTCAAAATTACGGAAGTATTGTTCCCAACAGAGCCATAAGATTTTATACTAAGAAAATAACAAATATTAATATTACGTTCACGTCAGTGGGTAGTGTCACAAGATAAGTACCACGTTTTTTGTCATAAAAATTAATTTTATTCTTTTATAATAATCTATTTTGAAGTTAATATCATTTCTTTACTATGAATTGGTTCATTTGGGTTTGACGAGCAGAGGAGGGGGACGCGGGAGATTTTGAGCAATTTATTGGGTTGAGGAATAAGTTCTTGCGGTTTTATCAAATTTATTCATTACCATTAACAATTTTAGAAAAACTTCATTTTTTAATTAATAATAATATGCAATTTAATCAATAATGTATTCTCCATTGTTATTTACGACTTCTTCCTAACGTTCAAGTAGTTTTTCGATGCCTCTCCAATAAAAATCTCTGGATTTTGACTCGAGGAATTCATCTAACAAGGTTTTTAATTCCACCTCAGTATTGAACGAAACGCCACGCAAATTGTTGGAGAGCAATCGGAACAGATGGAAATCCGATGGAGGCAAGTCTGGCAATTATGAAGGATGCAGCAGAATTTCCCAATTAAGCGTTTGGATGGTGTCTTTTGTCATATTGGGAATGTGAGGACGAGCATTGTCGTGATGCAGAAGGACTCCATAACGTCGATGAGGTCGCTTTTCACGAATAGCTTCGGCGAGTCGATATATTTGTTGAACGTAGAGTTCTTCATTGACAATCTCGTTGTACTCAAGAAGCTCATGAAGAATGATGCCTTCACAATCCCACCACACACAAAGCATCGTCTTCGTAGAAGAAGTCCTTGCTTCAATCGATGGTTCTTGTTTACATAAACACACCACTTTTCTTCGCCAGTGATTATGCGGTGAAGAAATCTGTCCTTATATCCACGAGTAGCCTTGTGACGAGCAAGCAAACCTGCGGCAATCGTGTAGCGTTGAAGTTTGTTGCTTTCATTCAAAGCGTGCAGAACCCATGCACCGAGTTTTTTAACTTTTCCCATCGAATGAAGTTGATTCACTACAGTTTTCTGATCACACGCCAATTGTACAGCAAATTATCTAGTTGATTCACAAAGATTTTCATGGGGAAGGTCGTTCAATCGATCTTCATCCAACTTAATTGGGCGACCAGAGCGTTCTTCTTCATTAAGATTAAAATAGCCGTTTTTGAAGCGTGCCAACCACCATTGAGCCGTCCTTTTCTGATAAAACATTTTCTCCGTACACAGCATACATATCGCGACGAGCTTTGGCTGCGTTTGCATTGTTCCCCTCTCGATTGAAAATGAATAACCACCAGTGTCAAAAATGCGCCTTTCTTTCAACTTGACATTCCATTTTGAGGGTACAGAACAAAAATTAAAGTAACACAACTTTTAAATAAACCGCGATGACTTATTACTCAACTTCAAAACGTAGCCTAAGCAAAAGCCTAATAGTCTACGCTGTTAAAAGACGTAGCCTAACTTTGCAAATTTTTTGCTCTCATTATTTATTATTGTTTCTTAATATGTCCACAAATCACGTCAACAAAACTTAAATCAACACAGCATTAAAAAAAACGTAAGAACTTATTCCTCAACCTAATATATGCAAAGTTAGCTCCATTTCCCTAAATGATGTTGGCAAACAGGACCTTATTTTTTAGTGGTCCTCTAGTATTCGCCGAAAAATTCAATAATATTCGGATAAAACGATTTAGAGGAGCCATTTCAAGTGTTTGCCATCTTATATGTATTCACCAAATCAATATGAAATATTTTTACCATATAGTATAAACTCTATATCATTTTGAAAAACTCCTGTCCATATAGAAGCAATATCTGCAATTTCGGAAGCAGTGTATCATATAGAATATAAAGTCATATCAGTCCCGACGAAACTATTATTCTTCATACCCTGAGTCCACTGATTGAGGTCGCTCATATTTTGTGTAGGCTTCTGTAAGATTATAAGTTTGTGCTATTTGAAATGACCAATGTGTAAATGCAAGGTGATTTAGTTTTGAATTAAAAGCTTATTCATGTTGCTACTGATTGCATTTATTTTATTTCCGTGTTCCGAGTTAGTTTGGAGGAGAGGAAGGGTAGGAATATTTAGGTCGTTTGATTTCAGTTTACTTCTTCAAAACGTTTGCGATGTAACTCAAGGAAACAATTAAAAAAAAATTATAGTTCTTGCCATAAATAAAATGACACGGGCAATTCATTTTTAAACAGACAATCATAGAGAGGCAGTTGTCATCCTGGCAATCACAAAGGTGTAAATATTCTAGAATTAAGAGAAAAGGTTTAGGAATAATATTCTTACTATGATGCTCATTAAAGAAGTTTTCAGGCAACTGTTTTGGTAGATATTGGTGCAGGGTTAAGTTCATATTTTTATGAAGGTATTCTTGACAATGCTCTTTATACCTGATAGTTTGATCTTGGATTTGGGTTTTCAGTCCATTATTATTATTATGTAATGAGCTTTCGTTTGTTTGGGAACTAGGTTAGTCTGGTGAAGATCCTATAAGGAAGAACTACATTACTTTATACAAACTTATCGAGTTTCTAGTGTCCCGATTTTAAGCGTTACTATTTAAGATTAAGAGATATGCCCTTTAATTTTGTTTTATTGACTTTTTCACTGTAACTTTCTTGGTTTATTTTCCACGAGTAAAAAGGCCTCCTTACTCTGCGTTTACACCAGCTTTTATTCTTTGTTCCACGAAACAAAAAAAACAATTTCCTATTTGCATTTTTCTGTTTTGAAATCATTCTAAATGAACCTACATTCAAGGATAAATGAACATAATTTTATCTTATATATGAATACAAATATTTTGTTACCTTTTGGCTTAATAATTTTTTAAAGTTGTATTATGTTTATGTGCCCATACGAGCAGAAAATAGAACGCAAATTTAGAACACTTCTGACTTGCAAAAAGCAAAGCTAGCCGTTTAATCTATGGGAGAACTCTTATTGACTCAGAGCAAATAATTTAATCTTCTTACCCCGGCTTAGAAACAGGATAACAACATCAAACGAGTCATGATCAGGTTTGTGTTTACCCTCTTTTAGAGGCTTTGTGAAGAATCATTGAGAAATTTAAAAATTTTAAAAAGTAACATTTTCATCTATGTGTATTGGACCAAACTAAATAGGAAGCCCAATTTAACTAATTTTATGTTTGAGAAAAAAATTAATCGGGGCTATTAAAGTAAACAAAATTTATTTTCTTTAGCGCACTATAATATATTTAAGCCAGACAAAACTTGCCGATTTGCCTCATTGCTGAGCCGTATGGACCAGTAAATTATACAGGTAGCAGCTTAATTAAATTTCCTACAGCCAAATGGTAACCATGAAGAATATTGCAACGTTAGGGGAGTTTTTTTAATAATATTCAGTTTCAATTGATAAGTATAATTAACAAATTTATTCAGAGAATTACACAAATTACTTTTTTGTTAACGAATTGTGCCATTACACTCAAATTGTCCCAAAGTAAACACATCCACATGGAAAATAAAGACTCAATCATACTATGAAAAAAATGAAAGAATACAAGGATGAAACTTTTAATTTAATTTTCTTAAATGTTATTAAATGTCTCTGATCACAGCTTACTTTCAAATAGTCATAATAGATACGTAAATAAAAAGCGGAAGTTTTAACTTAAATGCCATTTACAGTACTCTGTAATTCACATATGCATTGTTTCCATAAGTCTATATATGGTTATAGCCTAACATAAAAGCAGAGAAATCTGATCAAAATTTTAAGCTTTAAACTTTTTTGACTTCTAATATCCTTTGTCATAAATCCCTGACACTTATTACATTTTTAATCTAGATGATGGATCAAGATCATTATATTAAATCAATTACGTTTTTTTACCAATTGCGAAGTTACCTCTAACACATATGTTTATTTGTACAATTTAGCTTAATTATGTGTCTCAAAGTTTAAATAATTGAGATGCTAAATGTTTTATAATATTTTACCCAAGTTATAAAGAACTTGAAATTAAAATATTAAAATATCTTACACCCCAACAATAAACCGTAAAAGAAAACACCATTAATTCCGTACTCATTAGTCTTATATTTATGTTCGGAATTCGTAAGAGCCACCAAAGAACAATTAACTACATAAATTAATTCACTAAATAGCCAAATTAACATATGAAACTACAAACTTTCCTTGTGACATGTAGAATTAAATGAAAAAAAAATATGAGGGAGGGAAAATCAACCTTTTCAATAATATATATTTTTATATTATTGCAATTTTTTGTAAGCAATTTTTTTTAATTTAATTTAAGCCAAGAAACTAATTATTTGCTACATTTTTCTTTATCAGACAAGCCGTTGTAAGGAAGCGAAGGTAAGAATCACAATTTTCTGGTTTTTAATTTTTTGTATATAATATATCTATGTATATATATATATATATATATATATATATATATATATATATATATATATATATATATATATATATATATATATATATATATATATATATATATGTATATCTATATGCCTCGTAAAAATTGCAGATGGCAAAAAGAATATCTTTTAAGTAAGTTACTCCTAAATAAATTATAAAGCTTTTTTGCCTAATAATGAATCCTTTCAGAATAAATATACTAAAAGATTCAGGGTTATTTGTTTGGTTTCCTCGTTTGGCCTGCTATTTTCAAAATGAAACATAAATCTAAAATCATCTAGAATCACTCATGACTCTCAACATTTATACTTAAAATTTAATATGTTATCGCAGATTAACGTATACGGTTTCTTAGCGCTATACATATATAACGCATGTTTAAAGTTTGGCTCCCATCTCCTGCCTCTCATTTCGAGCCATCTTAAAAAAAATTTCTTGCCTCAATTCATCCCAATTTGCTTCTTTTTCGTTCTAGTTTGAACGGGGCAAGTTTTCGACTTCGGGAAAAGAAAATCTTAGATGCGATAATTGGGCCTGGCAACTATGATAAGAGAATTCGACCCGCTGGAGCCAATGACACTGGTAAGTTATAAGAATAGCTCAAATATGGACAGATGTTTGCTTTCTATGTCACCATGAAAACTAAACCTAGATCCTGTTTTTTAAATATATGACGAATCTGTTAGCTATCAGACATATTATGTTCCTCTAAATAAAATAGTGACTTGGCTGGGTAATGTGAGATTTGATTCATTGGATTATTTTCTTAGGGAACCCGAACTTTCTTCTTATTATTAATGTAAAAGTAAGCAATGCATTTTCCTATTCATCTGAATGACGATTAAACTTATAGGTCCGGCGATTGTATACATCAACATCATGATCAGAAACGTACAAACCATCTCCGATGTTAAGATGGTAAGTTATTCTTTAAAAAATCATTGGCAACCTGAGATTTTGCCTTGAAGACTGTAAATATTGGCTGAATATTCTCTTGAAATTCAGTTTTTGCTAATTAATTATGAAAGTATTTTTTATCAAAAGGATTTGGACCAAAATATCCTAATATTTAGTAAGTATTGTATATCTGGATATATAAATTTGCTGATATTTTACATCGGATAATAATTTTAAGAGTAGAATTCGTTTAGCAGCTATTCATCTGAATGACGATTAAACTTATAACGATTGTGTAATTGGATTCACAAGGAGAGTAAGAGAAAATACATTACGTAACGGTACTTTAAATTTCACCAAATTTAAGTCACCAAGAAAATAAACCATTCAAATGTAAATCACTAAAAGATAATTCAGGTCTCTCTTTGGGCAAGAGAGTTAATATGATCCTCAAAGCAGATCCGTCCAACTTAAGAAAGGGATATTATAGCAGCTTTTGCCTGTGATAATAAGGCGGGAACTACCCCTCACCTACACTCTTTCATTGCGAATAATACCCCTTACTCAACGTTCCCGTGAATGTTACACCACCCATTTCCTTTCTGATAACAACTCCAAAACACTTTTCTATTTTTTTATTTGTCTCTCTTCCACGCTCTAGTAGTTTGTTATTGCGTTTGGTGATTTGTGGCAGGGTTCGCTATCGTACGGAAAAATAAATTTATGATTCTCAAATTAGTCATGAACTGTTGGGTAAAGGGGCTGAACAAGCACGTTTTAGTACCATTTTGAGATCATAGTAGTATTCTTGGGCCAAAATGTTAGTGCAGCAATTCCGTTAGAATACAAGCAGTCCCAGAAATAGAGAGCTTCCGGATGCTTGATTGTGTGCACTAGACAAGACTTGTGAGAGCGCCTTCCTTTCGCCTCCTAACGAGTAATTTTCCATAGGCTCCAAACAATCGAAAGGGATCTTTCTGAGAGAATATCACTTTGCTCCAGTCTTCAACAGTCTATTCTTTATACCTATTTCCTACAATAGTGAAGCTTATTCGTGCAGTTGCTCTTGGTGAGACGAAACTTTTTCGTCGCCATTCTCGACATGAGACCTTTGTCAAAAGGTCTCCACCTCAGTGTGCGCACTGAAGAGTTCACGCCTGCTTCTTGCTAATCTTGAGTGGGCTTGGCACTGGAGGCAACCGAATCCGTGAACTGGGAGTTTAAAAGAGAAACAGGGTAGCTTGGGGGTCACTTGAATATCTTGGGTGTGCAGAAGATATCTTCACTTGAGTGTAACTAGTCTTTTCACAAACATTAATGATCCTAAAGTTTTATCCTTTTATGCAATACTATTAACGACTATCTCTTTGAATTTCAGTCAACTTTTGTGCAGACCAACTCTGGCGCACGCTTTTCTTTGGAATTAGCCATTTCTGTTATTGCAAAAAATTGGGCTTATTTCAAAATGTTCCCTGTTGAAGAGGTTTTTTGTTGAATTTCATTTTTCATACATTATTTTATTTTCATTTTCCCCCTTTTTGGGGGCAATTTATTTTAAATTTGTCATGACATGGCACGTTAGCGTCACCCCTTAAAAACAGGCCTGCACACGCTTTTTGTGATATATCCTTCATTCATTCACTAATCACCCTTACCTTGCAGGACATGACAGAAGCAACGGTTGTAAACAAAATTAGATCTCAATAGAAGCTCCAGCTAAGAATATACTGCGTCAAACATTACTACAAGACAGGCTCGTTCAAGAAATTGCAGGACATTTTCGTGCATCAGTTCAAATGTGAAAACATACCTGCAAGAGCAGAAGTCAGGACTGAGTGGACCACTTTGAGAAATATGGAACAGTAGAGAACCTCAATGCAGCCAGTAACAATCATCCAAGCCATTCAAGACGTCCCAGAAAGCGTACAGCTGAGCTGGTCGAGAGCCTGAGAAATTAAGTTCATCAGAGTACAAAACGCTCTGTGCGCAAGCGAAGTCAGTCCTCAGTATATCCCGTGAGACTTGCAGAAGAGTGCTTATAATAGATGTAAAGGTCTACTCATACAGAATATAGACGAAGCAGACCCTTATAGCTTCAGACAAGGAGCAGAGAAAGGCTATAGCAGTCACGATATTGGAGAAGATTCAGGAGACCCCTACCTTTCTTAACCTCCTTTGCACCTCAGATGAAGCTCACTTCCATCTTGAAGGAAAGGTAAACTCGAAGATAAATGTCTTTTGGTGGACCTACAGACCAAATGAGATAGCCACCAAGCCTCTACACTCCCCTAAGTGCACGGTATGGACTGCAATCTCAGCCAGAGGCATCATCGGACCATTCTTCTTCGAGGAATCTGGGGCGTCAGTGACATTCACCAAGGAGCGGTATGTTTAGTTCCTCAAAACCTTCAAGGGGGAGCTGCATTCCATGTTCCCTTCGCTTATGTAGAACTTCTGGTTCCAGCAAGATGGAGCAAGTTCTGACACTTCAAACCTCTCCCTATGTCGTAGAATGACCCTTGGCTTTGATCACTATACTCTTTGACACCCTTTTAGTATCGGTATGCTTTAAGGGGCGTGAGTTACTTCTATGATGAAGTAGGCTTTGTTCTAAGAGTGCTATTTTAGTAGTTTAGTTCTTAAGGAAGAGCTATTTTTAAACACATAAGGATAAGAGGAAACACCAGAATCTACCAAAATAAACATGTATTTTAAATTAAATATTACAAACCAACAGTAAACACATTTCTATCTTTGGCCTCAAAGATCTTTCAATGACAAAACATAAACAAATAGGCTTCCAGTAAACATACCAATTGCCAATTAGTATTTTTATCATGACCCTATTTGATTAGCATAAAACATTAAATTAACGTACTCTCGTCTACAAACACATATGACCTAGGTTCAAGAACAATGGTTTCTACTCTCCTTTAAAACGTGGGACATACTAAACTTCTATTATCGCAATAGGAATATAAATGTTATTGTTAACTTACAGGTAGGTATTAGGGATTGCCGGATGTCGCTGGAGGACTTATCTCTCGCTTTGAAGTGGTGTGGCCGCTGGTTGAAATTTCGTTGGGGAGGGAATGCTTGTCGCCTGTGACGGGGGCTGCTTCTTCAACGTAATTAAAGAACAGGAGCTCGTTGGGGCTGGGTTCTTCTCCTCTCACTCTTACGGAGCTTGAGATGTGAGAGTCGCTCGAGTGTGAGCGGCTTTGATTTTCTTCAGTCGGACTTCTTTGCAGACTGAACAGGCTTCTTCGGTATGGCACCGATATAAAGCTTGACAATTTAGGTTAATACGGCCCGGAAAGGGGGGGGATCGATTTTCTCAATCTGATCCTATCGTTTCTCACGGAAATAGTCTTGTATGGCTGAAGGATCGATCTTCACGAACTAACCCTTCTTCAGGCGTATCGACTTTTAATCTTCTTGTCTGGCTGAAAGATCGATCTTTACGAACTAATCTTTCTTCTGGTGAATCGACTTCTAATAATCTTCTTGTGTGGCCGATGGATCGATCTTCACGAACTAATCCTATTCTGGCGTATCGACTTCAGATAATCTTTTTCTCTTTCTTTGCGGGGCTTATTTATAGGCGGATTGCCGCCCCATCTAAATGGGGAATTGACAAGGCCACAGAGGCAAAGGGGGGGAAGAGCGAATGGTGAGTTAGCATCTGGGGAGAGCGAGAATTCCTGAGGTGGCACTGGGGTGCCTAAGTCAGCTCGCAAATTATAGGCTCACAACCGCACCGCTACTTGGCGTGCCTTCTGACTCGCACCGCTTTTTTTCTCCATAACCACGGGTTTATGGGTCTCGTAGGTAATTCGATCGTTAGAGCGTCGTTTAAGGACCTTAGGTGGTCGCCTTCAAACAGATGTTAGCTCCAACTGCCCACAGCGGCGGGGAGATCACACATGGTAAGCATTTTAGCCGGCTACCTTTCCCACGCTTCTCCTCATGAGGGGGGGGGGGGGCTTTAATGTACCTATACTCCTCCAGGATGCTTAATGTAGCCATTTCTCCACACCCTAGATTGGCTTTAAGAGAATGTGGTGGCTGTGTGATCAGTCTCAAGAATGATTTTGAGTGGGCACCTCATAGCCCAGACCTTAGCTTCCGAGATTTCTTTCTCTCGGGCTATCTTCAGGGGATACCATATTCATTTTTTCAATTTTATACTACGTTAAATTATCATATAGGAAATTAAAGCTCATTAAAAGTCCTTTTATTTTTGTTATAATCATAATAACCTACGGCGCTCTTTTTGAGGTACTGGGGTTCTTTAGTTAAATTAAAATTCCTGTTAACGGTGGATTAAAACATATTTTTCGGACAAGTTGTTCTCAGTTGCAGTGGGGTTGGGGGAGGGGGGGCTAGGTGAATATTAGGGGTGTTGATAATGCCCTTAAATTTAGGTTAATCTATATTCGAATGGTGCTAAAAATATAAACTAGTTCTTAGGCGCCGTTTTTTTTAGCAAATATATAAAATCGAATGGTATAGTTTTGCGTCTTGTTGACAAATAAACTTTAAATATCTAAGGAGAATTTTCACTAATGTATAAACCTTTGCATTATCATAATTTTTATTATGTTCTAGTCATGTTACTAAAACAAAATATATAGTATAAAAATGTGCATAAAATCTGCAATTAAAATGATATGAAAATCAATTGTGTAGTTTTGTTTATTTTTCACGAATTAACTTTAAATATCTAAAAAAGGTTTTCTACGAATATACACAATTTTGCATTATCTTAATTTTAACTATGTTCTATTAATATTGCTAAAAAAAATTCTACCATAAAAAAGTGCATAAAAATTTGCAATAAAATGATATACAAAACAAAAAAATGCGAATTTTGAACGAGAGAATTTGAAAAGTGACTAATGAAAATATGTGGTATCCCCTTAAAGACCTTGTACGCAGGGAAACCCAGGACCATCACGGAACTCTAGGAAGACATAGGGAAGGAGATTAGAGCCATTACTTGGTCATTTTGTATCGACGTCATGGCCAAACTTTGTGCTGCTCCTCAAGAAATGCACAGAGCTAAATGGAGGTCATCTCGTCAAGTGCTCTATAATAAAGAACAAAAGGGCAATCAATCATGTTTTATTATGATGTTTTTAAAGACAATAAACTAGTTATCGCCAAAGTTTCATTCAATCCTTGCAAAAAATTAAGAAATTGGCCTATGGAATGTTGGGGCCCGTTTTGAAGGTGGGCGACCCTGTATTCTGAGGCCTTGGTCGCAGTTGGCGCACCTGTCGTAGATGGCGGTTCAGTTTCTCCAATTATAACATGTATTGATAGCTGTATTTTTTGCAATACCTTTTAAATTTGTAGTAGCGGAATCACATCTGTCTGGCCATAAGTTCCTTTCTTTTAATCTGTTTCTCAAAGATTTTCACATTCAACACTACTAGATCACAAAATCTGGCTGTTGTAGGAGCCGATTTCGTTGAAGACATAAACGATTTATTTCTCTCATGGTCCTGTTGTTTGAACATATCATCTTCGTTAATTGGGTGAAAGTTACCTCCAGGCTCTCTCAGATACTAACGTTTCGTTGATGCAAGAGGTTATTGACAGTCTCGATGCCGGCAATGCGTGGCGTTCTCTTGAGGAGACCTAATCATTCACTTTAGCATTATGGTAGAAAGGCAAGTGTTGGTTTTGAGTCCTCTGCAATTTAATCTTCTTTCTTCCTGAGGATGTGTTCAGAGAAATTGCCGAGTAGATAAATTAGATGTAATAAATGATGGATATAATTTATTCTTTAATTGATTCTAAAGTTACAAAATCTCTTTAATTCATCCATTTCAAATTTGGAAGCTTGTATTCTAGAATTCCTGTGGCTTCGTGTGCAATACTTGAAAATCATGAGGTCTAGGAATCTCACACTTGAGGAATATGTCACAGTTGTGTCATCCACTGTGAGAGGCTCCGTTCGCGACTGCCTATCACAACTGTTGTAAACTTTCTTTGGTTTATTTAGATCTTCTACTTCTCTTTGAACCTGGAAAACCTTTGTGCCTCTGTTTAATTCGCCGTCGACATCAATCTTCCAGACCATGACGTGTTAGTTACATTATGGGTGATGTCGTCCGCTTACTGTAAATTAAGCTTTCAGGGGAGCAATTCCAGCAAGGTCCCAGTGTCGTTCCCGCATGCAATTACCGTTCTCTTGTTGGTGATGTGGCTGTCGAGGATTTTCCAGAAAGGGATGACTAGCATGAGCTTTGAAATATTGTATTTCAACTCGTCAATCCATAACTTGTTAAAGGATTTCTTGGCTTCCCGAAAGACCACATCCACCATGTAGCCAGAGGCGGCAATATCTTAGGCAACAGGTTGGTAGGTTAGAGCGATCAAGTTCTGTGCAAAGTTAGTCTTATATAGTGCTTTTGCATCTGCTCTAGAACTCAGTCCACCAAGCGAGGAGCGAATTTTCCTCTTCATCCTCAGGGATTTGAGAAATGTCCTTCGAAAAGTCGCTGATAAGGGAACTGGCGAATATCTGATGGAACCCTTCCTGATGCATGATCCTTTCCTGAATTAGGAGAGATAGGGTTAGGATTTTATGCTTGGTCAGTGGGATTGCGTTGTCTGCTGTGTTGAAACTGTTTAAGATGATGGAAAGATTATCACCAATGGGGCATACGCTCGACTCAGTTTGATTAACTTCTTTACACCTATATTCAATTCTCCAAAGATGACCTCAAAACTTGAGACTTTGTTCCCAAATGGAGACTCGTAGGTCTAGCGGTTTCTCTGGGAGGCTCATCCTATCCGAGTTCAATTAGAGCTGACCTTGGTGATAGTTCACCTCATCAAGCCTTATTCACAAAGAACGGCCACACAGGAGGAATCTCCAATCAGTTTTCCGTTACTAATTTTGTATTAGCAAGGTCGATACAAAGAGAGGCATCTCCAATTAGTCTGCCGCTTCTCTACCTGAGTCAAGGTGTCAGGAAGGTGAGAATAGGATCATTAAGCCCTCATTTAGAGCAGGAGAGACAAAGAAAGATTCTCTAATCAGCCCTTCCAAGCACGCTTGGGCCACTATTGGGAGCAACCAAAACAGGATGAATCTCCAATTGCTTCTTAAAGCTACAATTCTTAAAGATTTAGAGTACAGTTATTATACCAGTTGTTTTAAAGGTTCTGTTAAACTCCTTTTACGGTAGCAGACACGTTTTTATTTTTTAAACATGTAAATATGTGTTAAAATTGTAATATTACTCAATGTGACCGCCCTCGTGGTCGAACACGCACTTCAGGCGAGACCTGAATGACGCGCATATGTTGCGGACGAAGTCCTTCATCATGCTGGCCCACATGAGTTAGATGGATGACTTTAGCTCCTCAACGTTGTTATGTCTAACATTGAGATCTTGCTGTTTAAATAATTCCTCACTTGCTAATCGAGGGAATAAAGATCGGGTGACTGCGGCAGCCAAATGTCCTTCCAACAGAAGTTCACATTTGAACCAACCCCTCTTGCACCGTCTTGGTTGAGTGGGGCGGTGGCCGTGCTGCTGTAAACGTAGTGAACCTTATTCGTAATCCTTTTTACCCAGGGCATAAATTTATTGACCAATGTGACTTTGTAGTCGGCCTCAAACCACTAACACGGTGGCATCCTTTTTTGTCATTAATAGCCATGGCACAGAGCATATTTAATGAGTCCGGGTGCTTTGTCATTGACACGTAGCGCCTCACGGATAAGTTCTGTCCCAAGCTTACTACGCGATCATTCTGCTTGTTGTTGACCAGATCGATCGTGAAGAATAATTCATCAGAAAAAAATCCGAATTCTATCGCCATTTATATTTAAGTCGTTAAAAATGAGAAAACAGCTCTCCCGACGTTGTTATCTCGTACGGTCGAGGAGCGGAGCTTGTTTCACGCACCTCAAACTCTTGCCACACTTCTCTTAGCCCTACCAGTGTTGCCACTGAGATGTTATTCTTGTTCGCGAGGTCCATTTTTGTTGTCTTGACCTCTCTTTGGCCTCTACGCAACGGTCATCCGGCTGACGTTGAGCCGCTTGTTGATGTCGAACTTGTGGCCCGCGCGCAGTAGAGCAGAGATCTCGATTCTTTCGACTACCATAATGACACACCTGCACACTAAAAACGAAATTTTGATGAAATGTGCTGGAAAAATAGAAATTTAATTTGTTTTGGGGGATTTTTTCTATTTCAGACGTAACCTATCGAGAGATAAAAAAACAAGGGTAACAGAGTTTTGCTAAACCCGATATAGTTACAAGATCAACTTTTAATTTTATTTCAGCGTTTATATTCGTGATTGGTCAGTTGTGATCTCATAATGCATATTATCCGTTCTATATTATAATTTGCCACCAGTTATACATAGCTTCGAACCTAGAATTCACTCATTGAGTGGAAGAATCGAGCTTGGTAAATGGGGAAAACGAATAGTCAAGGCTCCTAAACAATGCGACAAGAAATTTTTATCAACCTTTCAATTTGAATTCCACTACATTGTTTCCTATTTAATATAGAATTTAACCCTTTTCATTTTTAATGACTCTACAAACATAAGGGTTTAAAATAAAAACCATCTCCCTTCGATTAGAAACAATCTCCCCCTAAAAGATTCTTTCACCTATTATCTCGTTCCAAACTATGTCGATTAATGGAAATACATAAGCATAATTCGAGGCGTAAGTTATAGCAGGATGAGGATAGACCTACTGTAGAACCCCACGTCAGGGATCACTTATCCATAGTACAAAGTTACATCCCTTGGGGTGAGAAACACTCCACTCCTTGAGGGTCCAACTAAGACCTCGGATGGACATATAACCTCTTTGCATGCTGTAGGTAGCTTTTATATCCAAACCCTCGAGTAGGGCAGGACCCTACGAGGTGAGTATTGATATAGCCACCTCATCTCAACAATTCTGCCATAATCCGCACGTCGGGGAATTCCCATCCGTTATCATCCCTTCATCATCCACTTTAAGGCTGCCGTCAATATCTTGGGAGTAGAAGAGGAGAGTAAAGAGACCGATTATAAATACACAAACACAAACTATCCTAACCTTCAGCAAATAGAGAAAGAGAAAATTATCCTTCCTAGATAGAGGACGAGTGCAAAGAATAACCCTGTGCTCGGAGACTGGTAGCTCGAGAGCTCGAAACCAGAAAGGCACATCATATAATTGTTCTACAGTTAGATAAATGTTGGATATTAGAGACAAAGAGAGGATACGTAGCTATATTGCATAGGCAAGAAAATATGTAAATGCTCGTTTCCAAAGGCGGCGGTGATTTACTAGCCCAAACTTGAGCTCTCCCCTAAGCCCCCTCCCGAGATAGTATCCAACAGGTCAATAGTATGCAGAAACATCGTGGCGCTCACAAAATCAGAAAATCAAACGGGAGCTTGTAACGCAAAATCAGCACCTAAAATTTACAGAACTAATCAAACTTATACGACTTTAAATTGGTTTGCGTGAACTATGGCTAATAGAGCGCCTAAAAAACTTCTAGTATTCGGGATGAGAAGGCCTCTCATGAAGATCGAAATCAAGGGATTTATTTATTAAAATCTAGAAATGCTTTCAGTGTTATGCCTTGGACGACCACACCTCAAAAAAAAGCCTTTCCAAAAGATCGGATAACAGGTAATTTACTCCGAATGTGCCAGTTTAGTACATGTGTGGAATGAATTTATGCCACTAGATAAAAGTTGCTGAACTGGGCTGGGTGGTTCAGCAAAGCTCCCACCGAACACATGCAAGATGCTGACCACCGCATGAACTAGAGGGAATCAAGAGCAGTCACACGTGCATCCAACAGATGGAGAAAGAATGCATTTAAGCTTTTATGGCTACATGAAATGCCTGGAAACCAATTCCGACTACATCAACATAAATCGGAACGTGGCCGAAAAATTGGTCACGTTCCGATTTATGTTGATGTAGCCGGAGTTGTTGTTCCTTTCTGTTTCATCTACCGTTAAAAGATGCAGGAAAACAACTTTGCTGCTATCGACTGCCCTATATAATCGTCTAGCCTTATCAAGAAACTGACCAATCAGCGACTAACTCAGAAGATGATGAGAGTAATGTTCACTCCTTAACGAATATAAGCCGCCGGTCCAGTTCATTTCTTCTCTTTTTGTCAAAAAGTTAAAAAAATAATTGTGAAGTAAAAGTTAACAGCAAAAACAAGTGAACAAAAGTGAAATAAGTGATCTAAAGTGAAATTAAAGTCAATAATGAACTAAAATTAAGGAAAAGTAAAGTAAACAATGCAGTAAAGCCAAATAAGTGATAAAAACAAAGAGTAGTAAAGAGGAAAAGCAAACCAAGAGGAATACAAAACAGAAGATACAAGAGGAAAGTAACAAAAAGGAGACCACAGTACAGAAGTGAAATTAAGTAAGGAAAATAAAATAACAAAAACAATGAACATAACAATACATAAACAATACAATAAACAATCGAATGAAAGAGAAGGAGAAAAAGGAAACAGAGATTAGGTCGTGCTACAGCTACTTGTATGAGGAACATAGGGGCTAAAAGTGTGAAAAAGGAAGAAATAATGATGAGTACATGCAGGATGGTTGTAGAGAATCCACGTTAATCAGTATGTTCACCTTAACCTTCGGGCATGGGTATTTCTTTTTCACTTTTGATGCTGATGTCGCTCAATCTGCCTCCTCCCTAATCTGTTCTCTTTTAATTTTCAATTTTCCCTCTCAAACTATAAACTCTCTTCTAAAGTTTGTTCCGGACTTTCCACTAAGCAGTTCCCCATCGGTTCACTTGTACTGAGAGTCAAAAGTGTGGGAAGATTCTCCAGGAGCAAGTCTGCCGCGGGCCTCTTGCTTCTCTGCCCCCCTCGATCGTGGATCGGGAACAGGAGAGGAGAAGCTGCGAGCTGTATTGCTCAGCCGTAAAAAAATTCTTCTCTTATTTTGGGGTTATTCTGAGGAAAAGCCAGAGGAGCGAAAACGAATTTCAGATCTGAAATGTACACAAAACTTCATAAGAAAAACATTTTCAAATTCATTTAAAAGATCCAGAAGGAGGTCTTACCTAACCTAACCTATTCTAACCTTACCTTACCTTACCTAACCTAACCTAGCCTTAATTTACCTTAACTAACATTGCCTTACCTAACCCAATCTTACTTTAATTTACCTTACTCTACCTTACCTTACCTTAACTATATTTTTCTCAGCTCTTCACTCAAACAATGTTTTGCGCAGGAAACAGTTTTTAAATAAAAGGTTAGCTCTTGGTTGGAGGCAGGCATTAGAAAGCCACATGCCCTTAAACTAAATGAACGAAAATTTGTATGTAGTTTTACGGCCTTTCCAATCCTTTGCATTTCTAGTACAGTAAAATAAATTGGGATATTCTCGAAATTTACAATTACTGCATCATGTAGGACATTCACTGTAAAGGGGGATGCCCCTTAAGCCCTATATATTTCTAAGTCCTGAACATCTTCCTCAAAGACTTCTTGATTTAGCTAGTATTGCAAACTAGAACAACCATCACACGCCATTATACCATACAAACTAAAGACACGAACATCCGCAAATCGTCCGAAATATAACGAAGCGTGGTATAGGCTAAGCAGCCATTAGACACATGTGCAGATCACCTGCAGATATAACATAGCATGCTATTAGCTAACTAGTCAGGAAAAAAAGTAGGCCAAAAGTTGAAAGAAATCGGGCAAATAGCGCAGAAAGATTTCAATTTACTAAAATAAGAACATATTTTCGCAAAATGAATAGCTATGTTATTATTAAGTTCCGGTAGGTGAAAACGACATTGTTAAACATCGGTTGCTCTAGAAGATAGAAATCACTATCAAAGGCAAGCAAGAAATGTGAATAAAATAAGACCCATATAACAGGAAACAAAGAAAAGCAGGAATATGTTCTGATTAGAGCAGCTCTCTTTTTATAGCCGTTTGTCAAGACAGTTCTCACAACTCACCTGGCTTTAAAGTCAACGTAACGCTTAGACATTAACCATTTTGTTATAGGAAATAAAATTCTAGCCTACTTTACCTAAACTATGATGTGTTTTGATCTAAAGCTGGATGCTCGTTTCGTCTCTGGTTATGCTCAAGTCAAATTATTAAATATGTAAATCATGCACGGTGTATCAAGAGGACTTAGGTCATTTTTAATTATGAAAAGCACTCGTTTTTTTTTAAATTAAATTGAGGTATAAAATAAAGATTTATATGATATTTCAGCATGAGGCGAATTTGGGTCCTAATGATGAACCGATAAAAGTGCTTATAAATATTACAGAGCTTAAAATTCTACCCGAACTGTTCATAAGTTTAGTTGAATTTACTAGCCTCTCCTTGTCGGGTAAATCCACCTGTTAACTCAACAGCAAAATATTTAGTTAATATTGTCGCCAAGCTCTGGTAAGTTCTTATCAAAGTATTCGATTCATATCCAGCTCTGTAGTTAGACTGAGATATGAGTCATTAATCTCTTATTTCTGATATGTGTACATTGGTATGTATTTCAATTTCAAATCAGTTGAAAGATCAGAATAATTCAATTTCTACTTGAATTTTATCCGCAAACGTAATGGGAATTAAAATTAAGGTTAAATTACACAAATGAGAGTGTTTTTAATTTTTATCCACATACTATGGTGATTTTCCACAAAGATAAATTCCCTACAACCACATTTCGGAAGTAATAATTTATTAAATTTACTAAGTACGCATATGATTTATGAAATTCCCATTTACGACAGACGACTCCATAGAAAGAATTTAAAAACAATTTGTCTAGCGCTTTCGATAGTTCTTATCATTATGTTGTTTTCAGGAATATGCGATTCAGATCACCTTTCGAGAACAGTGGACAGACCAGCGATTAGTGTTCGACAGTGTTGGAGGTCAGTCAATTTGAATGTCTGGAGAATAATAGAGATTTACAGACTAAGTAATATCTTCTTCAATTCCTTTTTCAGGCTAAAATTAGACTAAAGTTTTAATACTTAAGAAGCATGTATATCGTAAAGCGTGAAACTCTTTATGTAATCGCTATATTATGAATAAAAGATTTTGGTCACAATCCTCCCCCATTTTCTTGGTGAGTGAAGGCACATGTTGCACGTCTCTTGTGACTATAGAGCAAAAGTGGTATATTTGATAGATTTCACCCTATCACCTTAAAACAATAGAATTTCAGCAATACCCTTTTATAATTTTTTCTAAAGAGATTATTTATAAGAGTACAAAAGTATTTACATCATTCAAAGTGTGACATATGTTAAAAGAGGTTGACACTATTATTGCTATAATGCTCTAAATTCTAAAAAAAATAGGTCTCTTTCTATGTAAAGGCATTCAGGTGCTAGACTTATTCAAATTGTTAATCTGAATTAGTCATTATTTAAGCTGTTCATTTCCTTTGTATAAGTCATACTTTTTATTTACCTTCTAGGGCATTTCGCCTTTCATAAACATTATTATTTGATAATACTAAAACGTTTTAGTCTGAAATCACGATTACTTTGAATTCTAATGTTGATGATATCTCGGAAATGCCCCACAATTGTGTATTTAGATACCCTATCACTTTTGAGACCATTTCATTAAAATTATAATTGTTCGTCTTCCAAAAATTCTATATAACGTTTTATCTATTTGTTTGTTTATCTATTTCACTAAGAGGGATTTAATTTCGGACATTTGAATATCCGTAATTCTGTGCAAATAACTCCCTCGTGCTTTTCTCTTCCATTATTTAACTTTGTCGCAATTCACCTTTTTTTGAAGGTCAATAGATTATTTCGTATTATTATTTTAGAAAAAGACACTAAAATTTAGAATCTTTATTAGTTTTTAGCTACTCTTCACTTTCGATAGTTTCTTAATCACATTTCTCACTCTTGGCATATTTGTACGAAGCTTGGAATTGAGAGAAGAAAGGATTTTGTTATGGTAGAGGTAAGACCCTGAAAATGCATTTAACGATGAATTTAAATAAGGTTGAAAATAATACATTTGATCTTAACAATACCAACGTGACTCAAATTTTGTAATTTCAATTTGTTATTACATAGGCATAAATTGAAGAACATAATTCTTAGCGAATGGGTGAAAATTTGAAGGAAAATTATCTCCAATGGAATAGAACTGTGGTCTAAAATAGGGGCAACATTTCAGAAAGAAATCAAAGGGTAAATTTGTAGAATCAGGTTTTATGTCACGAAGGAAAATAAAGGCCTCAGTCCTTTGTCATTATGACAATGAATCGAGAATTATGAGCAGCTACTTGAAATGGAACGTCGTCCATTATGGACCATTACTGTCTCACCTATCAATTCGGTCGATTTTATGGTGTACCTTTTTACATTATAATTCCATTACCAATTTAAGCGATTTTAGGTTTTTCTAAAATAGATTTCCCATCTGATTATGGTGTTTGGCGAATGTGTCACTATAAATATAATCAGAATGTGTCTGTTTTCAGACATAGTGGATTATAAATAAAATGTGATGCAGAATTATATGTCAAAATTATTGCCCACTACTCTTATTGATTTTAATTTAATTAAGGTATAAATAAAAAAAAAGTCGGTAATTCGAAGTCACACACAGGAAAAAGAACGCTATAATGGTTAGAGATGAAGGTTAAATTGAAAACATTTGATGATAAGATTAGGAATATAAACAAATGCAACGAAGGAATGCCTAGAATGTTTGTTCAATCCTTTACCTAACTGCAACATGTCTTAGTTCCTGTTAATAAGACATAGAAACACCTATCTGTTTGTCCAATCACTTAATGTAAAGAAATATAAGCAGCTTCTATAAGTTCACTTACAGTAATACAGCAAAACGGAAATATAATCTGTTTTTAAGTGAATCAAAATTGTTTTATTTATAACATTGACTACCAATAAAAAGGTCTACAATGAGACGGTTAAAACTAATATTTTTCGTGAATTAATACACTTTTAAATATAGTTTAATGAATATTGTTTTTAAATTATATATTTATTTAGAATCAATATGAACTGAGTATTGTGTGTTTGAAATATTCTCTCATTTAATATGAGAGGCTTTAAAGGTTTTTCTTTAACAAATCTTTACCATGACTAGCAAATCATTAAAATATGTTCCATACATTTTCATTCTTTGTTGTCTAATTGTAAATCACTCAAATTATTTTCTTTTTAATTAAATGAATCAAATTGAATTGATGAGATTTTACCATTTTTTTCAAAGGACGGATCCAGTACTTAACCTTAACAGAAACGGATATGGTATGGATGCCTGACTTGTTCTTCAAGAATGAAAAAGAAGGACACTTCCATAATATCATCCTTCCAAATCTCTACATCAGAATTTACCCTGACGGTGGTGTTCTCTACAGTATCAGGTAAAATATAATACTTCTCTATGACAACTCCAAGTGAGTGATGTGATTTCTTATGACTTAGCAATGACAGATATGCTGATATCAGCGTCCGGCAAAATCGAAAGAGAGGTAAACAGATAACTTTTTTATTTATTTATAATATTTAAGAAACCACTAAGGCTTACTATATAGTTTATATTTATTGCAGTTATAGTTTTATGTTATTTTTTCAGTGTGTACTAGCTTTGTAAAAAATATTATATAGTATTATTTCATATATTATACTTACTTACCATATCGAATCAACGTTAAATTAACTATTTCTTCTATATTTTACTATTCTTAAGTTAATTATATTCTAATGAGAGTAATATATTATAAGGCACAAATCTTTAACATAAACATTTCCATAGTAATCTTTGTGGGTCACTGATGCCCGGAATACGGGTACAACCGAAAATCAATCAAATTCGTATATAATATTGAGCATCTCAATGGAAACATTTTAAATTTCCTTGTGCTTAAGATTAGAGATTCTCGATGTAGGTCCTGAGATCTAGAAGCACTCGTAAAAGTAAATAATGCCAAAAAGCATTTAGAACGTCTAAATACCTATCCTTAAAAGGAATTTACTAACAACATATTTACCAATACACATGCAATAATAGGATGAAAATCCTGAGCTAATGTGTAAGGCAAATAACTTAAGAAGATATTAGAAAAGTATGTTTAGAAATATTGGTAAAGTTAGATACTTGTATGTATATGCAGTTCGATAAATACCGCCTTTAGTGTTATCATTCTTTCTCTGCTAATGAGATAAGTATTATACTCTTTTCCATTTTCAATTACGTGATGTCAACCAAAGAACAATTACTCGATACAGTAAAACAACTTAACTTCTCTGCTCTTCATTTTCTCAGTCTTTCTTGAATCTTCATTCCGCCAGATGAGTTTTGTGTCATGTGATTTTAACTTTTGTGCTAATTTTAATTGTTCCTATTTTATGGTTTATATTAGGGGCAGGGGGGTATTTTGCAAAAGTCATTCTTTCGATGGCTTACCTGACTTCGGAAATACCAACATTTGGTCCATAGGATCATAACAACCCCCCTGTACATACTGTTTGAAAGTTGTCACCCTCAAAATCCCCCCAAAATATGACGTTTGTGTGATTTTGCATAATAATCGATTCATTATTTGGGAGCTTTCAGGTAAACTCAATTTTATTATTTATATAATATCATTTATATATAACAGAGTATATATGAATTATAATATAAAACAGGATATATATAATTGTTTACAGAAACACGATACTATTTCTCTTTTTTCAGGTTGAATATATGTGGCTGGTGTGGACACGAGATCTTATTCAAGAAAGACCGTGTGGTGTGGACTATATAAAGAGAGCAGAATTCCCACATGGGATGCTTTCAAGTGGCAAAGATGTCAGACAAAATATGCTCTACTTGCTGCAGCCAAAGCGGGCAGGCTAAGCTCTGCGCTCCAGGAAAGCTGCAGCTCAGCTGCTAGCATAGCTGGTTCAGGAACAATATCTATTCTGCAATCTGTAGACCATCCACACCAGGGATATATAGAAAAACATCCTGTAGCTGTACGGTGAATTTGTCACTCTGATCGAGACACGGAAACAGCGACAAAGTGACAATTTTCAAGGAAGAGCAGCAGACTTCAATGAAAGAATGAAACAGTTGATGGACGTGTTCTGTCAGGACTCTGAAATACGCAAAAAGATAGAACTGAAACATGGGGTGAAAATGGGTGAAATAGAATGGGCCTTCCTTGAGGACCAAAGAACCCAGAAGAAAATGTAGTGTGAAGACTTCGTGGACAGAAAATGGATGAAAATGATGGGGCGTAGAAGCAGGGATATGCAGAGTCTAGAGAGAATGAGAGCTGAGTGTGAAAAGGAGAAATATATCGCTGTCAGTTGAATCCTTTGAGGACAACATCAGATAACACCTACTCTGATGTTGAAAGTCATAATTCTGATTGAGAAGGTGAGATTCCAAATGTTAAGAAGCAGCGGATGGCGACAGACACAGTCACTCAGCAGCGTGATGAATTGCCACGCTGATATCAGCACAACCGTGAAAGTATACGAACACTCCGACAAGACTTATACAAGACTGTTGACAAACTGAAGAGCTGCTACCACATGTCTGAGTGGCAAGCAGAATCATCTGTGATCATAGTCAGTAAAACGATGTTTGGGTGAAACTGGAAAGCACATGATGGGTGAGAAATTATTGATCTGGACACCCTGACAGAATCCAAGAGTATCAGGGATGCAGGCAAGCATTGAATTCATGGCGCTGGAAGAGATCGTCCTGGAGATCATGAACTCTGATGAACAAGTAGATGTGACTTATTCTGAGGATAGTTCAAAGAAGCAGAGCACTGGCTCTATTTTTTTTCAGGGTATCACTGTCAATGGAACATACTGAGCCCTACCGAACATGAGCATTGCTTCTGAGTCTAGGAATAACTTGACTGCTCTCATGGTGTCAGTTCTTGAAATACTGGAATCGGCATGTAGCTTCGCATCTAATGCTCTGTTCGAGAAGATAGGCTTTGTAATTATATACCAGACAGCTTACAATTTGAAAGTGAGCTATAAGCAAAAAGTCTAGAGTCTGAACACATCCCAGATCACATGTTCTACAATGTACACCCAACTCTAATGTTTAATCGATTCATCACCAAACAGTGGGCTGGAATAGAGAACATGGTGGGTAGAGACAAAATCTATTCAAACTTCCTCGTCAATGCAACAATAAACGCAACATGTTTGACTGATTTTATGACTCGACTTATCAACAATGATTTTGATCACAAGCCATGGAACCAGGCACATGAATTTGATATCCATATAGCGCCTCACCAAATAGGTCTGTCAGCCTCAAGCATGAGCGCTTTAATCACCTGACACTGATCTGCGCCATTAGTCTCTACCATTTGGAAGATGTAGCATCGTTATGAAGAAATACGAACATGATACCAATCAGTTGGCTTGCATTGTGAGGTGCTTCTTGGACATGGACTTCCTGAACATGATGTACTGTGCAGGTGCCCATCTTGGACTTCATCTAGTTAAGCCACACCTGTCTTTGACGACATCAGCCTGAACAACCTACAGCAAGATCATTTAAACATTTCAGAAGCTGTACCAGGAATTGGAGAAGGGAGATTTGGACACCTTGCTGCAGGTTCAGGAACCAGCATTCAAGTTTGTGTCCTGGAAAAGGTTCCAGCATTCAAAGTGTATTCAGGACCTCTGTGATGCCATAGTAAAAGTAGCAACATCCTTCCAACCACAGATCATTAAGCTTTTGAAGATGATCCTTCCCTAGGAGCTTTCAGAGTCAGAAGGGCGATATCTTTGCCTTTGGAGAGTATGATGAGTCTGCAGAGTTTTCTATCACTCAGATGGACTCAGAGAAGTTGGAGAAGGTGCCAATTCACGACCTAAAGTGCAGAAAGCAGTGTTGGATTTGTTAACTTCGAGCTGTCTAGAAGAGATGACAAGCAACTTGGCAGTTCATCAGCAGCACAGGTTAAAGGCAAGTCGAGGGATCTTTTCGACGGAAGGCAATAAGGGTCATTCAGGGCCTATCGCAGTGCGGTGTGAAAAGGAAGAAAGCTACCATAAATCATCCTAGCATGGAACACAAGGCAAGATTAGCTGAAGAAACAAGGTCGGCAGGACAATGAGATTGCGAATGTGGCATTAGATCAGAGAAAAACAAGGAACTGGACAAGCTGAAAAGAATGGGAGGACCATTCACCTCAGCTGCTTTAGTAAATGAGTGTCTGGCAGACACTATCAGCAACCAGTACACAAAAGTAGAATAACTGTACCTGGATATTTGCTATGCTCGAGCCACATCACTTTCCTTGCCGAAATCACGCGAACTATTTCGCCTTATGAAAAACCACAAGAAGCTTCCAATCAACACTTATGCAGCTAACCTGAAACTATACCTAAAGAACATTACCTCCAACGCAGAGGTAATACTGGAAGACTTTTATAAGGCATGAACATAATTCTATGTACCTGTATATTTGTTAACAGTGTTGTTGAACACTAACACACTCTGGACACTCAAATTGAACACTAGTATGGGCAAATATTCTGGTCTTGCTGGGCATGATGTAGATGATGATTTGTTTCAAGTAAATTTACTTTCAATAATATTGAGTTTCCTTACGGTATTCCAGGCCTTTACCAATATTGTCAAGCTATTTTAAGTCAAAAAGACTTTTCGGGGCAATGCAAACTTTGATTAAATGGCTTATGGGTGTTATTTTCTCATTAATACTGGCCATTTCCATATTCTAAGGGGGTATATAAAATGGTTGGTACTAATTCCCTCCCCATATATGGTTCTACTTTTAGAATCTAGTTCAGTTTTAAACTTTCTTTTATTTTCCATTATTATATGTTTTGTGTAATACCAGACAATCGCCGTATATTGCCCGAAACGTCGCAATATATGAATCCCGTCTTACTGGTATTTACCTCCATCCTGAATCTGAGTAACCACTGAGCTTGGAAAGTTTATTTTCCTGCGCTTTCGGACTTAAACTAAGTTCTTCCTCTGAGATGTTTATAGTTCGATGTCAGAGGCAAGAATGATCCAAACGCAGCAGCATATTAAAATTGAAAGAAAAGCAGTGGGATTACTTTGGTGACCACAAAGTTTTAGAAGTAAGAGAGGAAAATGGTACGGAAAATCCAGAATTGATACCACCCTTTGCGTGTATAGCCCCCGCCACCCATCTTTGGTTTCCCCTATGAACTATGAGTGCGGATGAATAAGGAAATGGATGAGTATGAGAAAAGGATAGGCTCCTCTAATGATGAGTGAAGGCCGAATAAAAGATCTCTTTCCGTGGTGCCGCCTTCTCACGGGCTTGGTTATCAGAGTTCAATCCAGCATTTACAAAGACGGTTTTATGTACTTCTAGGTGGATCCGTGCCCAAAATAACCTTTTTTCATGCCTGCCAGAAGAATGAAGGGTCAAAGCAGCGATCATCATCCCTTATGCTGGTCACCTCACACTGTTGACGGTTCCGGTCAAGTTGCACGTAATAGAGGATGCACATATTATATTGACGTTGGCAGTAGCAGTTGTGGTTTTTGTATAGGGTGATAACTCTGTGTGTGTATGAAGAATCATAAGTATTTGATACTTGTTTGTATTACATGGCGTTTACATGATTCAGGAAGATAATATGGTGTTCATCAGTGTGCCCCGGAATTAATTTAAAAAATGAAAAACATGTTAAGTACATCTATCGTTAATATTAAGTTGTAAATTGCTATTGGCAAACGCCACGCAAATCTGATGCAACCCTTGTGTGGACTTCAAGAGAACATGTGTCTTGCTCGTCACACTTGTTTGCTAGACTCCACGCATGTTATTTATCTACCTATACGCCTTTACTTTTTATGTGATGAATTCGTCACATCCGAACATAAAGGTTTAGAGTTGGTGCTCTAGAGATTGAGATTGTGTGGTGACTTCGTGGAGATGTCTATTCTGAATTCTTGCCAGTTTGTGTATGTGTGGCCATTTGAATTAAACCGATGATGTCGGTGTTTATTTTAAAGTATAGAATAGAACTTTCCCGTTCGTCTATGAGTGTGTGATGAACAGAGCTAGACAAAGATTGTTGATCCCAGGTAGGTGCTTTTGGAGTGACTTATTCGTGGTGACCTTCAATCCAATGTGTTGAGTTTGGAGGGTGTAGACTGTCGAGTTCTGAGTACCCATTGGAGTTCATGTGGACAAACACCTTGCAAAGTCTGTAGGTTTTTCTGGAACACGTTAAGACGAGCTATGTTTAGCGCTAAGTGTGTGTACAGTGGCTTTGGCCTTGGTCATTTTACTCCCTTGCTCTGTAAGCATTGCAAAAAGAGAGTAAGGACTGCCGCGGAGACCTTCTCTGGTGCATGTTGTAGTGTGAAGGGGCTTAGAGGAGACAAAGAAGGGGGGAGTTTGTGTAATTTATTGGAACACGGGTAAGGGTATTAGCAGGTATGAAGAGTTGGCAAGAAGAGCCTAAGCGGGAAAGGGTGGAAGGGCAGAGAGGGGACATATCCGGTGGACAGAAAGGTGGAAGGGCAGAAGAAGGGCGGTTGGTAGAGGGGAAGAAAGGGTAGGGTTAAAGGTTTAGAGGGTTGTAGATAGTTGAAGGAGGGGCTTAGATAAAGGTAGGTTGGGGTCGGTATCCAGACTAGGGCAGGGGCATGAAAGGTGGGGTAGGGGCAGATTAGTTTTCAAGGGGATGTTGATGGGACAAGAACTGAAAAGAGAGTTCGAGGTTTGTAACGCATTCGTGCTCCTGGTGTGGGAAGAAGTAGAGGTCTACTGCCTTTACTTTCGTGTATTAGAGTGAACACCTTCTCGGAAGAGGTGATCTGCCCCACGCCATTTGTAATATAAAGCTGGTTGAGGACGGTATGGTAGAATTGTGTTTTTCCCGAGTCGTGACCTTAGCCACCGTGTAGAGCACGGTGACTTGTTGTAGATTGGGGTTGACTTGTAGTGTGAATATAGATTGGAGGATCTGGGTAGAACCTTGTGTGCTGGCAGAAGTGGTTTGTGATCTTATGATTGTGGTATCGGATAGCCATTGGGGACGTGTTTGGGTGAGGAGAATTAGAACCTCCTTAGCCCCAAAACGTCAGTTTCACACTTTTCCATAATGTATTGACATCTTATGATAACAGTAACGGAGCGTGAAGCTTGTACCGTCAATGTAAAGTCGTTTTTCAACACTTTATTAGTAGCAGACACCTTCTGCTTGGCATGTCCATCTTTGTTGGCCATTCTTTTAACAGCATAGGGATTAGTGTTGTCAGATGTCCTGCTGAGTTTCTATGTTTTGTAGGTACATATGTTAGTGTAATATGTACCTTAATGTGTTTGTCAAGGAGCATGTTCGTATGGGTTTCTTCTGATAGTGTGATGACCACCCAGTGTTTAGTGCCGTTGTAGTAGAGGTCTTTGAATAGCACTTTGCCGTACTCGTCTCTGTTTTCAGTTTTCAGTGAGGAGGTTTTCTATGTTTAATTCCAACAAAAGAGGGTTGGTTCTTTTTATGCGTATATGTTATCTCTTTTTGATTGAGTCCGGCTGCTTTAGGAAATGGTATTTTACAGCCAGTGCATCTCTAGCGACTATAAATAACTTGTGTGCGTCTAATGGCGATCTGAATATATTAATTTCTGTCCATTTGCGAGTATATAATATTGATGAGTGGTGTGCAAACTGTATTTGAGAGTTTTATTTTTTTAGTGCTTGGCTGGATACATTTGTTGCCCTCGGTATGGAGTGGAGGTAAGTTTCTTTACCCACCCATAAAGTTTACTAAGATCGTGTGTTCGAGAAATAATAGTAAAAATTGCTTTGAAAAATATTCAAACAAAGTACCCAACTCCGTCGCAGACTGACTCTATGATCTACGACTCCGGATGAATTATGAACTGGATGAAGTTGAACCATAATGGGCTCCTTTAGAGGTACGATTATTGGCAGACTTAATGTTCGGTGACGGCAGAATTAAGCAACTCTTCACTGCCTTGGTTATCAGAGTTACGTCAAACATACACACAGGAGGTTGCACATCGTTCTGTGTTCCTGGCCAGACCGACAGGTTAAAGTTAAATTCCCTGCATGCAGGTTGTAGTTTCGTTATATTCAGGATAGCTCTGACTTCGGAATCCATAGTGGGCTAGACTAACAACATCCTTTCACTGAAGCCATCAATTTTTCCATTTCGAAAGAATGATATACTCGTACGGGAATTATATGTATGTGGAGTTTTCATTCACTTGTTAAATTTACGAAAGTGTAAGGGACTATAGGGAAATGAGGTTATCAGTTGGGATGTTACAAATCGTAAAAATTAGTATTCTTCTCTTAGGAAGAGGAAACGGCCATAGCGGTAAAACACGTCTCTTTTTTAAAGAACCGGGCTAAATCCGGGTTTTGGTGGCCTTTTCTGTTGAGCTTTCCTTCACCCTTGCTCCTTAAAATCATGCAGTGAGTAGAAGAGCTATTCTGGTGCTCAGTTTCCGAAGATGATCTGACGATAATGTCCAAATGCATGACATAATGTGAATGTAAAATAGTAGAGAAGACTGAGATGAACCATAGAGATCGATTAGTAACAAAGAAATTTAGTTTCTTCCCAAAATAAGGTCGGTGGCTATACACTGATGTGTTGTGTTTTTGTATGTTTTATGTATTCGTACCGTATTAAACTCAGACGTGATTAGGGGGGAGATGCGAGGCGCGAGTTAAGGAAACGCATAGACATGGTGTTGTTAACTTATGGATGGATAGATGCTAGTTTGGGGTAGTCGATAGCTTCCATGTATCTCAACGCGATCGTAACGGGTTGTCTGGCGTGTATTAGGGTGTATATGGGATCTCTTGCAAGTTTCCCTAACTGTCTTGTTAAGCGAGTGTGCATTTTAGCATTAAATTGTATGGCTCTTTTGTTTTAGTCCTGTTGACATAAGCGCATACCAAGGAAATCAACATGCATGTTTCAGTGCACAGTTTTAAATGCGCTGTGCTATCTACTTCCAGTTGTGAAACTTGGCTTAATAGTGTGAGTGTTTTATATTTAAGGAGTGGTCGAACAAGTGTTTTGTATAGGTCTAGTTCAAGTTTACGGCTAGTAAGTTAAAACTTAGGTGGTAGCATTTTCTTTGTGTTTTGCTTTAGCTCATGTGATGTTTTGGTGCAAGTTTAAACGTCTCTATTTATCTCACGTGGACCCGATTATCTTTGTATGAGATTCATATGTAAGCATTTTGGGTGCTTGAAAATTTAAGTCCGGTATATGTGTGTATATTTTTAGGTTATGCCTCTAGTGATCTTGCTTCCCGTAGACTATTGTATGTGTATTCAAAGGATCACTGACAATGAGCCACTTGACTTGATAATCTGACTTGTCATTAAGTATCATCTGTGCACGATGGCGTTCTTTTTGTGGCCTGGACGGATATGAGAACTGTCTCGACGTCAGCGTAGGACGAGGTGTGTGTGTGTGTGTATTTTTTCGGTGGCTGTAGGATATTGTTAGGGTGTATTATGTATAAAATGGGTGACATTCCAATACCCTGGGGTACGCCAGCGCGTAGTGTGAATGGATGAAATATTGTATTGTTTTATTATACATATCTCAGACCTACTCTGGTTAAAGTTGTGGGAGAGAAGCCTTTTGTTGCATAAAGTGAGCTCCATACTGTTAGCTACTTTCCAGCGAAGTCCCTTAGCTCACACTTTGTTAAATACATTCTCCATATACTACCTGATGAAGAGTGTTTTTTATCATGATTGCTGTGCGTTTTTAATATGTCATGAACAATCATAGATACCAGGGAATAGGCTCATTCCTGGACTTCCTGGAATTGGTCTTATGTGTGCGGTTTGGTGCATTGAGTGTATTTACTATGCCTAATTGTCCCCTTTAATGCATTAGAAAGTCCTAAGGGTTAGTGGTTGTGCGATCATTGCGTTGTACGATAATTGGTTTTGGTTGGGCCGTTCCTAACATGCTGTTCATGGCGCCGCCAGAAGATGAAAGAGTAAGTGCAGTGAGCATCATCGGCTATTTGTGTTGTCTCCTGCAAATGAGGGTTCCGGTCAGCTGTACGCATTGTAGAATGTGGACAGGGAGTGTGATATTATGGTGGCGTGGCCCTTTGCTGTAGTGGTTATTTGACATGGTTAATGATCTTTGTGAGACTCTTGAGAATGAGAAGTGCCTAATGGATCTGTGTGCCTCTTGTGTGGTGTGTTTATGTTATGTGGAGTGTATATAATATTCATGAGAGTGCTTCAGAGGGTGTGCAAGTATGTACAATTGGTAACCTAGAGAGTGAGGCTATATGTTTTTTGTGGTATCGTATCTTAGAAACTCTTCCCAGTTTGTTGTTCTGTAGTGTTAAAGGAATTGAGTCCGGATGAAGAGAGTTGAAGAGAAGAGTAGAAGGCATATGTTAGTGTAATCAGAATGTACGTGGGTACCTGTATCTACATATGTGGGTGTGGAATTTTGTGGTATAGCCATTTCGAAATACGATGTTAAAGGATAAATTCCGTCCGTGCTGCCAAAAGAAGAAGGGAAAGGTCGGACCAATGTGCTCGTACTGAAATTGCCTTAAGGTACCGGTCAGATAACCTTTCGCATCAGTTGTGGTGTTTTAAAGTAGTTTGGGATATTGTGCCTTTAGGTCCCGCACAAGGAAGCGTGGAAGGTTGTAGCTAGATATAACCCCAAATAGGACGTGAATGTGTACCTGAGGTCGCGGTGGACTGTAGTGGGTGTCCGCTTGAATTGGGCAGCAGTGTTAGACTGTATTTTGAAGGTGAGGAAGAGTCGTATTGAGTGTTTATGAGTATGTTATATATACAGCGCTTAACTAGCATAGCTGATCACAGTTCGGCGCATGTGTGGTGGGATAGGTGTGGTGGCCTGCAATGCGGACTCTCTTGTTTAGAGTGTGTAGACTGTTGGAGTTAGAAATTAAGATGTCAGGTCTTTGTCTGTATAGTACCAAGTTGGAGATGCTGTATTGAATAATCTGCTAACTGCGCACCCTAAGTTGGGGCTGGGGCCAGAAGAATGAGAAGAGCAGGATAACATGTAGGTTGAGTTGTGGGCGAGGAGAATCTAGCAAAGGATGCAGTAGTAGGAGCGGCTTCAAACACACTGGTGTGGAGAAGGGTTCTGGTCTTCTGTTTTTATGTTCTTATATTAGGGTGAACACCATCTTCGAAAAGACGATTTTCCCTCAACCATTTGCTGCCTATAGCAGGTTTAGAACATTAGCATATAGGCGTGGGGTCGCTTCCTTAAATATACTTTTCCACAGTGGAGGGGGCGGCGGCCAGTTCTGGTTTTAAGTGGATGGAGTGTTGGTTGGTGTCTGGTTGAGTAAAGTTGTGTGCGTGTGTGTTTGTATGGGGAGTTGGGTGGCCCCTGTTTGCCCCGGGATCAACTGCAAATCTTCTTGTGAGTAGCGCTGGGTGGATGAAGGTAGGTAAGGTGGAGGTCTGTTAGGGTGTTGCCAGGATTAAGGGCCTAAAACTCAGAGCCAGCCATTTCCACAGGCATTATATAGGGTAATCTGTGTTTAGAGGATGGGGCGTAGATGGTACTCTACCTTATGGATCTATGGCAGTACATAAATTCGGGGGATTGTAGAGCCCAGAGATTTATCTTTAGGCATTACTTCTCTGGTCATATCCAAATAAAGGAACAAGACACTACATTGAAACAATTTCAAAATGCCCCTCGTTTTTTCTGGCCTCTTAACAACAATATTCCAGCATTTATCCGGAAGCATATCCCTATAACTTACACAACTCTTCAAATGCGACTAATGCAAATAGCCAAGCTTTCGTGGTTGGTAGATTTACATCGACCAACCACGAAAGCTTGGCTATTCGCATTAGTCGCATTTCTAATTATCCGAGCTGGACGAAAAGTATCAGAAAGTTCACTGTAGAAAGGATGGTTAAGATTATGATGTATCTTATACAGCATACACAGTAAACTCACAGAGCGGTGGTGCCACACGTCAACCTCATGATTAGGAATAAAAAATTTGCAACCTCCCAGATTCCTGTCCAATAGCTTAAGATGAGACGTTGCAGCAGAGAACCAGACAAGAGAATAATACTTCAGATAAAGAAGTGCGAATCTCAGTAATTTAGATTCTTCATTCCATCAACTACCAGGTTATGGAATGAGCTCCTTATTCATCTTGTTGAATCTCATAAACTTCAAAAGTTTAAAAGGGGTGTTCTTTCCTTGTTGTTGAGGTGTAAGTTGTGTGTGTTTGTCTCCTGTCTCCTTCTCTTTTTGACTAGTTTTTTCTTATGTGACTGTCTCCTCTGCTTTATCTGCAATGTTTTATAGTAAGTCAGATAATAATAATTCTTTTTCATGCTGTTGGTGTTGAATCTTCTATACTTCTAAAGTATTTTCAACTTGGCTTTCGCTTTACACACTTTTTCTCTAGCGTATCCGAAGTAGCCAGTTGATATCAGCTTAAGGACTACTATTCACTCTTCTGTGCTGTAATTAAATCTTCTTTTTCCGTCCTAATGGGGACAATTTTTTTTCTGAAGAGAGGGATAACGATATATTTATCGCTGCTTGTCAAGATTTTCCATTATTTTCGTAATAGTTGATATTCGCAATTTATCGAGACCTCCCGCATTCTTCCTTGAAGGGTAGGATTTCTCCATGTACCCGAAATAATCTGTTACAACCTTCGCTAATTTCAAACTTTAGATGGAGTGTGCCCCCTTGGGGCAAGCCTTCACCCAGGTTAAAAAGCTATCTTTTGTGGCCATGGATCGAAACGAACGCTTTTCATTCGAGCACGGAATCGCAGACGAGCCGTTCTAGATTGTTATTAGGGCCTGGTTGCAAGAAATTATATTAGATTTCGCGCTGCCATGCCCTTTTGAAAGCTTTAGCTACGTCTTGACAAACTACGTCAAAGCTTGTATCCACTTATTAGGCCTTGGCAATTTTCTTAGACTGTGTCAATCGTCATTATATTTCTTCTTTTTTGGAGCCCAATTTGCCTTAGGTTCTGCTTATTCGTTTCATCTAGATGTTCAATCAACTCATGTTCAATATTTTCTTGAATGCTTTGCCCAATAAATTCTAAGAGGGAAATTGAGCGAAAAGTTTCGACTCTCTACGGCAACTTTCGAGCTTTTAGGATGAATCTAATCTCTGCCTCTTTAAATCTGACTGAAATGTAGCCCTTGGTAAGCAATGCATCCATGACGTTTTTGTTTCCCTCAATGATATTGGGACAGTTTTTGACATAGTTTAATTCAGTGACTCGTGAGTATCCAGTGGCTCGCAGCATGAAGGAGTAAATGGCGTCTTCGAGGTAGGTCTTCGTAATGGTCGCCCCACTCCTACGAGTTACTGTCTCTTGAGTTCTAAATGAGAGGTAGGGTAAGTTATATGTATTTCCTCGTTTAATTGATCTATTATTCTTTCTTTGTATTCTTTTTCGAATTATAAGTTCTCTTCGATACACTTTTCCTCATTTGAAGGCTCGCTCTCATACCTCAATGATTATTCTCCAGTACTCCTTGAGTGATGTATTTTGGCCAAACGGCTCAACTTTGTTGTTCCATGCTTCCTTTTGAGGGTGAGAAAGATCCTGGGTTAGCTCTGTGTTCAGTATCCTCACTTGTAGGCATAGTACCCTATTAGCTGCCGTGGGACAAATTCGATGCATAATATAACAGGAATGTCTGATATTAGGGTCCATTTCCTTTGTTCATTTAGTATGAAGTATGGTTCTATAACATTCTAGAGAAACATATTTATTGTCAGTCTGTAGTAGTGCATTTTGTTCTCTTTGGAGCTTTGCATCTCTCTCTTCCAATGATTCGTATTCTAGATTAAAGGTTGTGTACCTTATCAACTTGGTCATATAGGTACGCCAGTCATCTCGATGGAAAGTTTCCTGAGCCTGCTAGTTATATGGATAAGGTTCTGACTGATTCTTAGGAGTATTCCCACTTTATCGCTGCACAAGAGGACGAGTGACTGTAATCATCACTGTAAATCAGCGAGTTATTTAAGTAGTTATAAAAGCTTGAAAACTTTCGTACTGTACGATATTGTGACAGCTATTAGTGAGTCTGCTAAACTGGAAAAAGAAATGCATAACAAAGTAGCTGATAAAATAGACATTATTTAAAGCGGTTAATAAATGCAGAGATATACCTATGTAAACAAGAGTTGAATTTACGTAGACAGGATGAAGGAAGTAACAGCATTCAAACCAAGACGACCTGAGTTCATGTACAAATGAAGTGAGGAATTTTTATATTAAAACTATATTTCTGTCTTATTGTTAAATTATCAGCGCACATATAAGTGTGAGCTGTGCATTTTGTCTCTTACCTTCTTTTATACATGTATCTTATGCGAAATCTGTGATAAATCCAAGTTACACTGATGACCTGGAGTCGCCTCTTATATATATATATATATATATATATATATATATATATATATATATATATATATATATATATATATATATATATATATATATATATATGACACTGAAAGATTTTAATTTTTTAATTGACATGTGTGAATTCCTCATGCCAACATGCATAATAATCCCACCTTTAGTCTCAGAAGAACGTGAGGTTTAAAAACGTGTTCAAACGCCAGTTTGCCAGGCTTGATTGAATATATACAAATAGTTTTACCTCTTCCCTCTTTGGCGTTTACACGCTAATGCCGGATGCCCTCACGCAGGTTAATAGAAATAGAAGGCTCATTTTTTTATATCGAAATTTTTCTCTACCTAAGGTATGGTTATTTTAATTTCTTTTTCTCCCTTTACCCCTTGAAGGGAAAGTAATTAATCTCTTTATTTTATCATAATTAAATGGTTCTTAGTTGTTTGGATGAATGGCTAGTAAAGAATATATTATAATATAGGATTTGTATTACTTTCTCGTATTTTAAAGTATTTCTGAATTGTTCTTTGAAATGCTTTGTTATACTTAAACTCAAAAGAATAAAAGAAGAGAATATTTCCCCTAAAACTTTGCAAATGTGATCGAATTACATTAAATTTGAGAGATATTTAGCATTAAGCCTTTATAAAACAGATTTTACACCGTTAATGATGAGAGGAACGAGATGTTAATTAAACTAAACTAAAGAATTGAAATAATTTAAAGTTACCGTCGGTAATTTGATTGATGGGCAAGGAAAATAAGAAACAACATACAGTTTAAAGGGTAGTTTTGTACATTTTGCTTTATGATGTGGATAAAAGTGATGTGAAAATGACTAGGTCCTGATTTAAAGAGATGAAAAGTATGTCTAAATCTCATGTTTTCATAAAGATGAGCAAAGCTTTAATATGTAGGGGGGAAAGTTTTCATGGTTATCGTAAAAAGAATGTCAGGATAATTATCCTTGCATTCTTATTACGATGACCATGAAAGTTTTCCTTTACACACTAAAGCTTTGCTCATCTTTATGAAAACAGGGAATTTAGACAAACTTTTCATCTCTTTGAATCAGGACCTAGTCACTCATCAGCTATATTTAGGCAGCAGAAGACTTCTTGAATAGATAGTGATTTTATTTGAATAACGAGTACAAGAAAATGGCGATAGGCAGGAGTGAATGGGGAAGTGAGACAGGGAAGGATAGGGTGGGAAAGCTTGCATAAATAAATTGTACAGTTAAAAGCCAAGCGAAAGTCAATTTCAATTTGGAAGGGGGAATGAATTGAGCAAAACGAGTCCATTTACTAACAAAAGCACTGAACTGTGTTCAAAAATTAGAAGCTTGTTTTTTCGAAAATCGGAGTATAGAAAATCTGCAATATTAGAGATTGAAATCAGGAGGGCTTAGACTTTGTACGGTTCTCTGAAAGGATGTGAAAAACAGCTCTTAAATTAGGCAGACTGTTGATAGAAAAAATAACAATAAGGTATACTAACCACAGTGACGAACCCCTGCAAACCATATAAAAATATTATGATAGGAATATAATTAATGAAATATATAATCTATACTTAAATAATAACTAGATGCAATACACAAAAGTTCTTCACAGAAACCAGGGACTTCTCATATTATCAGAGAATAATTCTAACTTATCTAAATAGCATGATGCTATTATTAAAATATGGGTAGAAAAGCAGGAAGATTGAATCAGCCAGGCGAACCTGAACGGAAATTTTCTACTTGAGCCGGCTTGCATCTTGGAAGGACTATGGGAATTTAAACAATAACTGAGTAATAAGCAAGTACGCACATAGGTGTACAGATCCACTTTCGATGTAGTGTAATAATTTTTCCTTTGGAAACTTATTCTACATCCTAAGGGAATTTTAGTGCCTGAGCTAATATGTACCATTATATATGGAAAAAGTGTTAGGGGTAAGCAACTTTCAATATCTGTGTACTAATAAGGAAGGGACTTTAGCGAGAAAACTAGTTTAATCTAAGTTTAAGAACAAGAGTTAAGCTTCTGAACCGATATCTGTTTTGAAAGATAATCCTCGTTCGATATAAAGAAACTAAGTGCTTAATTTCAACTAGAGTAACGTCAATCAAATGCAAAATTCTAAATAATATGACAGATTTTTACGCCTAAATTTTGACAAAATCCAGGGTGTAAATAGATTAAAAGAAGAGAAAGAGAAAAAGATTCATTGTAGTCACCATATTGTTATTTCTTGCACGGGATTCTCATTTTTTCGCCATCACTCGTATTGATGGCTCTTTCTTACAAAGAGTTTCAGCAAAAAGATGTATAATGATATGATCTTTTTCATCTCTTGATCTTTTCTCATTAACTTTCTTCTCAATTCACTGATACTCATACCAAAACAAACCCAACTAAATGATATACTACAAATGAAACGGGTTGATGATAATAAATACTACTCAAATTTTTCTACTTATAAAAGACAATCCATTTGCGGAGATTTTATGAACGTATAATATTAGTAGAAAATATATCACTTTTTTGTTAGGGAGGAAGATGTTTATTAACAAAAGAAATACTTTTATTTCAGAATCTCTCTAACTCTGTCATGTCCGATGAATCTCAAGCTCTTTCCCCTTGACCGACAGCAGTGCCAACTCTTAATGGCTTCCTGTGAGTTTCTTGACACGAATTAAAGCTAGTTATATTTAAGCCTTTTTAAATAAATTAATAGTTAAAATGTATTTACTCCTAGCCATTTATTAATATATTTGATCCGAGAGATATTTTTAGGTTCACTTTTTAAATCATCAAATGATGATAAAGATATATCTTATGATAATATTCTTCAAAAATTCAATTTTAAAGATATCATCACTCTATTACATATATGGAATAACCTCTAAATATGAACAAATTTGATTACTATTGACATAACTGCCATAAAGTTTTTTGCAAATAGATACAGTCATAAGCTTATTGCCTCGCCAAAGGAGAATTAATAATTATGTAAAATGGGTTGTTGTTTCTTACAAACGACAGAATAAATCAAGATATTTATTTCAAATAGCTCGTTTCTTCCTATAATTTTATCACCGATCAGATGGATGGACAACGGAAGATCTCGTCTTCCTGTGGAAAGACGTTGATCCCGTGCAAGTAACTAAAAATCTCCATCTTCCTCGGTTTACCCTCGAGAAGTTTATAACTGACTACTGCAACAGCAAGACAAATACAGGTGGGCGAAATTTGTGATTCATCATGAAGTTGTTATTTCAGGAAGGAATGCGGTGGAGAAAATACGTAGAGTATAATTTTATTTTTTTCTCTTTTTTAAAAATTTTCAATACTATTTTTTTTTAAAGGAAATAACAAATCTACTTCACCTTGATGGTAATAACAGCCTTAATTTTTTTAATATCTAGAAGTAAACTATTTATTTTAGCTTAATAAAGTATCAGGAAAATTTGGAGCAATTAGTAATAAAGTTACCTCAGTTTTGTGCCTAGATCTGTAAAATAGCATTTCTAAGATTGCATCATAATGAATTCTTAAACAAAATAACTAAGTTAAGTATTAATTTCTTTACTCTATACCACACAGCTTATTAATTTATATATACATATATCCGCTTAACTTAATTTCAGATCAATCCAAGCACTTTTGAACTATAATTGCAAGTTCATTTTCAAGGAATAGCATGGAAATACAGAAGACAATCTTATATAGGGTACAAAGATACGTAGGGAACACCCATCACATAGTACAAAACAATGGAAAAAACACAAAAACAAGACAGAAAAATACCAGAAAAAAGAACAATAGTCAAGTAATAACAGACATGTGCATCCCTAAAAGGATATTAATACAACAATGCCATGTATATGAATGGAATAGAATTGGATGAAGAAAAAAACATTTTAAAGGATTATCATTAGAGCCAAAACATTTAGGGCTAAGAGTTAATCCACAGGCACAACAAAGACACGTGGTGGGGGAGGCAATGCGAATGATATTACACTAATAGAGAGCGAAAAAAGGCTGCATTATGAAGTTATTTCCTTTAGGACAAGTTTTTTTTTAAAACAGGGTCAAGTTTAAATAAGCCAGGGGAAATGGTCATATTGGGTAAGATGCCAATTAAGGAACACTCGAGAATATTTTTGGGGTAAAATCAACGGAATGATAAAGGAATTTTGCAGAATTCCAGTCAATGGGGTGTTTATTTTTAGATAAATGTAAAACTAAAGCGCCATTTTTTTCACCTCTTCTAATATTATACTTATATTGGTAAATTCTAGTAGATAAAGATTTACCAGTTTGCCTGAGGTAATGTAAATTATCTATAGAACATTCTATAGAATATACTCCACTTTTTTTTCCTGTATTATTGTGGACTAACATTTTATATAAATCAGATTCATATCTAAAATTTAAAGATATCTTAGGTTGCCTAAAAATACTGGTGAGACAGAAAAATAGTTCAAAATATGGCAAGATAGGGCAAGTTTTGTAATTAAAAACCGGTAGGTTATCAGTTTTGTAAAAAGTTCTCTTTGCAAAGTTTAATTAAGTATGCAAAAATTGACGAGGATAACAAAGTTTCTTACCTATTTCAAAGATATTAGACAATTCCTTATCCAAAATTCCGGACTAACGAGGCGTACCGCACGCAGAAACAGAGAAGTGAATATATGAATTGGAGTTAGATGGTTTGCGATAAACAGAGTATTTAAAACCTGACGGCGTCCTATGTATCAAAAGGTCAAGAAAAGGAAGAGACCCATTTTTCTCAATTTCAAGTGTAAATTTAATAGAAGAAACTAGAGAATTAAGATTACATAGAAAATTTTGAATATCTTTTGAGAAAGGCCAAAGGCATACAATATCATCAATGTAACGGTACCACACAATAGGAAAATCGGGGATTTGAGGCAAGAATAACGTCTAAAAAATTCCATACATAAATTTGGAGAGGGTGGGATATATACAACCCCCCATCTGAAGAAAGAATTTATGAAGGTAAAATTTATCATTGAATGAAAGTTTAAATTTTTACCACAGAGAGAAATAAGACTTAGAAAAGTATTGCCCGGGACAGGGAGATCTGTAATATGTAATTTATCGCAAAGGAGAGGAAGAAGATCGTCTAAAGGAACTAAACATGGTAGTTGTTTACAAGATAGTTAACCAACTAATAGAACATTATAATTATCGGGTAATTGAGTGAGTTGTTATTACATTTTAAGCAAAAATGAATTATAAACCAAACTAAAATTAAGATATTTGAATTAATAAATGTAAAGTGGTGTCGACGACTGAGTCAAATTTAATTCTGGATTAAGCATTTGAATAAATAGTGATTCAAAAATGTTGAGATCTGCGGATTTATCCGCAGAACCTAAAACTTTGAAATTTGAGGATGAGGATAATGAGGTACAGGTATCCGAATGATTCCTTATTGCAGAGAATTCCGGTTTAACAATGGGTGTGTCTGTGTATTGGGAAACCTCCTTATGTTTGCAAATCTTCAGCTTTAATTGTAGCGTAGTTTTACCTACGTAGCGAGTTTGGCAACTCGCACAGATAAATTGATAAACAAGTGAGGACCTGAGTAGCAAGGGTGGCTTCTCCTTATGAGACAAGTAGGTTTTGAGAGAGATAGTATTAATTAGTATAGAGTAGAATTTGATTTGTGGATAAACTTTAGATAATAATTGTTGCAAGTCTAAGATGAGTTTGTTGGTCAGCGAGCCTAAGCAGGATAGAGGATAAAATTAACAGATTTCTTCGTAAGCTTAAGTCTAAAAAAATGTCTGAAGAACATGACCATTGACTTTTTACTTCAGGTTCAACTCCTAGTGTACTCTATTGCCTTCCCAAGATCCATAAGGCCGGATTGCCAATTTGCCCGATTTGGGGGGCAATGTTTGTAAATTTTTGATACCCATAATAGAGCCTACTACTAAAAATAAATTCAGTATACAGGATTCTTTTGAGTTGGTAAATTTAATTAATTCTTCTAGATTTTCCCAGTATCAGATGACTAGTTTTGAAGTTGAGTCACTATTCACCAAAATCCCTGTTCTTAAAACCTCTAGTATACTATGTGATTCACATTTTAACACAAATTACACAATTCTTGTTCTCAAAAAAACTTAATTTTCTAGGCTTATTAAATTGGCTGTTAAAGGCACAATATTTAAATTTAAAAATAAAATTTATAAATAAAGGGACGGGATGGCAATGTGCTCACTTCTGGGGCCATCGTTTGCAAATGCTTTTTTGTGCAATCTAGAATATAAATGGATCTCCAATTGTCCACAACACTTCAAACCTATACTTTATTGATTATTGCTTCGTTCTCTTTGAAAATAAGAATCATGACTCCCAGTTTCAAAACTATATCCATTCCGAAGGATCATAACATCAAATTTACACTGGAGCACGAAACTAATAACTCTTTCATTTTTGGATATTAAGATTATCCTGTCAGAAAATAAAATTTCCACTTCAGTATATAGAAACCCCACATCTACTCTGCTTGGCACTAATTATTTCTCAAGTTTACCAAACTGATTCAAAATATCATCTGTATGCTGACAAATAAACGGTGCTTTCAAAATATGCTATGAGTGGAAAAAAATTTATAAAGAGATGTCTTATCTCACACAATTTTGTAATTTTAATTTATTTTCAGCATAATAACAAGAAAAATTGATTAAAAGTTTCCTAAATAAAGTACAAGTGATTCCTCTCGTCAAATCTAATGCATCAAAACAGAAAATGTATCTCAAAATACCCAACATAGTCTCGCTGACCAACAAACTCATCTTAGAATTATAACAATTACAAGGGGCGGTCAATAAGTTTTGCAAATCGGTAGGGCAAAACAGAGGAAGGGTGATGGCTGTTTGTGGGAGTGTTAAGACAAGTTATGACAAGCCAGGACATGCAGCCGCACGCTCCTGCATCGTCTATTTAAGAAGCAGTAGCAAATTTTTCAACAATGGAGAAGGTTAAGCACCACGCAGTGATCAAATTTTTGACCAAGGAAGGCAAGAATGGAAAAAGAGATCCATGAACGCATGGTTGCAGTGTACACCGACACCGCCCCTTCCTATGCAACCATGGTCGCGAGTCCCTAGAATATAATCCCCGTCCAGGATGTCCGTCAGACGTGACCAACGAGGACAATGTGACCCGTGTGGATATGATGATCCTCGAAAATCAACAAGTGAAGGTCGAAGAAATCGAATGAGAACTTGGAACATCACATGGAAGTGTTATGAACATTATCCACGACAATTTGGTCATGACCAAGGTCTCTGCCTGTTGGGTCCCAGGAAACCTCACCAAAGCTCACGCCCCATGATCGATTCAAACGCCGTCAAAGTTCGGAGGATTTCAAACTTTTACGAGACCTTATGAGATCCTTTACATAGTATAAAAATATATGAAATACTATTAAAAATCTTTAATATTCTTGTTATAGGAGAATCAAATATTTTCTTTATCTTGTGTTTTAATGATGTTAATGATAAGAAATGTATCTATTTAATAAAATGTTCCTTTAATCCAAATGTGTCTTAGTTGCTGAATTACTTCCATAAATTTATACATTATTGTATAACTTTGTATTACAGTAAGGTTTGAGTGTGTTAGATTCTAGTTTTGCAATGATTTTAATGTATATATTTTTTAATTTCCTTTTTGCAATATTTTCTTTTCACTGTCACCTATTACACATAGTTCCTTTTCCTAAATTTTAAGTCAAAATTGGACCAAGATTCCTCTATTTCGATATTTTTCCTACCCTGAAATATCATAGCTCTTCTTACAAACTCTTCCCTTCATTTATTTCATTAAATTCCTTTATAACTGAGTTGTGATTTGTGTAGTGATTGTTTCTTTATTCCACCGATAAATGATCCCGAGGTACTAATGATTTATTCTTCTATACTCTTCTTTCATCGTTAATCCCTGTTTAAATACTTTATATCGTCCTCTACTCGTATCTTTCACTAGCGCAGCTCTATCACAATAATGGTGGATGCCAACTCATTAAATATGTCTCTCTCCATTTCCCTTCCTGCGTCTCCACCCTTTGTTGCTAAGGAATGAGTCGCCCTTTTTTTCAGGTGCATATTCGTGTCTTCGAGTGGACCTGATTTTCAAGCGTGAATTTTCCTATTACCTCATCCAGTACTACATCCCGTGTTGCATGCTCGTAATTGTGTCCTGGGTCTCATTCTGGTTGGATCAAAATGCGGTTCCTGCGAGGGTTGCCCTCGGGGTTACTACCCTACTGACTATGTCCACCCAGACTTCCAGCATCAACCAGTCTTTGCCCCCAGTTTCGTACACGAAGGTAAACTCCAATTTTAAATCACGACTAATGAATTAATTCTGTTTTTTTGGGTTTGTGACCTGCGCAGGTGCATACTCTTGCCTCAGAGTCGATCTGGTCTTCAAGCGAGAGTTCTCCTACTACCTGATCCAATTCTACATCCCTTGTTGCATGCTGGTCATCGTATCCTGGGTGTCCTTCTGGCTGGATCAGAACGCTGTCCCAGCGAGAGTATCCCTTGGAGTGACGACGCTCCTCACCATGTCAACCCAGACATCGAGTATAAACAATACGCTGCCACCGGTTTCCTATACGAAGGTCAATCAGTCATAGATGTGGTGCCAGGCCTATTATGGCCAGCAGTCACCGCTTGCATGCCCGCCTGCACTCGCCTGTTGGCCCTCTCCTGCTCATTCTCAATGGGTATATGGGTGTCTAAATAATGACTATGGCCGTTGTGGGGGGTATCTGCTAAAAGCTTTGCAGTACCACGGGGACATAACATCTCAATGAAAAATATTACGACTATAGTCCGAATATTGAGGACATGACTTATACTTGATTATACCTGACTTTAAAATATAATAAGCCAAAGAAATAAGCTCATTGCAATAGTATTCTAAAATCTATAAATACTGAATATTTTCAGAGCTAAATTTCGTTAAATTTCAAAAAATTTAAATTTAATATCAATACTAAGAATAAGTTTGCCTAGTTTCAGTTCATAGAGTTCGAAATGCATAAAACAATTTTTACCGTTTTTGATTCTATTCTTAACATTTTAAAACAATTCATATTTGAACAAATATATTATCAACAGCGCAAATAAACTCTTGGAAATGAAACATTTTCTTAGGAAAATACTAAATATACTTCAAAAGTAGAGTTCTCATTTTATAATAATGCCTAAAAACTAATCATGATATAACCAAGTAATGCAAATGGAGATCAGTTTCTCTTGATTTCCAAATAAAATATTCACCATAATAAACCGTTAAAGAGGACTTAAAATATCAAATTATCCAATTCATTTGCTTCTAAGACTATCCATTTAATTTTTGCTTCATTAATCACTTAATTCAATTAGTACGCCGATCACCATCTACTTCTAAACCTGCTAAAGTTCATATGATGTATAGCTGTGTGTGTAAGAGGGTCTTTTGCTGAAGCTTTCAGTGTCTAAACTGTACATTTTACACACTTTGAGACTGTTATGCGAGAAAGAATATGATCTTTGGTTTGGAGACAGCTGATTTGGTGTTTCTTTGTTTTCCTATTGATTTTAGGCCTAAACGATTAAAGAGCATGAAAATCAAATAGGTCTACTAAACTCTGCTTTTTCCCAATTAATTGCTAATTGTTTATTCATTTTACATATTGAATAGAATTTTGTTTGTATTATGTTTGGTTTTTTATTTCACTTTGCTTTAATTTTGTCCAAAATGAATCAAGAGTCTGCGCTTTTAAGAATGGGAAGTCTGATTAAGCGAATCTGATATTTCTTTGACTGTATGAGAGTAATCGTTATCTTATTAGTGTTATTTTCATCCTTATTATACATACATTATCATTATTAATAATATTTTAATGATGAATAAATTGGGAAGAAATATGTTCTTAAGTTGCTTTGGAATTGAACGTTCAGTAGAATCCATTGGATGAAGTATCATTTTAAATGTCTTTTTTTGACGAGAATTTTACAAAGTTTTATCTGTTAAATATAGGAGAAATAATTTTAAATAAACTGATTTAAGAATTTGTAACCCTCAATCTACTGTTATTAAATTTTTCTCCGTTCTAAAGTAATTTATAGTTCTTCTTAATGGATTCTATATTGCATAAGTGTTCTCATGAAGTTATCCACGTCAGTTCCTATTTAAATGTTGCAATTTTGTTCTATTACTGTTGTCTTACTCGTGTAGTTTTATTGTTTGTAGTGCAATGGCGCCACTTTCTTTCATAGTTTTAAAAAATCATTTTCCTAATTTCCTTTTAACAATAAGTTTATTTTAACAATATATCTTTTTTCTCTATTTGTATATACATACATTTCATTGTGTTTATATATATATATATATATAACAAAAAATAAATAACAATTCGCATACTCTCAGATATTGCTAAAAATAATTATCAGTTTAGATTCCCAAAATAGTTAAAATGATAACTGTAGGCAATCATACATAAATAGACACCTTTCATGGAAAGAGGGTGGGTTAAAGGACAAGTAGAGTCTTAGGGTTTCTTGCCACGAGTTATTCGTCAATTTTCCCCGATAACACGAGATGCCTTTTTAGTAAATATCACTTTTTTAAAAAGTGTTCTTCTAGTTCACCCATATGAGGGTAGAAAGTTCCAGGTGGTAAGCAAGCACGTAGGTTCATTTTTCATCACCCGTCCTTAACGCATTTTTGTCTTTCTAAAAGAGAGTTGAGACAAGAAAATTGTGAATAATGAAAGATTTTGGTGAGGGTCGGTTTATTGACTTGTCATTTAAATATCAATCTAATTGATTTAATTTTTAAGGCACCCTCAGCTCTTAAGCAAAAATTTAAATCACCTAAAGTAACTAGCTTAAAAACTATTATTAAATTAATGATAAACACGAGAGATTTGTCAGCGGTGAACATGAAACATAACCAACTTGCAGTTAAAGTCCATCGCATTTTTGTCAAATACATTTTTCATTATTTACAAAAATTGAAAAGCGTTTGAATGTATTGTTTGGTAGAAAATCCAAATTTTGTGCAAAGTTCTCTTTTAAAGTTTAAAATCATATTTAAAATTGTTAAAAATGAGAAATAAAGAATGAGCCTAGACTGTAATCGTCGAGAAGTACGAGTATGACTTTGTTTGAAAGAAAGACAAAGGTGAGCCTATAAGAGGAAGAAGTAAAGTAAAGAATGTTATAGGGAATTAAGTGCATTAAAGAGCTGAAGAATACCATAAACATTTTAAATAGATATTTAGTATCCTTTAAAGCGAGTAAATGACAGCATGTTCTTGATAGGTATGCTGGGTATGGATAGTAATCGTAAATGAAAGCCATGTGCGTCAGAGCTAGAAGGAAAATAAAATGATTTCAAATAGAATTATCTGGAGGGGAACAACAACGTCATTTCTGTGTGATAGCGCTTTTTACATGGATAGAGGTCATGTTAGTGGGGGATAGTTCAATTTACTTTATTGACTCCTCTTTCATTTCTGGTCTGGCTAATGGCTGAGCTACGATGAGAGATGTGGCAAAATTACTTAAGAATGCCTATTGACAAATGAAATGAATATGGGCCAGTGAGTGAGATTTTGAATATATACCAAGAATTTTTCTACCTCTCTCATTTATATGTTGTAAACGTTTTATGTAAAAAAATATATATACATATCTCTCTTTATGTATTCTGTGGGCCAGCATGTTAAAATTATACAAATGGAACAAACGAATACAAAGAATGTCTTGGCTAGTTTCTTGCAATAAATAAAATTTTATTTTAAAAAATATTTTTCGGTTTGAGCATTAAAGTACCGCTTTTCAAAAGTTCTGTAATACTCAGATTTTTATCTCCCTAGAGTTTTATATGTGTGGTAGAAAAGTTCCGTTAAATAAACTTAAATTCTACTTTTACTGCACGTGTTATTATAACGTATTTTCTAATATGTACAGTTTTGTGGAGTTGGAAGTGAAAATAATCGATATCTCGGATCTCCTGGGCGCGGGCCAAAAACAGGTCAGACACCACCAAGCAGCTTAACATCAGCCAGATAAACCTCCACATAGTTGCAGAGAGGGTCAAGGACGGTAAACACCTCAAAAATTGACTTCTTTCAGACAGACTTCTAGTTGTCAATGGTTTGGCTTTGAGGAAGGGTTTCGAAAGTTCTCCGAGGTCAAAAGGCAGCGCTGGCGAAGAAGAACATCTCGGTGGCCACGGTGCCTAGGGCTGTCAACGAGGAAGGTAGCAAGAGCTTGAGGTGCATGGAAGGGCCTATGATCAGTGACCAAATGCGAGAATAACATCAGGAGTGCTGTCTTCGCCTTCTCAATGACATAAAGATTCAAAGCAATCGAATTTTCATCAACAAGCAGAGCGACGCGTGATAAGGTTCGACCAGGAACCCTCCAATTTTTGCTACGTCTCAAAGACCAAGCAAACGGCCCCTGTGATTGTGTTTAAGGCCATGGCTTGGAATGGCGAGAAGATTACTGGTCGATTACAGGAAAATGTCGGACCAAAGTCCTGCCCTGGATGAGAAATATCACAGAGAAAGAAGCCTACGTCTTTCATCTGGACGCTACCCAAGCCTAAAAAGCAAAGAGCACGCAAGAATGTTTGACTACAGCGTGTGGGCGCATTTCAAGAGCAAGGACTGCATGGTCCGTCACAGCAATGTCGACGAGCTGAAAGTCTTCCTTCTAATGCCAGGGGCCAGCATGTGAAGGCCTTGATCTGCAACGTGTGCGCGACCTTAAGATTTCGTCTGGGGCGCCTACTCACCGCAAAGGGAGGCTAGTTTGATTAATATTAGAATTTAAACAAATACGAGGAGCGGTCAAAGGGCTTTGCAATTCGGATATACGGAAACCATATATAAGGAAAAGTGTTTATTATTTTTCAATATAACTACCCTCAACTTCAATGCACTTGCACCACTTGTCGCTGAGGCTTTGAATTCCTGACAATCAGAAATCTCCCGACTGCTGTTCAATCCACTTATGCACGGTGAGCTGTACATCTTCATCGTCCCCAAAACGGCGTCCGCGCAGTGCAGCCTTGAGCTGGCGGAATAAAAAGAAGTCGCTAGGCGCCAGATCTGGAGTGTAGGGGGGAAGGTTGAGCTCCTCGAATCCACACTCGCGCAGGGCAGCTTGTGCAATTCTAGCCTTTTGGACCGGGGCATTGTCGTGGAGGAGCAGGACACCGCGTGTCAACTTGCTGCGAAGCTTATAAAGGATGAACTTATTTAACCCAGCCAGTTTCTTGGCGTAATATTAGACTGTGATGGTCCTTCCATAAGGCGCATAGTCAACCATCAACACTCCCCCAGAATCCCAGAAGATGGTGGCCATGATCTTTCCAGCTGAGGGTTGGGTCCGGAACTTGATGGGGGTCGGAGAGCTCCTGTGCTTCCAGGTTATGCTTTCGAGCTTGGTCTTGGGATCCCAGTGATGGACCCACGTTTCATTACCTGCCACTCTGCGTGGCTCGAATCCCGCCGGTTCTTGGTTGTACAGGAGCAGCAGTTCCTGCGAACTTTGACGACGTTGAAGCCAATCATGGGGCGTGAGGTTTCGTGAGGTTTCTAGGGACCCAACGGGCAGAGACATTGGTCATGGCCAAATTGTTGTGGATAATATTCATAACACTTCCATGTAATATTCCAAGTTCTCCCTCGATTTCTTCGACTTTAACCCGTCGATTTGCGAGGATCCTCCTCTCCACACGGGCCACATTGTCCTCGTTGGACACGTCTGACGGGCGTCCTGGACGGGGGTCATCTTCAAAGGACTCACGACCATGGTGGAACTCCCTATTCCAGCGATCAATGGTTGCATCGGAAGGGGCGGTGTCGGTGTACACTGCAACCATGCGTTCATGGATCTATTTTGAATTCTTGCCTTCCTTGGTCAAAATTTTATCACTGCGCGGTGCTCAAACTTCTCGATTGTTGATTAAATTTGTGACTGACGATCTACGATCAGCTCCTGCTTCTTAAATACTATGCGTATAGATTAGAAGAAAGTAGATAGGTTTAAACTTTTATAGAAATTTTCCTGATTGTGTTCTTTTTCACAGCACATTCAAGTATCTTTTCGACTTTCTGGCCCGCAAAGGCGGGTGGGAGATGCGGGTGAGAGAGCCTTTATCTATATTACACTTTACCTTATACTATAGGTTAGTGCCTTTCCAAAATAGTACCCCATCGTTATGGTCAGCAATGTCCTTTGGGTACTACTTTTCCTTGTTACTCCTTTTAACTCTCTCTCAGTTTCACTCATACTCTCAATATTACCTGTTCTCTTTCACTCTCTCTATCTTCTTTTTCTCAAACTCGCTCTAGCTCACTATATAAATCTATGTCTCTCACACACTTTCTGCCATTCTCTCTCTCTCCCACTTAGTCTCATTTTCTCTATCTCACTTTCTTTCACTCTCTCCCAATTCCTCTCATCCACGTTCTCTTTTACTCACTTAGATAAAGTCTTACTTAGAGTCAAACCTGCTACTGAAAAGTTCCCAGCACAGATTCCGAAGGCAACGGTCATGCCTGACGAACCTTATAGAATTCTTCCACTTTGTGTTCAGTGAGCTTGATCGGGATAAAGCGGTGGATTTTGTGTACCTTGACTTCCAAAAAGCCTTTAATAAGGTACCACACCGCTGCGTTCTCCGGAGAGTGCATGCACAGGGCATAGACGGCAAGGTAGCAGGTTGGATAATTAGCTGGCTAAGTGACAGACGGCAACGAGTAGTGGTGAATGGACGAACCTCTGAATGGGCGCCCGTATCTAGTGGTGTCCCTCAAGGTTCCGTCCTGGGACCACTAATGTTTATTATCTATGTCAAAGACATGAACGGAGACATGGTTGCCAAAATCTGCAAATTTGCCGACGACATCAAGCTTGGTATCAATGTGGCAAGGGAGGGGAACACTACCCGCCTCTAAGAAGACATTCAAAGGATTGAGGAGTGGTTGGAAGCGTTGTTTATGCCTTTCAACGTGGGGAAATGAAAAGTAATGCATATCGGCCACCGAAACCCCAAATCTCAGTATATCCTTAAGAACACTGCTCTTGAATCGAGTGACATTCATCAGGACTTGGGTGTAACTATCACTAGCGACCTCAAGTTATCGAAAAAGTGCATTGAGGCAGAGAAGAAAGCCCCAAAGGATGTTAGGCTACTTTGTTTGTACAACTCCCTCTTTCGGCCGCACCTGGAGTATGCCGTACAATTTTGGAGTCCTTCGTTTCGAAAGGACATCGCAAGGTTGGAACGCGTACAAGCTAGGGCAACCAAGCTGATTCCCTCTATCCGACATAAAAGTTATGAGGATAGACTAAGGGAATTAGATCTATTCTTGCTGGAAACCCGTAGACTGAGTGAGAACAGAACGCGCAATCACGGCTTCAAACTTGAACTGAACCGTTACAACCGCAATCTGTGTGGAAATCTTTTCAATTACAGTATCTGCGGTAAGTGGAACGCACTTCCAGTGGAAGTTGTCAACAGTGAATCTGTTGACCAGTTCAAGTCAAGACTAGAGAAAGTCTTGAAAAGTGGCTGTTTAGGGACCCAAAACAATTGAGCAGCCATGTGCCCGCTCGTTTGCTAGTCTAAAGGTATCCTCTTTGAATGGACCGTAAGGTCTGCTAGGAGATACTTCATTTCCTTGTTACTCCTTGTTACTCTCTCTCTCTCAATTTCTCTCCCTCATTTTCTCTTTGTTTCTCTCACTAAATACCTGTCTCACTCACTCTCTCTCATTCAAATTCTCTCAATCTATCCCAATAGCTTCCAATCGCTCTCAATATCTATCAATCTCTTTCCAATTCTTTGCCATTTCTATCTCACTCCTGTGAGTTTCAGTCAAATTTCGCACTATTCACGCGCTCTACCAATAACGTTGCTCTTTTCACTTATCTGCGACTAGCAACAACTAACTTTTATAACCTTGTTATTTACGTTGGACACTTCTCGTCACATCATTCGGTCCTTCGCACAAATAACATTTGACAATTCCTTATAATGATATCGCCGAATGTTTCCCTGCTTACTGGTTGGTGCCATAACGCCCTATTATCACTCGAGGTGCCCTTGCAGTCTCCCTTCCAATCCCTTTCCAATTCTTTGCAAATTTCAGTGGACGAGTTCCTTATTTTTTTTACTAATCAGCCTAAATTTGAATAAAAGTTATTATACATATAACTTGAAGCGACCTTTGCTAGTGCTTCCTAGATTACTATTGAATTTTATTGTCAGTATAAAAAAAGCAACGAATTTATCTAACTTGCGCTTTGCCTTATTGTTACTGTGTCAGAACGTGATTGCATTAAAGTCTTAGCAAGAAGTATCCTCCTATCTAGATTAAATAATAATTATATATCCTAATTAAAAATTAGGAAGCTAATCAAATTATATTTTTTCCAATCTTTAGATTTAATACTAAATCTCAGTGGACGAGTTCATTTTTTTTTTTACTAATCAGCCTAAGTTTGAATAAAAGATATTATACATATAACTTGAAAAAGAATAAATAGGATCGTATAAGAATTACATCTCAAAAAAGTTTTACACCGAATAAATATTAGTTATTTCGTTAATTAATACTAAACTTTAGTGGACGAGTTGATTATGTTCTTTTACTAATCAGCCTAAATTTTTTAAAAAGTTATTATACATATACCTTGAAGAAGCATAAATAGGATAATAAGAGTTACATCTTAAAAAAGCTTTACACCGAATAAATATTACCTATTTCGTTAAAGGAAAAATGGATAAAGACAACGCCTAACTGAATGATTATCATTGTACATTTGCTTTTTGCCATAATTTTAAATTCTTTCGTTTGGTGAGGAACTTTAAATAATCTATCTTTACTAACACCAGAATACAAGAAGGAAAATAATTAAAACTCAACCCTACTTTCATTAGCAGGTGGCTCATATAAAATCTCCGAGAGCCTATTTGTTTTAACCAGAATACAGTACGAAAAGCATAATAACTTAGACCAATTTGGAGCCACATGCATAACGAAACGATTAAATTATATATTATAAATATATTATTGCGGAAAGAAAGCAACTTTCTAATGCAAACCAGGTCAATAAGCACAAATATTCCTTGTATTTGAGCAGAATCATGATTTTTGTAGGATTTTACTTCTCATCGATAGTATGCTCATTTCAAAATGTCATAGTAAGGCATCAATTCTATTGGTCATTACTTATCATTATTGTGTTTCCTTACTTTGGACAAATTTTGTTACCTCTTCTATGGTCCTCTGGGGGTTTTTCTTATACTTTTAATCTTAGAAACCTCTTTCTCTACTTTCTTTTAAAATATATAATATTATTAAATAGCATTAAAGATAAAGATAAATAAAGGAAAATAATGTACAATGAGAAAATAAGAAAAGTGCCATCAATAATTAAGTGTTTTAACATTACATATAACATGAAAACGTCCTGTTCTATGCAAATGCATCTATATTCTATATATTAGGATATTTTATTGCAATTTTTGGATTTTAGGTCGTTAGCCTTTTGTTTATTATTCTTTTTTTATAACCATTTTAATAAGCTACTAAGATTAGTTCACCAGTCTTCATATTTTAGTGATTATACGAATTTTCTTCTTTATCATAATTGTTCATATATTCGCTCATTACATTAGACGACGCAGACAGTTAAAAGTAGCATAACTTTAATATCCTATTTTTAAAAGGAAAAGTAAAAAGTAAATAAAATTCAATTTCAAATGATATTATCTGAGATTAAATATAGTTATTTAAAATAAGACATAGACCTTTGGGGCAAGTGGTAAACAAGTAGTTTATATAATACTTATAAGTAAGAGGTTGGTAACCAATGCAACATTGTCTTTTGCGTGGTTTTAATAATTTAATATAAATAAAGAGAAGTTCATTGAAGCATGAAACCCAATTTGACTATCTCTGATCCTATGATATTATCGTTAATTTCATTTCATGCACTAAAATCTTTCCTTTAAAACCAATATATGTATCAAACATTACATGAACTGTTTTATTCAACGTATTTTATACATAGTAATGTGTTGTAAAATCTATACGCACACAGGCTTATAGGGATGATATGTATAAGCTAATGGGGGGACGTTAAATACAGAAGCCTATCTCCGTATTTATTAAAAATAGAAAAGTCTCCAATCCTGTGGAGAAGAGGCTCTGTTTGTCTCGGCAGGTCGCGTTTGTCGACAACGTAGCCCTCTGGAATAACAGATCGTATTTTAATTTTCTCTAGTGGCTCCTGTTATTTTTCATTGTTTAAATAATGATAATACAGTGATATACTAATCGAAAGATATGTACCCACATATTTATTATTGTGTACATGAACTAAAATGCACCAATACAAACTCTGCGGTAAACTTTTTTAATGTATTCTCGTCACTTTTATTATTCAAAATGCTACTACCGAAGTCATTACATATTTACATTCAGACAAACATGAGAGGGAATGAAAAGTTTGTAAATGATGGATTAAATGAACTGTAATCACGTGGTAATTGTGTTAGAAGCAAAAATAAAGTTGTGGCTATGCTTATGAGTGTGAGGTGGTAAAATGGAATAGCTATCTATTAATATGTGAGATAGAGAATAGCATGTGTGAAGATAGATTTTGAAGGGTGAAAGTGCGAATGACTCTAGTATATGGACCGTGTAATAATTGAAGTTATATTGACAAAGTAAGGTTTTGAGATGATTAAGAAAGAGTGGTTGATTGAATTGAAAATGCATATATTTTCATTGAGTAGGAGATATGAATGGATGAATAGAAGATAGAATGAGAGATGAGCTAAATTGAGCTTTTGGTACAGAAGGAAAAAAGAAAAATGGCGACAGGATTATGTGTTTCTATGTTGAACCCAACATTTATGTGGCAAACATATTCTTTCAGCACAATTATAGGTTGAAACAAGATCCGTTCCTAGAGAGAAATAATATGTTGTAGTAGTCCTTTAAAGTGGAAGCTTGGGAAAAGCATGAATATTACACTATCAGAGCGGGACCTCATTAATGTGGTGTGTTAGATTAAATAGATTGGTATGAGGATGAGAATATACGAGAAAGGTTGTGGAGCAAGGGAAATAATAAAATAAAAGCTGCTGAATTAGGGAAAAAAAGAAAGACAAGTATGTTGTAATGCTTGGGATTATAAGAGAGGGGGCTGGTGGACATTGAAATATTACCTTCTGGTAGTGAAATGGCTGAGTTTTGTGCAATCGAAACAAGCCGAATGCGTAAAGGTAGAATGGCAGTATACAAGTTTTAAGGGAATGAAAAAGGAAAACATCGTTGCCTATGCTTATTTTTAGAGATCAAAATGTCAAAGTAATATGAATTAATACCACAAAAAGAAGGCCAAAAGAAAATTGAAACCAGTGATTACCCAGATTAATAAAGTATCAAAGTTCGCCCTATGGTTTTTTAGTGCTAGGCTTGCTGCGCTTGTTTGCTTTACTCACAAAATCAAGAAAGTATGAGAGAGAAAAAGGTTTTTATTTCATAACACATTCAAAATGGTGTGCAAGAAAATAAATCATTATACAACAGTGTCAGACATTACCAACATTTTTTTAAAAAATGTACACACTGACACACACGCTAGGATCATTAGAATTGGAAGATGAATGATATCTGAATAAGCCATACAGGCAATATTTGTGTGAATATTAAAATTAATAATGGTAGTAGAGTACTTAGCAGCAAAGAGTTGGTATGTATCAGATGACGAACTTAATTTAATGGGATGTTTTATATTGTGCGTATGGAAGACGAAAGAAATATGAATATAATTATATTTTAGTTTGCCAAGAGAAAGCTTTATCAAGATATAGTTGAGATAACAATAAAAAAAAATTGCTGCTGCACTAAATATATAAAAATGGGAGGGCAGGAGGAGTAGATGATATGCTGTAGTGGGCGAGTTCCTGGCTCTGCGGAAATCGTATGAGCTTGTCTAGAGCAGCGTTATGCCAGGAACCAGGAATTTATGTGCTGTATGCTAAACTATTTAATGTTGTGATTACTATTTAGGTTGAAAGTATGGCCTCTGTTTCGATGAATGATTTCCGGAATATGTAGTATAGTATACGATTTTTTCGGATAAAAACATTTGTCAGCATTTAGAAATTTTAAAGCTCGGTACCCACTTTTTTCTTATTTCGTTACTAACCTTTTTTATCATTTTTAATGTTCCATTCATTGTTTTTCCCCAGTTCTTTTTTATAATTTATATCTCGTCCAATTACTTCTGTACTGATAATCAACCATTTCTGCTTGCCTGTAAATTTTTAAAAGCACTTTTTTAGCTAAAGGAAAAAAATATTGATTAAAACGCTTTGTATGTCGCTTTCCAAGAAAATACGTAGTAATTAATAGTGTTTTTTAGAACTACATTATTATTTGGGGCGAAATACATTAATATATTACCTAGGCAATCGAAAATTAATATAAATTTGGCATAAAATTATCCTCTTTAGCCAGTTTTCTAATCACTCCTTTAAACTTTTTTTCTTCCCCTAAGTCAGAGAGAAAATAAATAAAAAAGTAAAAAAAAGATTTGTCTCTCACAGCACCATTAATATTTTCAGATTTCTTCGTTCATTCGGAAATTTATTTAGGCCGTGCGCTAAGTTTTTTCAGAAGTGTTCGTTCTTTCTTTTATGCCTCATTCAAAAGATGTGCCAAAATTCACTATAATTATAATTATAAGTCATCGGATGTCGATGCAAACGTTTTTTCATTAGCTTCTGAATAAATTAATCTTTTTTACCTGGTTTGTCATTTCTTCTCAACTTACTTTTTAAGTTCCGTTCCATAATCTTCTAAAAATACAGAAACCCTGACTCCATTTATTGAATTAGGTGTAAAAAAATATGTCAAAATTTTCCTTTGTCTCATTATCAACATTTTTGTAATGGTATTCGAAACTCTTCGTATTTTTTACGGCGTTTGCGAATAATCTACCAGCTGTGAATTATTTCCGGCTCTCTCTATTGGCCTCAGTATATTTTCTCATTTCCATCCTTAAATCTCTTCTTTCCGATTTCTTTTCGATATCGGAAATCGAAGATAACAGAAGCAATATTATGAATGTATCGGTTGTTTACTCCTCCCCCCCCCAAAAGAATTTTTAGGTCTAAACTTGCTAGTGTGTACACCCAGGTACTATTTTTGATTTTAATGGGTTAGGTAGGAACCATCGTAACTACAGTGTTGAGACGGTATTCGTTGGCATGTAGACTGTCTTAAAATAAAAATTAAATTGTGATTTTATTTTTTGTGATATATTCGTCACATTTAAGTCAGTTTATCTTCATGAGATATTCTCTCTATCTCACTCTATGAACCCACCTGTAGCCTAGTCACTTCAGAGTCGGCCAGAGGAGTTCATCACTATTTTCCGTCTTAGGCCACTGAAGGGGCGCTAATCATGCCCTCTGTCCTTCTCCGTGTTGCAGCTGGATTTGTTTGTTTCTCATTCCAACGCGTCCCACTCAAGGAAGTCTATGGGCTTGCACTCAGGCTAGTTAGGAAGCAAAATGTCAGATGCTCTTTGATTGAAGACATTGTTTTTCGGCCAGGCTTGGTGCTTCCGGCTGGTGAAGCAGATCACAGAGTCTTGCCACCAAAAATATAGCCATCTTCAGATATTCGGTCGATCCAGGGCTTTGGGAGCTGGAACAGAACATGGAGGTAGAAATCAGTGTTTTGCATGAAACACTCAGAAAAATAGTAGGTGGCATGACGTCAACTTCACTGCCAACGGCAGCGAAGACAATGATTGTCACTTGAAATTTCATTGGCATGTGTCTGGCACTTTTTTTCGGAGCGACAGCGATAAACCTGTAGTTATGATAGTTAATCTTCTGGTGTGGGTAGAAATTTTTCACGTCCGGGAATATACACAGCATGTCTGGCTTCAGTGAGTATTTCAACTTGTTGATCAGCTTCTCGGTGTGCTTGAGTCGCTTTTTGCATCACCATGTAAAGAAATTGTCCCTTCTTTATATTGTATAAAAAGTAGCGAGTTATCTAATAAACCACTAATCTGATTACCTTGTCATCTACACCTTGCTTTCTTGCATTGACACGCATCGATGTTTTGGAAGCAGTCTAGATGAGACTATGTAGTTCAGCGACAAATTATAGCGTTATGATGGCATTAAATCATCAACTATGGTTTTTGTTCTCTGCTTTTAGGACTTGTCTGGCGATCCATTCAATTAATTAGAGTTTGATCATATGGATAATAATATTTTATTGAGGTTATTATTATTTTACGAAACTGATGCAATCCACATTTAATGCTTGATTTTTTGGAGAGATTAGTGACCTTGTTTCATTTATAGAATTAAAAATTTGGTATGACTCTAGAAGTTTGTTTAACTACTCTCATGAGAATCCTGGGAAAAGTTAAATCTTTTAAGTTTGGCATCCACATTTCAGAAAAAGTAACAAACAAAGGTTTTAAAGTGATACAAACTTAGTGTATGAATCCTTAAAGTCAATTTTAAACTCCTTCATACATTCGCTATAAGTATGATATTGATTTAAAATGAAAAAAATAGATGTAGAGAAATTAACAGTGGAAAGAAGTAGTCTAAAGATCACTGTGATGAATGCTTTTAGAGCATTACGCTTCATTCTTCAGCCTTACAAAGATTGGTCAAATATTGCCTTATTTACAAAGTGAAAATAAATTAACAATAACAAAATTAAGAGAAAAAAGAGAAATCATGAAGGGAATATGTGCAAGAGAAATGGTCTCGTGTTTCCTATTTGAGAGTAAATTAGCAATTTAATGAGCTGGTTGTATAGAAGTTGCCTTTCCCAAGATTAATCTCTGATGAAATCGATTTATGCCGCCTCCACAACTTGTAGTTTCAGCCAATCATTGGAGGCATAGAAGAAATATGCTTTTCTCAATTAATGCTGCTGTTAGTAGATATCATATGTGAGACAGCCTCCACATCTATGCCTGCATTTGCACCAAATGAAGGATCTCATCAAAAAGCTATAATATCGATAGAACTATCAACGTGTGTGTATACTCAAGCTCACTAATACCTGCGCTGCAATAGCTAGTTATTTTAAACTTTGAACCATCATGTACAAATTCGCCTCTCATCCTATGCAGACTGTTAAGGCCAGAAATCAAAAAAATTAATATTACTGATACCTTCTACTTTCACAGCCAAATCGAAAAATACTTTTGAGAAATTGGAAAGGAATATTCAGTGAAACAGTATCATCAAGATCCATTTTTGAAATGACTATTATTTCTTTACTTTTATTCCATCAGATATATTTAAGTGTATATATAATAGTTTTAGCTACCATTCAATTTGTGTTTCTACATAATTCGAAACATTTTACTTGGTCTAGAGTATGACTGCTCAGCTGTAAATAGATACCATACGAGAGCTCATTTCCCAACAAAATATAAGATGTTCCCATACACTTAAAAGAGAGTTTATGCCACTTTTTTCTAAAGGGTAAACATTGAGTGCTTAACAATATTTGCCACTCAACGTAAATCTCATATTAACAGAGTTTGGTGACGTGTGGCCCCAAAATTCTATGAAAGAAAGATAGGCTCACGTTCAGTGGTTCACGCTTAGTTGGAAGAGATACATATATATATATATATATATATATATATATATATATATATATATATATATATATATATATATATATATATTGATATATATATATATATATATTGATATATATATATATATATATATATATATATATATATATATATATATATATATATATATATATATATATGGCTACTAGCCAAATCTTAAACCTATATCTTCTATTACAAGCAAGTATCACTTTGCATCGAAGCGATTCAGAGAGACTGATAAAATAAAAAAGCTCAAAATAGTTCTTATTATAGTAATATTTTGCGTTTGTAGCTGTTCTGTTTGCAAAATTTGTTCGAGCTATCGTCTTTGATATTTCAGCAGTATTCTGCTATCATATCTCTATTCCATCTCCTTTGATAGCGTCCTTCTATCGCCGGGAGGTCTTGCTGTAACTTTCCTGTTAATCACTAAAAGCTCCTATGTTTTCGGGGAAATGGTGTAGGTGATATTTCAGAAAATGAAGTCTGACGCTGATGTTGCATCCAAGATAAGGAAAAGTCAACAACCTTCCAGAAACAATTCCTCATATTTATTGGCCTTTTTTTATCAGGAAAATTATGTATAACCGCCACGTATGACAGCCACTCTATCATCCCCTTGCCATCAGCTTTCTGACAAATTCCACGTAATGCACAGGGTCACGAATTTGAACTCCATCAAATAAGACTGCTTTGATTTTCTCAAAAGTCAAAGCAGAAAAGGCAGAAACTATGGGCCAAAAGTATTTCTTATCAGTACTTAATTCATTCATCAAGCTTCATCAAGCAAAGCTTCCGATAGAGTGGAGGGAAAAATGATTTTCTCTCAACATACAATCCAGTCATTCACAAATTTTGCTTGCTTGCTTCCAGAGTTTCAAATATTGGCTATTCATTCCGGGTTCAGTGTTTTCCTCGAGCTCGACTATCCCTTATGCAGATATAGCATAGGAATTTATTGAAAACTTGTGCTGGCCAAGTAAGAAGTTGATGTTTATTAGATCCACACAAATTATCCAAGTTTGCTCTTGGTATTTGAAGAGGTTAATGACCATTATATCGTCATGGCTTTCTCACAAATGCGCCGAGTGACCAACTGGCATTGTACCAAAATCATCCTCATTATGCAAGAGAAAACACTTGAGCCTGCACCTAGAACTATCTATAAAAATTCTCCATTCTGTAGTGTTATACAAGTTATACAAGCCAGCACCTAGTGTGCTACAAGAACTAGGATAGAGCGGCAGTAAACAACTCTCTTGTCTTCCTGAAAAGGTTCACAAAGTCTGGTCTGATCTTCTGAAATATGAGACCTTTGCAGGCCTCTTAAAATTTCTTTCATTAGCCTAGAGGATATGAGCTCCCTTGCTTTCTTTTAAAGTTTCAAATTACATTGTTTGTCATTTAGTTGCGCCTAGTAAAAAACGTTGAGATGCTGATGGCTGCTTCGCATTAAATGAGGAGTCTTCCAAATCTTATACCATCTCTTAGAACTCCTGATCAAATTTAGTGCTCCCATCTTTAGATGAGGCATGATCATTAAAACCAGTAAATGTACCTTCCGCAGAATGAGTAGTGACAAAAGAAATACTGGGATAGGAGTTATCATGCAACTTTTTCTTTCTAACAACTAAAGGGTGACTAGGTAAAAGTAGCAGTCACTTATGTGGTCCTTTGGCGCTTACCAAACCATGAGAACCTAAAAGGAGACCTTTTTGGTTTTCCATTTTTCCACTCACGAATGTCTCTTCGCAATTTTCCAGATTCTGTAGAGCCTACTTCCTTTCTTGTTGACCTATTGAACGTAAAAATAGGCCTTATAGGCACAGGGCACAAACCTTGTTATCCTAAGCGTTTAACGAACAAGTGTCTCTCAGCGACACATGTAATAACAATGTAATAGGAACATTTATGCATTTATATCTTCTTGAAAAAGCCATGAATGTTTCTCAAACAAAATATAAAGAGATTTGATATCAGCATTTAAAAACTAAATACATAGGATCATTTGAAACGTTCTATTAAAAATATGAGTTTTTCACACAAAAATAGAAATATATCAATAACAGATATCATCATTGTAAAATATTATGGCTTATATGGTGTTTCCTTAGCAACAGAGAACAATTTGGTAAAGGAATAAAAGGTATTTAAAAAATCAAACCTTAACTAAACCCTGCGGGATTGCTAGTTCACGAAAAGAGATAAAAAGGGGCAAATTTCTTTAGGGGGAAAATAAATAGAGACAGGTGCACCTTCATCTTCAACTAACTTTAAATTTCCTGTTAAAAATTAAGAATCATTATTTAATCGGAAAATTCGGCGAAAGGTTTTAACTTTCCTTAGGCCGATTTTTGTACCAGTTGAGAATTCTTGTTTTCCTTTTTTGCTTGAGGGGTTTGAGAAATATTGAGGAAATCATGGGATTCTAATGGTCCCATCTACAGGGATTGTACCAAAGAAATTGAGATAATAATTAACAAGGCTCACCTCTAATTTAAAGGAGGCGGTTTGAGATCCACTACGTAGTAAATTTGACATCTGTAACAAAGCTGCAATAGGAGAGGAGCTAGAACCTGCTAAAAACTGTACTTAGCTCATTTATAAAACCAATTTTGGATAGGGGGCCTTCGTTGATTTTCAGTTACATATTTTTTTATAAATATAACACATAGTTACTTACATAAGATTGCATTTATCATTATCTTGACCCTCCCATCCTATTGTTGACTGACATGGTGTAGAGGTTTTGTGGCTACAGTTGTGCCGATTAAAGATTTCACGGCTGCTTTACGTTGTGGCGATCCCTGATGTTGATTCTAAATTGAATTTTAGATTAGATTCCTAATCAGAAATAAAATGCCCTTAATAAGAATTCATGTCAGTGCAAAAAACGCTAATAAATATTTTTTCTTTTGTATAATTTCGTAATTTGGGCACCAACTTTACTCACTATGAAGATTTATGTCTTTGCACTTTCCTTTTCTATGCTTCATAAATTGTCATTTTGAGATTCATTTTTTTATCTTTTTCATGATCAGAAGCATCTAAAAAGAAGTTTTCATCGAGTGTAATTTTACAAAGCTAATCTGTTTACTTCTGAGTCTATCTTTATCTTGAGGGAATATGCTTTCATACTAGGTCGAGTAATATCTGCTTGAATGGGCATAAGGGAAAAACAAATAAATAGTTAACTATAGAGATCAGTAAATCTGGCTGTGCTCAGATACATCTATCAGAAGACAAATTTTCGACCAGTTTCTTACAACAGTAGGTTACAATTTAATTAATTACTAGGCGTGGATATTGACGTTGGAAATTTGAGATGCATAAAAGATTTAAGCCCCAAACAACTATAATCTATTTTACCAAGCTAGCTTATATGTTAACTCTAAACCTGGTGATCAAAATATTTAAATTACGAAAGATTTCTAGGCTATTTTATTTACTTTTGTTCATTATGAGCCAGATGATCAAATACTTTAGTCTCAAAACTTCTCTAATTTTCCATAATTTGTTTATTATATGCTTGCTGTTCTAAGATGTAAGCCAATAAACAGCTAGTTGCTATCTTAATCAGCTTGTTTACCAAGCACCAGCCGACTAAACGATGTATATTTCTAATAAGAATGATGTCACAAAAGGAAATTGTTAGAGAATAAGATAACCAAATAGCTCCAGGGGTTCAAGCAGAGAGTAAATTTTTCGATGCGTTGAGATTTTATTTGCTTTATGAATTTGGATTGCTAATTCGTCTATGCCTGATGAACTATGTTATGGGTTGAAAATATTTAAGAAAAGAAGAAATAAACAGATTTGGTCGAGTACGCTCTTGACAGTTATTGATCCAAATACCTACCCTCTATGAAAAGGACGTGTTTCATGTGATTTAACCATCCGACCAGCAATAATTGTTGTTCGTCGAGATGGGCATCTAGTTTATTACAGGCAATGGCTGAACTAAATGAAGGTGGGGCGGGGAGTGGTAGTATATATTTTTAGAGGCTCTGTGCTTACTTGATTTCTGAGAATACCAAGTAAAACGGCAGAGATGAGGTTACCCAGCATCAAGATCAGAACTGTTATAGGTCTTCGTCAAACATGTTCCGAAATTCGTCGATTTAAATTGCGACTTCAATAAATCTACACCAAAGTTGTGAGTTTCTCAGAGCAAAGAAAGTTTAGAGGATAAAAGAATAAAAGAAGTAATTTTCATTGTTATGAAGTATTTATTATTAATGAAGAATTGGGAAATAAACCTGTATTTTCTTTCCTTTGGATGCTTCATATAAGATTGTGCCACTCTAAATTTTGGTTAAATCACGTTTGGATAACCCATCAATTGATGTTAAGAAGCATCAACTCTACATTTGGATAAAAGTGCTCAATAAATTAAACCTGCTTTATTCGGATATTTGATTGACTAGAATTAGAACAAAATAGGTAAATTTGCGGGACGTTATTTAGCCAATAAGCCAGTGAAGCTCTCAAACCAACACGACTCGCTGACTTTTCTGTCCTTATGATTGCTGTTATAAGGATACAAAATGGAACATGTAGTGGTGATTTTGATTAATACGTGTTCAAACGAAGAAATGATTTAGCTATTATTTTCAAACTCTTAAAGAGTTTGAAAATATATTATGAAACTATTTGTGGAGTTTGCTATCAGATAGAAGAATTGATAAACAAAAGATAAAAATGGAAACAATGTTTACAGAATGACCAAAACTAGTCATAATTAAATAAAATAATTAATTAAGCATCCGCCTCTGCAATGAACCAATTAGTATGAGTCGCCCAAATTCGCGATAGATTCAGGATTGCCATCGTTGCTAACTTCAAATTATTGAATTTGTTTAATTCGAGAAAAATAATACGGGTTAATTAATAAGGATAGTGCTGTCGTTGCTAGCATTTTTTTTACCTCCAAAAGATGAATACTTATAAAATTCTAAGCATAGACAAAAAAAAAAAAAAAATTCCGCGATTTACTTGGCTCGTTATTTTTTCAAGACTTCAACCACAATAGCATCAAGGCTCACTCGCGCAGAGAGTAAAGAAAGTAGTGAAGATTGAGGAAGCGAAAATAAGGGAAGATATATAGCGGTAGGTACTCATTAATTCATTCGGAACGGGAGGGTAAAAAACAGAGGGAAGAGGGACCAAGAGTGTGTGCCGTTTATTTAATTGGTTTTCATTAAGTCATTATTATTAAAATGACATTAACTTCAATTTCTACGCCCACGGTAGTAACTCAGTAGTGGGATACAAGGATTTGTTTCTAAAATCGCTGCCTAATCCTTGGTTAACTGCTAACCACTCGTAGGTGAAAATGCGTTCTTTCTTTCTTGCTTATAAGCCGAAACTCCAAGTCACGATTAAAAAAAAATTAGTTTCTAGATTTAAAACCCCTTATGTGAAAGAAAATCAGCTCATATCACTATTCAAATTCATAATCGACGATTAGATTTCATCGCATATTTCGAGAATATTTTCAACATTCTTTAACGAAATTTCAAAACTTTTGCCTCCATTGTTGCTTTCTTTTGGTCCCTTTAGGAGTTTTGGAAAAATCATTTACTAGCTCATGGATGCATTTATTTATTTCATCCTTTCTCATTCTTTCACTCATATTATTCATTAATTAAAGGATCATCCTTTTCTTTTTATTTCACGTTTCCCCATCGTATTATGTGTCTTATGCAATTGATTTGAATATATTTTTATAAACTATAGTTTTATACAATATCCTATTTGGCCAAAACAAAACTAAGATATGAAATAAGAAATTATTCTCAACTAAAATAAATTATCGTTACGGAATTGATAACTTTACAATAAATCGTTAAACTACATCTTTTCGGGAGCCTAATTAGGATTCAAATATATCTAAGTGGCTGTCTGCTAAAGTGTTCATTTTTATGCCTAGTCTTGTGCACTGTGGATTTTCATTGGCAAGTAAGAAGGATTAAAAACTTCTACACGAGAAATACGTATTTAAATATATGCGGATTTTCCAAAGATTGCGTGAAAATTGTAGTTTGTATGATCAAAATAACATCGGCTCTAAGTAAATTAAAGCTCAAAGACACGGAGTCGATATTATTATTTAATGATAAATCTAAGGGGTGTGAGGGCAGGCTATGTAGGCAGGCATGTTATTTATATATTTTTATATGCCCATATAAATTCATCCCTCCTTCTTCTCAAATTACTCAGCGCAAGTTTTTAATGTTCATTCGTCCTTCTAAATATTTAAAAATTTGGTTCTATGAGGTAAAACGCCATTCACTCCAGCTTTCTTCTCAAATTGGGGCATACAATAGCTCGTGGTCTGGGCTGACATAAAGGAAATTGGAGTTCTTATAGTAATTATCCATAAAATATCAAAATTATGATCATTTACTGGATTAATTGTCAAGTAGTTATTTTGATAGCGTATTGTTATTATTATAATAACAATAATAATTTATCCTTTACATAAGTTTCAGGTGGTACCCTTCTAGAACCCGCTTTAAAACTTATGTAAATGTGTTTTTGATCAAAAATAAGATGTATTATCACTGTTTAAAGTTTATCTTTGTTAATTTTCCTCCTCTCACTTCTAAGTTTTCACCTCCCTTCCCCCAAGAAGAAGAGGGCCTAACCTCAGTTGCCTTTTGAATGCTTATTTCATTATATTTGTTCGGTCTTATTTTGTGTGACTTTAGCTAGAGCAAACTTATTTTTTCGTTTCCGTAAAAGTGCGTCCCATTTTCTTTTCTCTAAGGGTGATTTGCCGTTTTCTTCCAGGTTAGCTCTCTCAAGCACCACCTATAAAATTAAAAGGCTTTGTTATGATTTTTATTCGTATATTCTAAATATCCAATCTTTTCCATATAGTGATAACTAATAAATGTCAGTTTAGTTTGAGATTTTTGGCATAACAAGTATAAATCTTTATTGATATATTCATATTACCACGAAATTTTGAGTGTAAAATAAATTGTGTCATATAAGTCTATATAATATCACGAGGATTTCTTCATCTATTCTTCATGCCAATCTTTTTGACCATTCTATTTGAAATGATTTAACAACGTATAGGCTTATATGTATTTTTATGCTTGCTCCTTTTCAATGTGTAGCATGTTCCCTTTTTACATTATCTTTTGTTCTTTCTCAATGTTCGAGGAAAGAGTTGTTATCATGTACTAGGTGTTGCTTTCAAAGTGTTGTAAAGTTTGTAAATTAATTTAAGAAGTATTATTTATTTATACTTTTAACTACTTTGGCAGAGCGATGAGAAAAGTTATTCATTTCAAACACACAAGTGAGGTGTTAAGCGTTTACGTAATGGATTTTTTTAAAATATAACTTGAAAACAAAACAGTTATGTTTTAAAAGAACTTTCTATTACTCTTTATCGTTTTCTATGAATCCTTTAAGGGAAACTTTTGTTTTACGAAATGTTGCGCGGAAACATTTGTTAAGTCAATCAATTTATACTTACTAAACACTTGAGGGAACAATATCAAATAATAGTGAATGAATATTATCTAAATTACAGAGTAGCGGTTTTTTTTTACAATTATCTACTACATCCATGGTTTCTTTGACACAGGATTGATTAAACCACTCTCCTCAGCGCAAGGAGAAGAAAAAGTTGAATATCATTTTATTTCTAGTTTCGAAAATCGTCACCGAAAATATTCTATTACCATATTTATTTTATTGTAATTGGAAAATTAAATGCATAAAAACACATTTAAGATTACAACTTCAATCATAAATTCATTAGGAAATGGACTTTATTCTCGCTGAATTATGCCTTAGTAAATCAAGTAAATTTCAAAGGTCTCGAAGGAAACTCTGATTTGATAATTGCTTTCTCAGGCTATCGATGTATGGACCGGTGTTTGTCTCACTTTTGTGTTCGGAGCTCTACTTGAGTTTGCCCTAGTGAATTATGCTTCGAGATCAGACAAACAGCGAGAAAAGATGAAAGAGAAGGTGAAGGAACAGAAAAAACAGTGGGAAATGGAGATGGAAGCTGCAGCTTTAGCCGCAGAGCAAGTGGAAGATGGAACCACAGCATTTGCTATGGTATGCTGATATTCTATATTTAGTTAATGAGAAAACCAGATTTCGTAACTATTGGCTATAAAGATACTCATAGATAATCATTCTCTGTAAAGTATTTTACAATCATTCCAATAAGTTCAGCTTTTTCTGCTAAATGAATTTGCACTACCTAACCATAACTTTGATCACATTGGTAAACGTAGCATTTCGTGTTTGTCCTAACATCTATGTGATACGTTTGCATTAAAATTAATACTTCTTGTTATTTAGATCTAAACTTAAAAAATGCCTTTATATTCGTTATTATTATCTTTATTGCAACCTTGTATCTAAAAATCCATGACCATGATTCGTTTGGGTAAAATAACGATATCATTTTCTATAAATAGGTCCCCGCCTTAATAGTATTTTAACAATAGTCTCTCATTCCATTGCTTTAAAGGATAATGTTACACTTCCCATTTCTGCTTCCAATGCATTTAATTTTTTTCAGAAGCCCCTTGTATCAAGGCGTAATGGGGGCATGGGAGCCTCCGCCCTGGAGAAAGTTCGCAGGTGTGAAATCCATTTGCAGCCCCAAAAGAAGAATTTTTGCCGAACTTGGCTTTCAAAGTTCCCCACAAGATCGAAACGAATTGACGTCATTTCCAGGATTACTTTTCCGCTGGTCTTTGCGTTCTTCAATATGGCCTACTGGAGCACCTATCTCTTCACTGAAGAAGATGGTGATGTAAAGCCCCAGGGTTAATTCATCAAATCTATCCTTGAAGTTCTCCGCCGGAGATATAATGGTTTGTATGAGATCAGTATATCTATTTCAGATAGCGGAAACATAATTTATTGATAAGCCTTTTGTTATTACTAATTTGCAAGGAGAGATCTGTTAAGAACGTGTTGAAGACGGAGGAATTTTAAATGCGCGAAAGATATATAGCAGCAGATGCAGGGCCGGTTTATGGAGTTGCGGGGCCCGTAGCACAAGGAACAGCGGGGCTGGATTCATATATACACACACATATATATATATATATATATATATATATATATATATATATATATATATATATATATATATATACATATATATATATATATATATATATATATATATATATATATATATATATATATATATATTGTATCTCATCCCCACCCACCATTTTCCTTTGCAGAGAGGGAAAGAATTATCTTAAGAATTTAAAAGAACTGCTAGTATGACTGGGAGGACTCAACTGAAAAAGGGGGTTTTATTTTGTACACTTTTTATTACTCTTTGAAGAATAACACCGTGCATATCAGTAGCTTAGTCAATAGACTATTTGTGCTGCTTTGGAGAATCCTAGGAATATTTACTGAACTGAGTGCACACCAACTAGTTAGGTGGTTCACATGAAGCACTCAAGTGACTGGCAAAAGAAATCTCCTCAGTAACTCGTGCTCAATAATCATTAGAGAGAGATGGTTGAATCTTGTTTGACCCATACTTACTCTTACTTCGTTCTTGATTTAATTTAATTTTCAAAAGAAGCGTTCACCCCTTAGAGTTAAATAAATCTTCCACGCGAACTCGACATTAGGAAAACAAGTCCCCAAATTATTATCAACTATCAAATGATACAATGTCAGTTCGTAAATTTCTTTTTGAGATCTAGCAACAATATCAGCAAGGTCAGTTTTCAAAAGTTGACTAAACTGGATCAATTCCTCTTTGAACTCCTTTTCCAAATCTTCAGGGTAAGCGTGAATCAGTTTTGTTGCACCAGCCTTGATTTCATCTGGATTAAGCTTTTGCAGCTTTCGAAGAAACCCAAACATACCTTTGCAACTTCATATATGCCATCTGCCTTTTTTAAGAGAGTAGCAACCAAACTGTCCACAATAACCAGAAAAGCTCCAATTCTGAATGATTCAGATGGCTGAATGATTTCTATGCTGCTATCATCTCAGGTAGGACCATATTAATGGTCATATTTGCGATTCGTCGTCTTTGTCATGAAACGTCCTTGCGGTATTGATGGCAATCATTAAGAATTTTCGCCTTACTTCAATAGCTGTGAAAGTTGGTCGAAGAACTTCAACATAACCTTGCAAAGATTCGTACAACGCACAAGCAGAATTCAAGTCTTGATCTGATGTCTGCAATGGATAACTGGTTTTCTGAAATCTTTGCAGAATCTGATCCCACACTATGAACATAAGACCTGTCTCCAATGTTTTCATGGTTAGCAAGAGTTATTTAGCCTGTTCTATGTATTTAGGCTTGACATGAGTATCCTCAGCAATGTCTTCCAACACATTCATGATAATAGAATAGCTTTTATGGAGGGCTGAATTTGCATCTGCTCGAGCAGACTATCTAGTATCAGACATTCCTTTGGGCAGAGGCAGGGGAGATTTACTATTTGACAGTGACTTTGCGAGGAGTCCCCTATCGATGAGTAGAAGCAGAAAAGAATGCGTATATATTTTCCACAACAGCAAAGAAATTGACGGCTTCTGGACAACATTCTGCAGCAAATTTTCCAAATAAGTTGAGGAAATGCATAAAACATGGAATATATTCCGCAAAATTTCCCTACTCTTTGATGATGACCTGTAGTCCATTGTATTTTGCATTCATGTTAGTAGCATTGTCATAACTCTGGCCTCTACAATCTTTGATGTTGATTTCCCTTTCTTTAAAGAAATCTAGTAAGCTGTCAACAAATTTTGCAGAACTATGCCCTTCCATCTCTAAAAACTTGCTAAATCTTTCTACAGGTCTAGATGGCAACACATATCGCACAATCAAAATAAGTTGGTCAATGTGTGCTAAATCTGGTGTTCAATCCAGTGAAATTCAATAATACTTGGACTTTTTAATTTTACTGATTATTTGGCCAAGCTTCCTGGCCCCGATCAAACTAATAAACTCTTCACATACATCTTTAGACAGATATGAGGTATGATGACCTTTTCCTTTGTTCCCATGAGCATTTATGTGCTCAGATAGAGATACTTCAAACTTGTCCAGCAGTCCTAACAGCCCAAGGTAGTTAACATTCTTTGCAGAGACAACAGTATCATTACTTCCCCGGAAAAGGAGACCTCGTTCTGCTAAAATTTTATAACTTCTATTACACGCTTAACCACTTTTCGCTAGTTTTTTTGTTCATTTTACATCTGTTATAAGTACAGACTCACCAGGTTCACTCTTCTTCCAAGCTAACAAGGCAATATTAACTCTCTTGTGCACAGTCCTTTCTTTGTGTCGAATCATTCCAGTCTTAGCATTCTTCCACTGATCAAAACCTTCCTCGGCAAACTTAGAAGGGAACTCTGGGCTTATAACTTTTCAAGAAAAGCAAATTAGGTAGCCTTAGCTTGATGAGTAGCAGAGCCAACTTTTTTCTCGTTTACAATTTGTAAGTTTGTGAATCCCGTTAAAGTAAGATTTCTGACAAAATCTTCTTTTATTTTTGCTTTTGTGGTGTCTTTTGGAGGAAATAAACGTAGAGCCTTTATTTTGACAGTCCTGGCTTCCTTTAGCAATCCAGTATTCTTTCAAAACCTCATCAAATTCTTGTGTCTAGTTTCCTAGATCAGTGGAAAAGCTGTTTTTGTTCTCGCTGCAGATTTATCTTTATTTAATGTTATTATAGCCCCCGAATGTTAGTCTTTAAATGTGTTGGCAACGCCGCAACCTGACATACACGTGACCTAATGAATATACACCAGCAGAGCGATCGCTTCTGAAGATGGAAAACTATTTTACTCCTTTGGCTCATCGCATCACGATATATTTTCATACTCAATATCCTACCAACGACTCTAGGCTTATTCATGAATACGGATACTATTGATCAGAGGCCTAAAACTACCAGTTGCCATGTCAAAAACAACAAAACTCACGCTAGGATCAGTTGTGCCTCGATTGCCTTTAAACCGCGTCGTTAGTCCAGTTTTCCCAGATGGTGCAGAGGAAATTTCAGTATATCATTGTGTGAAAAATCAGTAGGTATGTATAGAGTGGACATACGCATTTTAATATATATATATATATATATATATATATATATATATATATATATATATATATATATATATATATATATATATTAGTTCTTGTGATATATGTTATATAGATAAAATTAAGTTAAAAAGCATTATATTAGTTTTTTTTTTAACTATTTGGTGAAAATTTTGAAAAAAAACAATATAAAATTTTTCAGGAGATTGATAAATTCTAAAAATCATCAAAGTTTCAGTAAATCACATGATATTTCTGTAGATCTGGAAACACAGGACTCTTCATTGAGCCACGATCTTAATATTTCTCATCAATATCACAACCCAGCTGATTTGTCCCATTTTCTGTTATTGATATTTAATATATTCTATACTAAACTTTTATCTGCATTAATAAGTTAAGTAAATTATGTATAATACACCCTTAACTTACTCTAGAGTCAGTCAAGAAAATACACATTTAAAAATCCATCGCCAAGACGTTCATGCTATTCAATTTATATATGTTTATTTCTGCGGGCCCCCAGTTGAGTAGCCCTGGACTTATTGTGCTATGCAGTATGCTCTATTGAAGTTTTCTATATTTTCTTATATATAGTAATATCATCTATATTAATAATATAATAGCCGGGTGGCTGGTCCGATAGATAGCCTCAGGTCTTGGTTGTACCTAGAGGATTCTCTTGCCTTGGTTAGGATGGCGGCGCACGGTATTATCTCAGTAACAGGGAGATACGAGTGGCGCCTGAAAGCAAATACAGCTGCGTCGGGTGCTCCGGCGTGGGACCATTTCATTCTTGAGCTTCCAAAACTTCCCACGATAGACACACGTGGTTTAGAAAGAAGTTGCTGAAAAGGGGTATTTTAGAGTGGGCTTTCTCTCTCGCTGGTGATTCGAGGGCATGCCCTAACACGCCTTTCTTTCGGAAGATGAAATTTTCCTGATGCGTAGAGGAGTGAAAAGGCCATCCCCAAACATGGGAGGAAGCATGTATGGAAAAACTTTGACCTGAATCTACAGGTGTACAATAATGACGGACATTTAAATTTAAGTCGACATAGAAGTCATTAAATGAATGAATGACTTCCGTTTAATTCCTGGCGCAGAGTATATTTAAAATGTATCGTCGCCAACCAGTGCACAATAAACCCACAAAATAAATAAATCAGGGAAATGCGAGTTACAGTACAATAAAAAAATCAGAAGGATTCATTCATAAAAGGGTAGTGGAACCATATAAAAATAAAAGCAAATAAAAGTACAATGCAAAAACACAAAGGACAATTATGTATAATAAAAAAACACAAAAATTTTACCGGAGAACAAAAGAACATAAACATACACAGTTAAGACGGAGTTCTAGAATTAGGAAAAAAAAGCGAGTACACACAATCGATTATGTTCGCGGCAGTACAATTTACTTCGCAGGGGGAGGATCCTCGACCGGATTCCTACTTATACAGTCTGCAACACAGTTTTCTGTCCCTTTAATGTACATTATTGGGAACTAGTATTCCATCAGAAGTAAACTCCAACGCATAAGCCTTCCGTAATGGGTTTTACAATTCTTTTATGAAGCCAATGGGCGATGATCGGTTTCGATCACGAACTTCTTAGCTAACACATATGCTTGGAATTTCTGTACACTCCACACGATCGCTAGAGCTTCAGGTTCTCTGACCGCGTTTCCTTTCGCGTGACAATAGTTTTCGACTAGCGTACACAATGGGGTAGCTGTTGCCGTTTTCTTCATAATGGAGCAACACGCAACCAATGCCTTCAATACAATCATCCGTTCGTATCCCAAAAGGTTTGTTCGTGTTTGGGAGTCTCAGTATGAGAGCTGATTTTGGTACTTCCTTCAGCTGATGGAAGTGGGCAGTCACTTCAGGGTTCCAAGCGAAGGGGTCCGGGGCACGTTTCTTTAGTAGGGAGCTAAGGGGGGACGCTAAGACGGCAAAACTCGGGACAAAGTGTCGGTAAAAGGATGTTGACCCGAGAAAAGAGCATAATTGCTTTTTAGTGCACGAATGGGGCATGTTGGCGATGGCCTTTACCTTTTCTTTCTAAGGAGCCATAAGATTTTTACCAATTTAGAAACCGAGGTATTAACTAGTGCTGTAGGCGAAATGGCACTAGTTCAGGCATAGAGTGAGGTAGTTTTAACGAAGCCTATTGAGCGTAAGGAGATAAGATGCTGGTCCAAAGTGTGAGTGGCCACGTAAACCTTAACGAAGTAAAAGGAAATGTTACTCAGCCCATCCAGTATCCTGGGCATCATTCGATTATAGTTACTACAGGCAGTAACTAAACCAAAATGTAGACGCTTGAACTGCATAAGGCCTTTTTTGTGGGAAATGCAGCGTATTTATGAGCACAATCCTTAAGAAGGATTTGATAGTAGGCCTTACACAAGTCTATCTCTGAAATAACCTTGGCCTCCTCAAATAGATGTAGGCCCTGGTTTATCAAAGGGATAGGCTCAGTGTTGAAAACTGTTACGGCGTTCAGCTTTCTAAAGTCTACGCACATGCGAAAAGACTGATAAGGCTTTTTGACCATAACAACGGTAGATCAATAATTCGACGTAGAAGGTTCAATTATTGCTAATTTTATAAAGTTTTCAACTTCGGCGTTAAAAGTAGGGCGCAAGTGAACGGGCAAGAGGTAGAGCTTAGATTTAATAGGCTGCTTGGTGGTTAGGGCTATTTCATGGACAAAATACAATAAACAGCCAGTCTTCTCCGAAATTACACCGGGGAATTGAGTTAACAAAAGAGCCAAATGCGTCTTCTGAGGGGGTTCCAACTGGGGGTTTAAATCGAGTTCTGGGATGGAATTTACACGGCAACTTGAAAGCAATGAAAGAAAGTAGTTTTTGTCTGCTTCATCACATACGGTTTAGACTAAATTATGAGGCTCCGAGACAATTGGGCTCTTCTGGATGGTGACAGCTGGTATTCGTCCCTTTGCTGTAGTCTTCTGACAAATGTCACACGACCTGCAAAACTCGGAAATTTCTTTTGGCAGCATTGGACCAGAATAATTAACGGAAGATTCTCTGAGCTGTTTTATTGTGACTAAAATGACCAGCATTAATCCATCTTGGGAAAGTCGGAGGAATTGAGGAACATGGGAATGGGTGATACACACCGAGCGAGTTGGAGTTTTATCCTCAGCCGAACTGCAGCGATAAAACTTCCGTCGCTAATGAGGTAGAAGACTTTCTTTTGACCACGGACAGATCACGTTCGTCACTTCTCGCTTTTTCCCGCAAAGAATGAAGGGTGGGGTATTCCTTTTGAGCACTTGCAAAAGTTCCGTTTTAAAGGACTGAAAACTCCAGGGCATCAACGGGTTATAATTGCACGGGCGGAGCAGTGTCCTTTAGGGCTTAGGCCGTCATGATGATGGGTTGTGCGACGGAGTTAGGGAAGAGCTGCGGGCTCTGGCCGATCAACACGGTGCAGAACTTAATGGGGGCTGCTATCACTTTGGCCCAACCAGTACAGTATTTGCATTCGAGATAGTACCGGACCATGGGGAACCGATTTGCACGTCTCAAGTAATCATGGACTACTGCAAATTTATCGTGGTCGGGGCCCACTGTAGGGAGCAACTTTTAAGAGACGACGAAGCAAGCACATCCTGTGTCTCTTACGAGGGTTGACACTCTGCAGTCATTAACAGTTCCATTTTCAAACTCAAGCCCACCAGGGGAGCTTTTGTTGAACAGGAAATTAACTTGCTGTCACGGAAGACTGCTTGTTAGGGAAGTTGCTAACGTTTCAGGGCGAGCAGGAGGATGATAGAGAGAGGCAGTTATTTGGTGGATTTGTTAACTAGGAGCAGAAAGAAATTGGGAATTTTAGGGACAGTGGGTTCTCTCATAGCAGGGGACACCGCAGGAAAAAAATAATTATGGGCCTTCGAGGGTATTCCCACGTTGGAGGATTATTTATGAGTGGCTTAATAGCCTTCTATTCTGGCGGGAGATGGTACTTGTGTTTAAAGGGACCAGGTACCTTTACAAATTTGGGCAAGTTTTTCGTGGAAAATGTGAAGACGTTACTTTTACATTTAGGGGGGTAGACTTTTTGAGGTCTTTCGGGTATAGATGGTGGCTTGATGCGTGCATATCTGCTTCTTCTATACAATCCTTCAAAGAAGACACGCGTCTGTCCTTCAAAAATTTGCGGATTTCAGAGGGTAGTGCCGCCATCAACTAATCCCGTAAAACGAAATCAATTAGGGACTCGTAGTCGCGGTGGACTTGGGCTGAGTTCAACCAGAATGGGAAAGTTCTCTGGAGGGTGAATCCTAATTGTCGGTAGGTGTGGCCGAGAAGTATACTCGCTTGGTGGAACTTTATAGTAATCAAGATTCATACTAACAGCCGATAATAATTACGACTGGAAGGTGAGTATTAAGGATAGGAAGTAGTCGAGCGACTCCATCAGCTTCAATATCCCAGTGGTTCACTTCGAAAATTTTCTAAAAGTGAGGTAAGTGGTCGGTGAAATCCTCGCCATCCTTAAACACTGGCAAGTTTACCGATGGGGTTTGGGGGGATTCATTTCTCGACCTAACAGAAAGGGGTTCCAAATGATTCATGTTATGCTCACACTCATGCTGACGAATTCTTTTTCTTTCTCTTTCTCATTCCCCAGCTTCTCTTTGTTCTTTTCCTCTTCTATCTTCAGATTTTTTTTGTTTTTGTTTTCTCTTCTCTCGTCAGCTACTCTTTGTTATTTTTCTCTTCCTTCTTCAGCTTCTCTTTGTGTTCGTTTTACTTCCCTTTCATTTCTTTCTTCCTCCTGAATATATGCAACTAGATCCTTGCCTGACTACCAAGGATCCCTCCTTGTTGACGGAAACGCTCAAATAACGATATCTTGCTGGTGTAAATAAGCGTCCAAGGAACTTACGAAAAAGATTAAGAATCTCTGACGATCGTATATAAAATCCTAATGGAGATTTTATTACACAAAGATTGTACGCAATAAAGAAAAGAAAATAATAAATAATTCTAAACTTGATTTCTATGTGACGAATGATTATAAGCCTTTAATCCTGCACGGGGATTACTAAAGGGCTTTAAGGGAGATCGTCTCCCCCAAAACAACACACACAACGAAAATAAAATTGGAAAAAATAACGGTCACCCCCCAAAAAACGATCAATCAATAAAAAGAAAAGGAAATTAAGAATTTGTCCCATTTTCGTTGAAAACCCTTAAACGAACTTGGCAAACTGGTTACTGAACAACTTAACACTATAACTTGAAAAGAAAAAGGGTTCCTTCGAGGAAAAATAACCGAATTTTACATGCCGCCAGGTTTACTTTAAATGATGTAATATTTTTACTGATGTCTACCAACGTAAGATTTCGGACTTGCAGGTCTGAATTTAATTCATTCAAGTGTTTGAAGATGTCGCCTAAATATGCTAGCTTTGCCACTCAAGCATTATCTTTGAGAGAGTCGAACAGCTTAAGCGACTTCTCTTGGAGAAAATGCTCTATTTCAGTTTTAAGTTCAATAATCTGTGCAAGGATGTAGCCTCGAGACAGTCAACGGCCACCAGAGTAGAAAAGTAAGTCCTGTTGATGTGATCTTATTTATTCGGACATTTTACGGAAAATGCGTAAGTTTAAAGCTCTAAGCTAAATGAAATTCACAATTTAGATAAAATTATTGAGCACAACATTAAGTTCTGGCTGGAGACGTAGAGATGCCAAGTTTTCACAAAGTAGGAAACAGTAAATTATTATAACATCGAATTTTCTCCTCTAACCTGAGTGGGAAAAACTAATTGACTTGCCATCATCGAAGGCGTTCCATTAGTACACACAGTCTATGTTATGTTTATTTAAAAAACTGTCTACCATTGCCACATTTAAATGATCCAAAGTATATTTTAAAATGAGATCAATTCGACCTTTGATGCTGTTTTTAGAAAGTCGTACAGACCCAATTGACTTAGTTACATCTGCTCCACAAGTAGTTTCTCCAGATCGACTGCTGCTTGTTTCACCAGCTCGTCTCTAATGTTGTGAGACTTTGGGGATCGTGCAATATATTATGCCTTCAAAGGAAGCCAAAGAAGCTTTTTCCAAAGAAAAAACTGAACCTAAAGAAGCATCAATCCGACTTCGCTTTACCTGTTCTTATCCTCCTAGTAACTTAGTGGCTTTTCAATATCGTTGTGATGAGCTAAACAAAAGTGACGTTTTAGTTTGTTTTCCTTCAGTGATTTATTGACAAGGACTTGCAGCCACTAAACACACTGAGGGCGGGGCTTCTCTGATCTATCTCTTAGCCGTATTTCAGAGAATCAGGTTTATCCGCCAATAGTTGTTTGCGCTGGGCCATCGTTCCCTCTATAATTAATACCTGAAATGACTATTATATATATATATATTATAAATTCCCAACCTTATCACCCCAGTCATAATGATAAACGTATCTTTAGCAGGTTTCCTTTATTCTTCAAAATATCCATGTTTATGCTGTTTTCTCTTTATTAGAGTATTAAATTTCCTACTGAATTAGCTTGAAAATCACAGGAAATACAAAAATAAAATGCAAATATAAATTACGTCATCCGCACTTTTGTCCTCCAACAAGGACATGTCAGAGCTGAAGATTCTGAATAAATATAACATCAAACTCTAGGCCGCCTTGGCGTCGAATACAAGTATTGGACCTAATCGTACTCGTATATGTTTTGTTTAACCTTCATTTATCGTACTTTATTATTCACAACTAATTTTCTGTCCTAGCTTCAACGACGATTTATATTTCACAATTATGATCTTAATAATTATGTTGGAACTATTTTTACTTCTAATATTTATATTTCTTATTCATTTAGTTATATATTTTTATTTTTTATTTTTAGGTAGCCATCTTGTAACCTTCAGGAGCACCCTCACGACCCTCATTTGGGTCGCAACCATGGGTTTGGGAGCGACTGATTTAGATGAACATATCATTCATAAAATTACGCTTGTCTTCTTGATTTTCCATGGCTGACTTATTCACTGCCGATGGCAGCAATTGTTTAATAATGATAATTTTGCTTTATAACTTCCCTGCTTCAAATTACCAACCATTACTATATACATATATTATTTTTTAATAGGATCTAGGATAATAACAAAAAATATTTATCAGATAAGAAGGTTTATTACATAAAAAACGAAAATTTATTCATAAGTTCAGTGCTTACTGTGCTACCCTTTCATTAATATAAATTCTGTAACTCGCAACTTCAAGCTGGATATCAGCATCTAAAGCAAATTCTAAGTATTTACGTTCAATTCTGCTTTTCTTGAAGCTCCAAGGACGTCGCCCCACTTTTTTCCTATCGTTCAAATATTCTCGATCGGAATGAAGTCAGGTGCGCTTCGGTGATTGATCTACATTGTTTTTTTGAGCAGTCTCTGTCAAAGGGATAAACTTTACCCGAAAAACGCGCATACTATAACCAACCCGCTCTTGAATTGTTTGCAGGAAGTGCTTCCAGATGATAATTATGATGAATTCTTTGTTACCACTGTTGTTTTCAACTAGAAATACGAGAGGACCCACTCCCTTAGATGAGAATGACCGATAGGATCAGAGCAGATAAGAATTTGATTTTTTTCCTCAAAAGTTAAAGCGAAAAACAACAAAGGCGTTCCAGGAGAAAAGCTTATAAAAAGTGTTTAAGATAAAGAAAGTGCAAACATGTAGAGGATATACAGACGCAGTTCTCTCATACAACCATTGAGGCAGGGCTAGAGCGCATCTAAAGTGGTGGGGACAAAAGATGACAGGCTATTCTGCAGATGTCAGTCACAGCATGGTTTTTATTCTATCCAGTTGCGGCTGATAGTATAAGAGAAAAAAGATAGTCCCTGCCCTGAAAGTACAGACCAGGATTTAGGGAAAGAAAGCATCCCGGCGAGTAACCTGTAAAATTCGTAGCCGGCGATGAAAAATAGTTGTGAATGGAAATGTAATAATATTGAAGGAAAAAGTATACAAAAGAGATATCTATAATGATTAGAGCTCAGGTAGTTTCAATTTAGTTTCCAGCTACCAGGGGCGTTAGATTGACCCAGCCCCTTTTGGAGACCAAGAAAAGACTTAAAATGTTCTTCAGAATTAGCCTGAGAATCATCTGAATGAATGGGGATTCTATCTAAACCTTGATAGATTTGCAAGGAGGAGTTAAAGCTATTACAAGGGATATCTCACACATATTAAACCATAGTTTTGCAAGGAGTAGTCAATTATATTACAAGTAATAGCAAACACATTTTTAAAAAAAACATAGTTTTACAAAGGATAGTTAATCTTATTACAAGGGAGAGACCGCACATTTTCAGACCATAGAATTGTTTGGGATTGTCAATCCTATTACAAAGCTAAGCCCACAGGCATATTTTACAAACCAATGGATAGTCAATCCTATTACAAGGCGTAGCCGACATATATTACAAAAGATAGTTTTGTTAGGAGCTAGTCCATCTTGTCAATCCTGTTACAAGGGATAGCCCAATTCATTATCCAAATGATAGCTTTGCAAGGGATAGGCAAAATATTTTATATACATGGGATAGTCAAAACCATTTGGCCCGAGGCTCCCTTTTTCGGCTTGGCCAGATTTTTTTTAAGGTGGAATGTGGTGAAAGATAACTTTGAGTTAAATATAAGTCTGCCGGCATTTCTCTCCGTCCTTTTTTCTGCGTTTGTTCTAAGAAGGCGATTTCATTAAAAAAGTTACTCAAACCATGGCAAACTATTTTATTAGATCAGAGAATTCGTTAAATCTTTCATAAAATTTGATTTTGAGTGTTCGAAAGAAATGTCAGTCAATGGATAACTCAAACAATGGAATTGGGATGGGAGAGATTAAAACTCCTTCTCCATAAGTGCGTTGAATTAAAGAGCAAATATTTAGAGAAGAAATAATATTTTCATGTGTATTTTTGTTAGATGAACATTATTTTTACTTTTGCAACAAACCTTTTGATTATCCTTCATATAGTGATGCTTATTTTTTTTAAAGTATCTCCAATTTTCTTGGTCACAGGCATTCAAAATCCAAAGAGAGATCACATTAGCTTATTCAGGAGATCACATTGCTATCACATTTTATGATTAGTTGGCTAAATAGCTAACCGTTAGTTAGATGTGTGAATAAAAACTAACCTTAACTTATGATTAAATGAATTAACCTAATTTATCTTTTTTTTCAGATTGCCTCTTCAAATATCTATTAATCAAAATAGAGTTATAAATAAGATACAATTATAATTTGGATTGTTTTAAACCAAAACAGTAGTTATTGGTAGGTAATAAAGTATTGTATTCATATAGTAGTTCTCAAACCGCAGCTCTTAATTTTTTACGTTAGATATATTACCTAGTGTATTCTAGCTGTTAATACTCTTTAGATAAGATCTAGCCAATAGCTTCACTATGTAATTTCCCTGTATGTTGATTTCATGTGTTTCCATAAGGAGTAAGTAAAGTTCAGGAAAATTACAAGCAAAAATTAGGTTTACCAAAATGTAAATATGTCTGTAGAAAGGGAAATAATAGACATCATTCGAATATTGGTAGAATCAATTCATTATATACGAATAGATAATTATGAAAAAGTTGGATAGTCTGTGATAAAACTTAATTGAAAAGAATAATATTTATATATATATATATATATATATATATATATATATATATATATATATATATATATATATATATATATATATAATATATATATATATATATTTATATATATATATATATATATATATATATATACCATGAAATGTAGTTTAGTAGTTTTCAGTGAACAATACTTAATTATATATATCATATATATATATATATATATATATATATATATATATATATATATATATATATATATATATATATAAATATATATTTATATATATATAAACTACTTGCTCAACTTATTACAAAAAATTTCATTTTCTGATATTTATATTCAAGTTCAAAATCCATTTTCCTAGTATTTTGAGAGATTCTGAAAATGGCACTTGTTTCTATATAGAAATATGGAGTAAATCATTTGCATTCCTGCGTATACCTTTTTATCTCATAACATTAAAGTTTTCTCACAAGACAAATCCCAGGTAATAATTGTTGGTAAACATAGGAGATAATAACATTGTTGGAGAGCTTCTTGGGCCCTTATCCCTCCTCCTTGTTCGAAAAGAGATATCTTCGTGAGTTTGAATAATCTGATTATCCTTCGACTAAGATATGATCATAGCGTGTCATAATCATTTACAATGATACCTCACGAAGTTTCTCTTTCTCTCCTTGCACTCACTTTATGTTTGCCTAATTTGGATCACTATTTTATACTTTACTTTGCTTCCAGTTCATTCTCATTTTAAATATGCCTCTGTTAAGCTTCTAAAATTTATTCCACTTCTAAGAGTAATAATGAACACAAATTGAAGATTTTACTCTAACTCGTTTCAGTAAAAAATATTTTAACAAAATAGATCAAAGTTGCTCTACTTGCTAATTAAAATATATTTCTTCCGGTAATTAATAGAAAATGTGAGTAGAAATATATCATTAGCCATTTTCTCAAGTATTCAATATCGTCGCAAAAATGATTAATAATTCATATAACAATTTTGCATTTCAAAGATTAGTAGTAGGTTCTCTGGCTATACGATGTTTTACATAATCTTATGTATACAAATTTTTATCTCTTGTATTGAGCACTCGTTTTTCATAATACTAATCATTAAATGTGATAGAAAAATATTTTTCATCCATACAATATATGCTCATTTCGATGTGAAGAGGAAGTTACCAAAATTTTCCTGTTTCCTTTAACAGGTACTTTATACTCTTTTATGTTCCCTAATTTATTGAGCAACTATTACAGCTCTTACAAACCTTATAGGAAGTAAGGTCAAAAGGTGAGTGAAAAGGTAAAATTCAATCATATTTTAAATGATGAAATGAACTTGAATGTAACGTAAGGTATTTGTGTTGGTTTATTGGCTCAGAGGATAACAAACACTAGAGGAAGAGGTTAAATTTTGTAGTACAAGGGGATACAATATACATAAATTCTATTCATTGTAACTAATTTTTAATTTTCTTCACTGGCTTAGTTTTAAAATTCAAAAATATCATAATTAAAAAAGTCAAAATGTTATGATTTAACTGATTAGATGAATTGAAGAATATATACAATGACTAACCTTTTAAAAGTATATAATAGATCCGAAAGGCATGTTTGTTTTTAAACAAATATTCAAACGAATATTTAAACAAATAACACCCCATAAAAAAGTTTAACTCCTCAGCTTCCTTGAACTAATGGTGTGTTTTTCAAGAATAACAAAAAAATGACAAAACAGATAATAAAAGATGCACTACCATCCACGTCTTCTTTAAGTCATTCCCCGTGAGTCCGATATAATAAGCTGATTTATAATTACCTCAATGTGTAAGCAAATTATCATTAACAGTCTAGTGCCAAAAGTATATATGCCTGCCATACTCAACTCAACATGTCAATTGTGTAGAAGGTAAGGAGCAAAAATGTGAACAATACATGTGCATCACACAAGCATAATAGGCGTTAAAAGGTGTATCTATGGGAAAGGGGGGAGAAATTCATATTTCACTTCCCATGAAAAAAATACTTTTAGAAACATATAAAAAGGGTCTTCCATAGAGATTAATAACGGTCTTATTTCCAATAGACCAATGCTACATTTTGGGATGTGTCACTCGAATTAAAAACTAGGAAGTATATACTTGTTTTTGCAATGAATTTAAGGTTTTAGAAGAAAAATAAATTCAGGTCCTTATTTAATGAGTTGCCACTTATTTAATAGATGTGGATACGAAGAATTAGAGTGTGAATATGAAAAGGAATATAAAAAACAATTAGTACCGTTTTGCAGGTTTCAATTTTCTATATTTCATAGCACATACTCGTACAATAGTCAACAGTGGAATAATCAATTTCTTCATCAAAGTGGATATATTGAAAGTCGGAAGGTAAAAATGATTTCCTATTTTTCCGAAGCTTTTTTTTTAAGATATACTAGAATATTCTAAAGAAACAACATCAATTATAATGGTTTAATTTTAAGTAGGTAGGTAGCTAAATTCCTTGGTGGCAATATTGATGAGTTCCCCCGAAAGTATAAAGAAATACCCCAAAAGATCAGAATGATAAACACTGGGCAGCCAGAATGCCGCAGAGGCAGTCCTCTTTGGCTATGAGAAGCTCTCTTAGGTGGTATTGCGGTGGCTTCGCACGAATGTGGATGTTGTAGTTAGTGCATTGGAGCTAAACACCCACTCCTGGTGAGAGTATGTTAATATGAGTGCCCTACAGTGCACTCTAGTACTCTATCGGCAGGGTTCCATCCCCGAGGAGAGAGTGGATATGTTATGATGTGAAGGCGGAAAGGGAAAATGTGATGAGTTTCAGCGTATCCCCCGAATGGCGAAGCAGCTCATAAAGCCTGAAGGTCATAAATAAGAGGCCATATTTACTAGGAAAGCGATAGCTTGTGTGGGTTTTATATTTCTCTATCGTAACTCAAATAAACATATTAAAGTTAGTCCCTCTTTAAACATATGTGTTGAGTTTTATAACACTATTTGCATGAAATAAGATTCGTAATTGCATATACTCAGGCATTTTTCCATTAACTCAGCAATCTAATAGAATGAGTCCTGGGTAGAAAATTTACCCTTTTTTCTACTGGAAAACAATCAAAAACAAACGAAAGCAATAATAAATCCGAATATCATTTGTGAATTATATAAAACCAATTTTTTTATTGCGATATTGAAGTCATTCATTTCTGTTAATACAATCGCTAAATTCTAGCAAATTTTCACTTCGTGAATCCATATTGATTAAAATTTCTTTTGACAAAACTCAACAAAAGCTAATACTAATAAATCTGAATATTAATTATACAATAAGTAACATATAGTGATTCAATAATTTAATTTTTTTATTTCTTTAATTACTTTCTGTTCATAGAATCGCTAAATAATTACATATTTCCATGTCGTTATTCTAAATTCATATTTTTTCTTTTGCTGATTATCGGCAATTCGCAAAAGAGAGCCAAAGACTTTTAATAGCGCTCTTATAACGGCATTTGTGACAAATGAGTGGAGTGTATGATGTCAATTCGATAGAGCTTAACAATTTAGCACGTATCTTAGTTCAAATATAGGAATGTTTACATTTTTAGCAAAGAATACGCACATATAAACACCATTCAAGTGTTCAGTATGTGACAGTGATCTTTGGATTAAAGAAAAGTGTGCTTGTTAAACTGCTCGATGGTCACCATATTTCACTATTTAAATTCGTATTTTCAAATATTTCCATCGTCTGTATGTTATGGAGATTAAAGAAGGGCGATTAGTATATGTATATATATATATATATATATATATATATATATATATATATATATATATATATATATATATATATATATATATATATAGGTTCTATTGAAGTCCACAGCTGTGGCAGCGTTATTAACTTTAACTTGTATATTCTTAATATTTCTTACAATTTTTTTAACGGGGTCTTCGAGGCAAGAAAAAACACCCGCAAACGACATTCTTTATTCCTAGACCTCTTTCCACCATGTTAGGTCATCTTCAGGGAATAAACAGAAATGGAATTATATATATATATATATATATATATATATATATATATATATATATATATATATATATATATATATATATATATATATATATATACATATATATATATATATATATATATATATATATATATATATATATATATATATATATATATATATATATATATATATATATATGTATATATATATAGGTAAAATAACTCAATAGCAATTTATGGTATATGATAGTGAAACACTGCATAGGTGCATAGAAGTTATTTACGAGACTAGTTTTGGTATGAAGTTTACCATACCCTCTTTTTATAGAATGAGAATGGAATGAACAACACAATTTAATAAATATCTCAAAATCCAGGAAAATAAAAAAAAACAGGAGAAAAGGGTCATTAATCAGGAGGTGAGGTTCTAAGATCATTAAGTAAACTACTTACGATCAGGTTCCGGGAATAGGAACTACAATTAAATTGACCAACCTAAAGATTAAAATTGGGAATATCTCCTATATGGATTATACAATTTTTCTTTTACGGAAATCTTTACAGTTATATAATTTGGGCCTTTGAATAATTACAACCACCATATAGATTATTCAAAGGCCCAAATTATATATAATTGCAAAAACTTCCGTAAATTCAAATTTTAATTTTTTTGATGGTCAATTTAAATGTATCTCCGATTCCCGAACCTGATCGTAATCAGTTAGGTTAATGACCTTAGAACCACAGCTCCTGAATAATGACCCTGTTTCATCGTTTTTTTTTATCCTTTTGCTGGGATTTTGAGATATTTTGTAACTTGTATAGTTCATTCCATTCTCATTATAGCACTGAAGAGTACCGGTATGGTAAACTTCATACCGAAACTTGTCTCGTAAATAAATTCTATGTTTCTATACAGTGGTTTTGTTATAATATATATATATATATATATATATATATATATATATATATATATATATATATATATATATATATATATAAGAGTTATTATTAATCTGTGTAGAATGCGAAATTAATATTTGTTTGTTTATTTGCATTCAGTTTTTTTTACTGTTTTCCAGTGAATAAAAAGGGACTTTTTTTTCCGGAATTATTTTCGAGTTAAATTTAAAAGGAAGTAAAAATTAAAATCTAGGAATTGATATTTTGTGATTTAAAGTTATCCCAAACCATGCGACTAACTTCAACTAATGCACTCTGATATTTTTCAAATTTGATCTCCAAGAATATAAGATATATACAACTTCTAGTGACATTAAAGAGACTATATTTCCTTCCGTGTCAATATAATGAGGCACTTTTAATTCTTTGGTTGTAAAGTTCCAATAAAACCATTCGGGTTAAAGGAATAAATAAACTCATCCATTCAAAAGGTATTTTAGCTGAAATTTTTCGCCAATTTAATAAATCAGTAAACACAAAATTCATTATTTAAGTTAATAGGTAAAAAGATTACGTATAATGAAAATATACATCTAGATATTATTAACGATTTGGATGTTTAGAAGATAATCTGTTTTATTAAATATATGAGAGACATACAATTTAAATTTTACCAAAAATATTTTTTATTCAAGTTATAAAAAGCCACATCATAATTACGCCCACAAAAAACAATTGTATACATCTGAATTTTACAAACATCCTTAATTCTTCGACATAGGAACTAAATAATTTTATCTGAACCAAATCTAATATTATAACACAAATATCTCTTACACATTTAATAGATCAGCTTGTCTTATTGATATTTAAATGCTTACACAGTTATATATTTAATTGTCCTCAATACAATTATAGGTTATTTATTGAATATTATTAATATATGATAAGGATATATGTATTAAAAAATTGTATATATATATATATATATATATATATATATATATATATATATATATATATCACAAGGTTTTAGTGCAGCATAATCGTAGCATAATTTATTGTCGAAGTTCTGAAAAGAGTATATGTACAATAGAGCTATTAATTACCCTTGATAGAACGAATCTTAACAATCGCCTATAGACAAGATGAGGCTGGATGTTATTCCTGTTAATATGAACAGTCTTATTACAACAGATTGGCATAAATGAGTTCCTAATAGACTACACTAAAAACAATGTGCAATCAAAGGTTATAGGATTGGATTTCATAGGGTGACTTCTGTTCGTGAGTTGTATCCGTATTCCCAAGGGTATCATGATTATTTCTAACACTTCTTTCTTTATTCTGACAAATTTATGTTCAATCTGATGGTATCCAAGAGATTTTTAATCTATTGTTAAAGTTATGTTTTAAAATACATTTATATAACTATAGAATTTTACATACTGTAGTTTCAATTTCCATGTAAATAGTTTTTAGCCATCGAATTAGAATTTGAGACCATAATATGCATTGAAATAATTAAAAAACCTAGAACTCCAAGAGTTCTTTTTGACTTTTTGTAGTCCGGTTTGTTAAATCCTGTAATTTCTTCTTGTATTATTTTGTCATTTGACATTGTTTATTGTCAAGTTACTTCAATTTCCTGCCCTATTTATGTGATAGAATGAGATAAATAAAGTTAATATTACGTAATCCGTCAATTTGTTTTCTTTCTAATTGGTATTGAGGCAGATATTGTCCATTTTGCTTTTGATTCCACATAATTATTTCCAAACATATCTGGTGGTGAAAAAAGAGATCTCGAACATAACTTTATACCAAAAGTTTGAATAATTAAGCACGTTTCTTGCGTTTCAATGACTACAAATCATTTGATTCATTGTCATAATTTGTGTGTCCAGGAATCTTTGGTATGAAACTTCTCCAAATTCAGAGAAAATACAACGTATACAATGATCCTCTTAGCTCTCTCTGTATATGATATTTGTTGATAACGCGAAACAACATAAGAAGTTAGTTAAGAATTTAGGATGAAAATGCAACAGCATAAAGGTCAAATAGATGAATTAAATGTTTATAATTTTTTTTTTATTAGATTAGTTAGTAATGTCTCTATAAGAAACAAGAAATTTAAGTGTGTGTAATGCAAAATATGAGTGAATAACCAGATATATTAGTGAAATGGAACGTGGGGTGAGCAGAAAGGCAGAGCCTCATAAGCAGGTTGTTCTGCTTATAAACCAAATTAAGTTCAACTATGAGATATATGAATACGTTATTGTAAATTAAGTTCTAAATGAAGTACAGTAGCTTAGGATTATTATACGTATATAAATTTCATCCCTTGCTTAATTCGATAACTTGTATTAATTTTAATGGACCAAATTTTATGGAAAATTATAAAATAATCAAAGAGTAGCACACGGTGTAATAAAATGATATCAGTTTACTTTGCCTATTACACTATAAGAATTTATAGAAATGAGTGATATATAATACTAAATAAAATTATTAAAGGATAATCACCCTTGATAAAGTGAATGAAGTTTTTATCTAATCCGAAATCTAAATTTACATATCAAATTTATCCGGTGATATTACCGAAAATAACATGGTATATAAAAAATAATGTCGTATATCCTATTCATGATATCTCATTCAAGGATATTCTATGCCTACCAAATCATTGTAATGAAAGACTCACCAAGGTCCACCAAATCCAACAAACTTTTATCAACGCAAAAGGGGCCTACCTTTTGATTAATACTTACCTTTAGCAACATTTCCTAGGTAGTAAGTAGCGTTAGGGTGTGAATATTCTCAGCTTCTATGTGCCATCACCTAATAGTTGCTTTAACTTTAAAATGTGAGGTAACGTTAGCTCGGCTTGCTCAGAAGCGGCTGCTCTGTACCCGGTCAAAGTGAGGTTCAACTTCCCACTCTCATCCTTGACCTGGAAACCCCTAGCTTATTCGCGTGACTGTATGGCTAGCAATTTCCCGTCGGAGGTGCAGTTCCTGAGTGATCGAGAGGAACGAGTGCTGGTACTTCCTTGACATGGCTCCTCACTCTAATGCAAAGTCCCTCGACAACCTAGTCCCATAAAAATGATTATCTTTCAACATTCTATGCCCTCTTTGTTACCAGGGTAACTTTACGAATCTTCGTAAGACAATGGTAGTCTTCATCCTGCCTGTACATTCACTTTTATAGCTGAGAGACATGCCACTAATAACATTCCATCGCATCCTCCTTGAAGGTAGTCCCGCCTATACACTGCTCTTTATGTCCATAGTCAATGAGGCCGTAGTGGAGGTTCATTGCCGACCCTGTCTCCCTTCACAAACCTCCCCATTCCTCTTACCTTTTAGCCTTCTCTGCAGTAAAGCTTAATATATAGGCTTAATGATAATGCCATAACACCAAGTACCCTAGCAAAACCTTTGATCAGACCCAATCCCCAAATTACAACGACACATCCCACTCCGTATGCTCATCCCTGTCTCTCTCCCTGTTCTTTTTAAAATACTGCAGAGGCCCTCAATCAGATGAATGATCACTCACAGCTCTTTAATAAATCGCTTCCTTCACAAGTATAATTTCAATGCTGGCCCTACACATTCTTCTGAATTATTGAGGATTTATAGTCAAAGTTTGGTTTGGTAAAGAGCAAAGACTATTCCTATTTAGGGCGATGCCCGCGCACACCAATGTCCTCAAAAGAATTTATTTGTCATATTCATCTTTAATATATTTTTAGAAATCATATAATATCAAACGTCTAAAACTCAAATTCAGTACCGATCCTTCAGCCTCAACCCTTCCCTTTCTTAGTTGTTTAATTTATATTGTACATTAAAATTATTTCTCTAATCTATATAACTTACATCATCTAACCAGCGTTAGAGATAAATACAACTTAATCTCATATTTCCTATTTAAAAAATTTAGTGATGATTTTATTATAAATATTTTTTGCATATCAGTGCATTTAGATGATCAAGCAGATTTTGGTATTCATAACAGATTTATTTTCATTCAAACATTAATTAATTCAGAGTCTGTATTTTAAATGCACTGTACAACACATTCCAATGTCAAGAAAAATTGTAGTCCTCATGTACATTTTATTGGGAAGTTAAGTGTTGCTGAGTTCGAATTTGATAACATAATTTTCCCATGACGTAATATTTTCTTGTAGATTGCCGATTTAATAACTATGCAATTGATACCGAGTTGCACGATACCATAAATGTATTTCACTACTAAAGTCAGATTAAATTTGTCCATTGTAAGTAATTCATGAATATATAATGAATCAGCATGTTTGTTACCATTATATAATGTATTAACTTACATTTTGGTATTTACTTCTTCGTTTGTAAGACGTCTTAGGTGTGTCACGCTTCAGGTTCTAGCAGAAGTCTGCCAGCATAGCAGGGCTCCATTTTCACTTATAGATGTTTTCCATTGGCCCTATATTTTTATCGAACTGTTCTCCATGTTCCTCATTCAGATCTCCTGCATTCTCTGGGAAGAACGACAAATGAGAATAAAGAAAATGTATCTTTATTGACATATTTCATCCGAGATCTTGGAAGCACATGATTAGGCTCACCACCCTATGCTCTCGCTGAGTCCCTGGGTAGTTTCCCAGAATCCTTGGCATAGATCTTTGAATGCATGACACGCCGCTAGCTCAGTTTCATCCATTAGGGAAGATCGCTTTGAGGTACTGAAAACATGGCTTGTTATGTTGAAGTGCTTTGGTAAATTACTTCATTAGGCCTAGATTTATAGGCAGTGGTGGGAAAATGATTTTTTATTTCCTAACTACTGACTCATGAATTACATTATGGCACACAAGCGTCATAGATTCCCGAGGTGACCATGTTGAGCGTACATAATGTTCAGATCTGGCCCTACTGGCACTTTGTCACTCAGAGAGAGAAAAGCGCCACGCTAACGGAAATCATCGAGCAGCGCCCTGAGAAAGCCAACCTGCTTACGTCGATAACAAGAAGGATGGACGCACCGAGCGAACCGAGGGTAACAGCGGAAGCTCCGCAAGATCGTATAAACCAAGCTAAGGTTCACTTCTTTCGGCGCCGCGTCTGATAAAGTGGAACCCCTTTCCGTGGCCTCGGGCAATTTACTTAATGTGAGCCCGTATAAAATTTTAGATGCAGGCCTCAAGAGGATAGTAACAGCCACGCCCTTGAATGCTAGGCGTAAACTCTCGATTCGTTTCGTGCACCCCTCGAGTCCGAAGGCAATAATTCTTTCTCGATTAAAGATAGTCTAGTGGCAACTAAATTTACTCCTAACAACGGAAATAAGTTTGTCAAGGTGACTGGCTCTTCAAAACCCCCAAATTTCTTCTCGTACCACCAACCTGACGTCAAAAAATTCTCATATAATCCCCCTGCTTGATTATTTCACAGGAGACCTATTGTGTGCTACACTTGAGGTGTTGCGGGCAATGTAAGGACCAATTACTCTCAGAACTCGCAACTTTAAACCAACCCTCTAAAGCAGGTACACCAAGTCAGTGCAACGTTCGCGCTACCATCGTCACAACCAGAATCTCATTTCCCTTCGATCATATCGAGTCCCGCTGGCCAATAGGTGAACTTTTTTTCGATAAAAGCACCCCTGGGAGCATCAAATTCGAAACTAGAGCAGTAAACGGCAACCGTATCTCCATCCTCGTACGCGATACAGGGTGCACCAGCATCGTGGTTTGGGACAAGCTACTACCACCTGCAGCTACTGATCACGACAAATTTGCACTAGTGCACGACAACTAGGGGCGTGTAAATAGATTCCGTGTGCTTTTTTAAATGCACTTTTTACTGGCTTGGCAGAAGTGATAGGACCCATATCTCATCAAATTCTGCTCTGTCCTAATTGGCTAGTGTCCACGGATATCCTCCACCTCTGTCGCTCAACCCATGATCACCCGTTCCCAAGCTGAAAAGGAATTAGAGACGCCCGCACCCCTAGAAAACCCCTGCGTTTCAGAATTCAAGAATGCAATGATCCAGGAATTTTCAAAAAATAAGAAGGGATCCGATTCTTTTCCTCCCCTTTTGACAAAGGCCCAAAATAAGGTGCATGAAACAGCTAGAAGTGATAAGAAAATCTCTTACCTCGTTAAGGATGGCCTACTTTATCGCGTTTGCTCTGAAGGCAATAACTCCGAGCCCCGAGCTTTATGTGTCCCCCGCTCCCATGTTCCTATCATTCTGCAGTCTGCCCTTTATGGTATATTTTCAGGCCATTTTAGCCATACGAAGACGGCACAGAGAATATTCAAGTATTTTTATTTGCCAGCGGCAACGGACAAAAGTTTATGCTACTTTCATTCGTGCGACGTCTGTCAAAAGACGGCCATATTAAGGGGGCGAATTAAACATGTACCTCTACAGAAGGGATCTCGTATCTCCAAACCATTCTCCCGAGTGGCAATTGATTTAATCGGGCTGACCCCCCCCCCCCTCCTCCCGTCAAGTGAAGGCCATAGCTACGTACTCACCTTGGTTTTCTTTGCTACCACGTTCCCTGAGGTCGTGCCACTTAAGAAAATCGACAGTATCTCCTGCACTGCAGCATTCATTACGATCTTTTTCCGTGTTGGTTTGCCCAAGGAAATACTATCAGATCGTGCCCGACAATTTACTTCGCAGCTAATGAAGTATGAGGGTAAGTTTCTTATGATAAAGCCCTTGTTTACGACAGAGTTCCACACCGTTCCATCACGCAGGAAACGGAATGTGCGAAAGGTGGAACGATACTCTCAAAGCACTTTAAAGAAATTGTGTGCCGAACAGCTCAGAGAATAGTGGCGATATCTACCGGTAGCTCTCTTTGCATAACGAAAAATTCCGCACTGCACATTGGGGTTTGCTCCATTTGAGCTGTTGTACGGACGTAACGTTCGAGGAGCTCTAAGAATTTTAGAGGAGCTATTCCCTAATCCAAAAATAGGATCAAGAAATCCAATCCTCTTAAGCCTATCTGCTGGAATTAAGGCAGAGGCTAGATAAATGTGCTAAGATGGCTTACCAGAACACCGATACTAACATTGACAAATACAGATCTACTTTGATTTTAAATCAAAGGAGAGAAAGTTCAGGCCCAGGGAAGAGGTATTATTACTACTCCCGACTGACTATAATAAACTAATAATTCAATGGAAGGGCCTCTATCAAGTGGTCTAAAAACGCTGTCTTATCGACTATCTAATTCAAGCCCCTCCTGAAACAAAGCTATTCCACGTGAATTTCATAAAAGATACCACCGTCGCGTCGCGCATGTGCTAACCATATCGTAGCAATAGATGAAGAATCGGCCATAGAGTCTAGCTATCCCTGAGATACCTAAATTGTAGGACAAGTTGCTTGCGTAGAGCAAGATAATAAATATTCATTGTAAGTCTTGCCAGAGGGCACTGATTATCGTTCCGCAGAATTGTGAGTAAACGACCAGCTTTCGTCCACCCAGAAGACCAGCCGCAGACGCTACTGAGACAATTTAGTTACATCATTTCCGAAACTTCTGGTTGTGCTGCACATTTCGAGCAGAATATTCAACTACCTAGACAGGAACATATCCGATCCAAGCCGTATCCTCTGCCCATCCACCTAAGAGAAGCCTGCAATAATGAGTTCAATAAATTATTAAATATAAAAATCATAGAACTCCCAGTTTTGAATTATTGTTCCCCTCTTGTCATGGTCACTTAGTCAGATAGATCCTACCGTATGTACATCGATTTCAGAAAACTAAACTCAGTCACTGTTTTCGATGCAGGGCCCATCCACATCATTGACCAAAATCAGCATTTGTTCGAAAAGGTCGAATACATCACGGAACCGGATTTTTGCAATGCCTACTATCAAATCTCATTAAGAGAAGAAGTAAAAAAGTACACGGCTTTTCCAACAGATAATTGGTAGATGCAATTTCGTCGGCTCCCTTTCGGTTTTGTTACGGCTTGTAGCAACTACAATCGGATGATGAGACAAATATTAGACGGGTTAACTAATATAACATTCTATTTCGATAACATCTATGAGGCTACTCAAGAATGGGATCAGCATCTGAGTGCACTCCAAGCACTATTACGTAGACTCCAGTGGCACAATCTTACAATCGGCACCTTTGGCACTATAGATAATTCAGGCTTCCATATTGGGAATGATCAATTAGACCTCCAGGAAAACAAAATTCGAGCAATTGTGGAAATGCCATTCCCTGCGATGAAGAAACAACTGAAATCTTTCGTGGGCTCTGCCTCTTTTATTGACAGCTCATTTGAAATTTCACCTCCCTCTCTTCCTCCTTGTGCGAATTATTGAAGAAGAAGGTCTCTTACTGCCTATTTTGGACTCCGTTGTCACTTACCATCCTTCTTTTTACATCATGCATTTGCCCAATCAAAATAAACCGTTTAGCATTCGGACATACGCTAGCAATCACGGAATGGGCTGCGTCCTAATTTAGTACAGGGATGGTGACGAGAGTTTTCCCATCGCGTATGCTAGTCTAAAATTACTCCCCATGAAAAGAATAATGCAATGGTTGAGTGAGATGATCTTGCTTGAATTAGATAGTCGATAAGACAGCGTTTTTAGACCACTTGATAGAGGCCCTTCCATTGAATTATTAGTTTATTATAGTCAGTCGGGAGTAGTAATAGATTTATTAGGTAAAAGATTTATTATAGACACAGATCTAACCTACGTAATGTAAAGAATAATAATGCACGTCTTATGCATTGGAGTCTGTTAATCCCAGAATTTAAATTTAGAATTTTGTATGTAAAGGGCTCTGACAATTGTATAGCAGACAGTTTGGGCAGGAATCTTATTGATTCTCTTCCAAATAACCTTAAGCCAATTGCCTTAATTTTACGAATTTTTCTGTTTTCTCTTTGAATATAATACTCTAATCATTTTTTTTAAGGTGAAAGAACATGTACCTTTTTTGTTTTGTGCTTTTTACTTTCTTTGCATTATATCCCTTTTTGTATGTGTATAATTCTAGTTCGCTTTTTACCTGAGGCAAACGCGTCTCCATTTACTCACAGTAATAACTGTGGATATCGTCAGTTGATGTTTTTTTTTCTTGTCACTTTTGTATGATAATCGGTATACAATTTTACCCCCCTCCCAAGTCCATCTAGTTGAATTTACTTTTGTACTTATTTCAAGGATTCGCGTTTTCTTCTAATTTAGGACCATGTATTTTCCGTTGGGGTATCCGCGTTGATGTTGGAAAAATTGAGACGTGTAATCCCTTTTGTTATTAGTCGGATGTCGCTTCTTCCGGTAGTTACATCTTGAGGGGAAAGTAGAAGTAACAGAGAGAAAAAAACGCCAAGCGGACGAAAATCGTCGAGCAGCGCCCTGAGAAAGCCAACCTACATCCGTCGATAACAAGAAGAATGGACGGACCGAGCGAGCCGAGGCTAGTGGTGAAAGCTCCGCAAAGTTGTGTCAACCAAGCTAAGGTTCACTTCTTTCAACGCCGAGTCTGATAAAATGGAGCACCCTCTCGGGGCTTCGAGCAAGTTACTTACTGCGCGCCCGTATAAAATATCAGATACAGGCTTCAAGAAAGTAGTATCAGCCAGTCCCTTGAACGCAACGCGTAAACTCTAGATTCGGTTCCCGCACCCCTTGAGTCCGCAGGCAAGAATTCTCTCCAGATTAACGATAGTACAGCGACAACTGACTATTATTCCGTTATCGGCTCCGTTCCCATCAGGCGTAATACTCTCTCAACCCATACCACAAGGTTAAACGTGGCAATCGCAATTACCCTTTTTCCATTTCTCTCTCTCCCCGACAACTACATAAAGCATACCACTAAAAGTAGAAACCACGAGTGACTCAATCGAAAATCCAGTTTCCCGTGTTCTTTAAATTGTTTATTAATTTGTATGTGACTCCAACCGCATCTCGAATGTCTTTTAAAATACCTTAGTTCATCTGACCTTGAAATTGTAACTTTGCGTATCCATTTTATTATTATTAAATTGTCTGTAAAGCTTATTTTTATTTCGCCAGTTTCTATTCTCAGAACCTCTAAGAAGTTATATTAATTTGGCCAACCGCACTCTTACTTAATTTTATAATATCCACGCACTACGAGGTTTTAAATTCTGCCTAAAATTTATCGTGGTTCCTCTACCTGGACCAAGGCGTGCAAAGGTCAAGAAAATGACCTTGACCTACGACATACATAAACTTAGTTTATCCAGTTGTATCCCATTAGGTAGGGCTACTACTTTCTAGTGCGCACAAATGAGCCACTCATGCTCCCTATAATCTAAGCGGTCTAGAACAAAACTAAGATTCACATATGTACGTCTGTCTTAAAATGACAGAGTGAGCAACTTGTTTAGAAGACAGTGTGTTCCCAATGTGCAACATAACCACTTTTATGCTGTAAAGATATGCATCTATGAATAATATTCACTCATATGGTTCATAGGTCAGCTCAAGGGTATTGAATAGCTCTCTGATATAATTAAAACCAGGCAATGGCTTCGCCACTCCCCCCTACGGGGAGAGCCTGCGCTTCGCTATTAAGATTAAAATTTAAAATCTAGAATAAAGCAGCCATAGTTATTTTTTTATAAATTTTCTGAACTTTGCGAATTATAATCATCATCATCATCATCATCTTCACTAACTCTATAATTTAAGAAGGCGATTTTTCGAGTATTGGAATAATAATTTCAGCTTAATTTGGTTATGACTTATGTTCTTTTATCAAAGTTATTTCTAATAATTCTTTTATAATATCAAAAAACAAAATAGTGAAGTTCAGAAAATTTAGAAAAATTTAACCATGGCCGCTTATTTTTATTTTAAGTTTTAATCTTAGTAGCGAAGCCATTGCCTGGTAATTTTAAAAAGGAACTCTAAACTAAATTTCTCCCCTTTCAAAATATCACGTTGCTAAAATATAGTTATAGAAGCTATATAAAAATAAATTCTCTGAACTTCACTATTTGTAATTCTTTGGGTTTTAAAAAGTTCACAAAATTTCAATATATATATATTTATTTCTGAACTTCACCATTTTGTTTTTGAATAATATAAAAGAATTATTAAAAATAACTTTGATAAAAAAACATAAGTCATAGCCAAACTAAAATGAAATTATTATTGAAATACTCAAAAAAATCCCCTTCTTAAATTATATAGTTAATGATGATAAGTCACCTTGTTTTCAAAAGCGAAGAATTGCTCTATATCTGCAGAATGCGTCCTATATACTGTAATTCGAGCATATTCATCCAACAGGTTCGATTTTGGGGGACATGAGGCCAGGAGTTGAACTCTGTTGCTTGGCTAATGTTAGATCCGAACTAGATTATTGAGATCCGGTGGGTAATGAGGTGTGGTTTCTTATCCGATTCAGGATGTGCCACATATGGTGTATCTTGCGATTCTGAATCGTCTGAGTGTCTCGTGTCATCACTTAGTAGTTCAGAGGGCAGCTGTGTTACAGGAATAGCACTTGAATTTTGAACTGGGTGAATAGCAGACTAAAGATCTGGATACATGATAGATTTCTCGCCTTTTCTGTTGCGACCTGCAGTGAAATAAAATAAGATTACAGTAAAAATACATATTACTCGTGGTGATCAATGCAGAAATAGTGGAAGTACAACATAATATGTATTTTTATTTTTTTAATTGATAAATTTCTTGAAATTATATTTGAGATCAGGAAAAAAACATTTTGAATACCCACCTTTAATATCAGTTTAACAGAAGTAGCAATCCGTTGAATTTTCGTTTGGCTTCCTCCAGACCATTGGTACGCCAAACATAAAGCCAGGCCCTTTGCCTTTCCACCAGGCAGCAAGGGAGCTTATACCTCTGACACAACATATGTGAGGTGCCCATCATTTGTCTTGGTCACCCAATTTACATCCAAAGTAGAGCTAATAAAGATTCTTCATATGTTGAGTTAACTGTCTCAGGTATTTTCTTAATGTAACTGCTTCACATATATAACAGAAATTATCTGGGGAATTTTTGCATTCTCTACGAATTTTAGCTCTTTCTCCTGTAAATAAAAACACTAGTACGTGAAAAATAATATAAATAGTAACAGCAACAAATATTAAATAAAAAGTAAAAACAGGAAGCATTTACAGTAAGTTACAAAATTATAAGTGCTACGTAAAATTTACCACGGATTTAGACCCATATAACTACTTTCATAACTTAGGTTGATAAATACTTTAGGAACACCCCATTAAATTTATATCAAAATCCGTTTCTAACTTTTAGAGTTGTCCGTTTCAGCCCAATCCTCTTTGCATTCAATCCCTAAGGAACCATCAATGTTTGTAAAGTAAGATGATAATTTACGAGAAACTGGAGGGTCGCATAAAGAGACGGATGTTATATGCGTGATTTGCCCCAAAAGTACACCTAGAAAAGGTAATTCTCATTTCAGTTTTATTTTGTTCTTCTATAGTTTTATTTGCATATCATTGTTTTCTATTATGACAGTTGTCGTATTTTCATTCATAGTAGAAGGAAAAAAGACTTGAAAGCTTGCGTAAAATGTGATTCTCACCATTTTGCTTTCACTTCTTGTCTCAATATATCAAAGAAAGAAAGAGAGTGTGTGAAAAAGTTTATATGAACTAATTTGCGACTCTACAATAATGCTATATAATAATGAAACAATATATCCTGCGTTTGAAATAATTTAGGGAAATAGTTATATGAACGTGATGCAAAACGTGAGCGAATTTGTCAAATAAAATGAAACCAATAAAGTTTAGTAAAATTTCGACGGAAGATTAAAGGAATTATGATGCAAATATTACCTAGCCACATATGATGGTCCAAAAGAATGAGAGAAAATGAAAGTATGTGAATATAAGATATTTCTTTAACCTAATATTCTATGAGAAATCTCATTTAACCTACAAATAAAAACAGTATGGACAGAAGTAATAAGGCCTATATTGATATTCCCTCCTATATATTTGGTCATAACGTACGCTAACAAATTTAGGAGGTAGACTCTAGGTATCAAAATGCAAATCAAAAGGAAGTTAGACAAAGATGCTCCAATACATTCTTGTGAAAATTATTGAAACACAAGGTAAATTATATATTTCATATAGCTTTGCAATATTTTTGTTACTCAATACACCAAAATATGATAAATTTAGTATTTCCTAATCATGAAATACATATACCACTATTTGTCAGGTAGCTAATAAATATTTCTTTATAAAACAAGTGCATATTATTATGGTGAAGCAAAAAATTAAATAAAAAGAACACATAACAAAGAAAATACTGGACTGCTTGAATTAAAATCAAAATTGTTTCAATTAATTTTCCAAAGATTGTGCAATTACTAAAGCAATCTATTGTCCATTGATTCTGCATAGTTTACCTAAGGATGCTTCTCACACACATTAAGGCTGCCCGATTAGGGAATCAATGCGGCCAATGGAAAGCTTTAATAACCTCATATCATAACTGCGTCAGGGCAACTTATTTAAAAACCTTTGAGGAAAGAGCTTGGATAAAATGAGAACCTTTGAAAGAGATTACTAGATAACTTTCATTTACTGGGGAAAATGGAAATCTTTGCTATGGTCTAAATACTAAAGAATTGTAGCGAATGGCATGAGTACTACGATAACTCAACCTTAAAAGTAAGGAAGGTTAGAGAAAACTTGAAATGGATGCCTTATATTTTTCGCACTGTCAGAGATTAGAGAGAGAGAGAAAGATGCGCGCTGCCGTGCCTTCAATAGAGAAAGAAACAGATAACTGTTCGACCCTTTTTGTCTGCGCTGATGGAAGTGTGAAATCATGAGACGACGTGGTGGCGTGAAACACCGCCATCGCGGAAAGCCGCGAAAAGTGTGTGAGCGGAAAAAGGTCCCATCGGGAGTCGGACAAAGTTTCGCCTCGCCTACTTAGAAACCTTCTCGCGATCGTGTTAATAGGGTGAGACTACTCTCGCCTGGCGATGCGTTGGACCCTAAAATCTCCCCTTTTGACGGAGAGAGGAAAACCCAATTTGACCTTACTATAAATCCTCGGCGCCTGAGTTAGAAGGCAGTATCCGTCATCTGCCCGCCCGGTCGGTATCCACCGCCCGCCCGTCTGTCAATATTCTCTACCCGCCACCGTCAGTACCTGCTATTTGCGTCCAGTTGGATTCTACACAATTCTCACAGAACCTTTCAACCGACGGGTATTCTCGGTTAATTCGCGTAAGTCTACCCCGTACTCGTTCTGTCCGCTCCTCAAACGCAACGCGCCAAATCTCGATTCGTGTTCTAACTCGAAAGCAAGATCTAAGTTCATCCCATAATAGTCATTTTAAGAGACTATTATTTGAACTTTGCGCCAAGGCAAGGATTAGTCCCTTTGACCAAATATCTGATGTAACAGCAACGCGGAACTCTCCTCATTCGAGCAAACCTCGGTCAATATTGTTTGTTTGTGTGCACGTCAACCGTTCCCGTCAAGTCTCCCTGCCTTCTAGCCACTGAGACTCGTATAGTCTAATAAGTATATAACTTATTTTAAAACCTCTTTTAGCCTTGTAAAATAATAATAATTTGAATATTAGTATTTATTTTTGTACCGGTTTTTTCATTGTTCCGGAAACTCCAAGATAGTCGACTATTTGGCCAACCCACATTCAGTTAATTTACACTCGGCTTGAATTATAAATATCCCACGCACATAGCCATCAGTGACCTAGGCTAAGAAACGCAGAAAGAATTAACTTGACTCTATTCTACGACATATTGCAATATCTATTATATATTAAACTGGCATCAGGTTTATTTGACTTAATTTTGGTTAATCATTTGATTAAAATTTTATCAATCTATTGGTTAACCTTGGTTAAATTGTTAATTGTTGGCTAATCTTGGCATCGGTTCTGGGGACAAGAGTGTGTTTGTTCCCGTTCACATGTTTTAGTTTAAATGGGAGTGTATTTGTTCCCGTTCCCATTTTTTGTGTGTGAATTGATTGTCGAATGACCGTGTTTAACTATTAATTCTATTGTCACATGGAATTAAATGGTTGTCCTTTAAAGCCTCATCTTGTGCCGTAAGTTGAAAGTATAATAAAAATAGTATTATTTTAGTATTGCTCAGCTAGGAGTGCTGTAACACTCGTCTCAATCACATTGAAATCTCGACCGCAAAAGCTCTCTCGCACGTGTTTCACCCCACCCCTTTTCTTGTTCGTGTTTTCGTGCTTGTTTAGCAAAACCATTCAACCACCCGTTTGTGCGTAAAGAAATCCATAATTCCGCCATATTCATTGCCGTGCGTTAATTTAATTATTGTTGCTTTGCCCATCACTTGAAACCAGCAACATGTCGCCGTTTTCAATGCCCAAGGTGAGTCACTCGAACTCAGTGGAAAAGGTTTGATGGCCTACACCCAGGAAGAAAAAGGAAGAGAAAGAGACGAAAGAAAAGTCAGAAAATAAAGAAAAAAAGAACGAGAAGAAACAGAGAGAATTCGCTCTCACCAACTGGAAATTAGCAGACTTAGGAACGAGACGCTCTCCATAAACATCTCAAGTTCTAAGCTAGAAGTACCGCACTCTGCGACCAAACAACTCCCCATCTTTAAAGAAAGCGAAGAATTTGGTTCTTCTCTCACCCACTGCGAAAAGAACTTCGAAGTGAACCAGTTGGATATCGAGACGGACAGCGTAGCACAATTATTTCCTCTGTTCAGCTCCCAAATTAGGGATATTTTTATCTCCCTCCCATCAGAGGCAAGAATTGATTACTCATCGTTAAAAGCCGAGTTGCTCGCCGCTTACAATATGACCCCGGATTTCTATCGAGAAAAATTTAGGCACTTTCGCATTCAACCAAACCAGACCTAACGACAGTTCGCCTACTCCATACAGCGTCATTTTAATTTGTGGATTGACGCGTCCAAGATGCCTCATAAATACGACGCTCTGGTCGATTTCATTCTCAAGGACTAATTTCTTTCTTTGCTCCCTTCGAAAATCAGATCCTTCGTGAAGGACCGGAGGTGCCGTACTCTCAAAAAATGCATAGAGGAGGCAGACTTCTACGCGGCTAGCCACAACTGCTATCTGAAGGAAAGGAAGAAATCAGAACTCCCATTTCCTAAATCCAAAACCAGCAAGAAAAAATTTGTTCCTAATAATGGGAATATGTTCGTTAAGTTGACTGGGCCCACCAAACCCAACTTCTCTTCACGTCAGACCACCGTAATGTTCTGCCCTTTGCTTTAAATCCCCGTACCTCTGCGTTCACCAGGAGGGCAATCGTGTACTATTCCTGTGGAAATCTGGGTCACGTGAGGTTCAACTGCCCTCAAAACTCGTAATTTAGCAGCACCCCTCCTTCTCACCAGGTACACAAGGTCAGCGCCACTTCTACGCTCCTACCGTCGCAAAATAAAGTCCCCTCTTCTTTAAACCTGCCGAATACTGCTGGCCACTGGGTAAATTTTTGTTGGATAAAAGTACCCTAGGGCCCTCCAATTCGAAACTGGAGCAGTTGATGAGTGTTGGATCTTCACCCTCGTCTCTGATACAGGGTGCACGTGCATTGTTGTATCCGATGAACTACTCCCCCCTGGGCCTCCGGACCACCATAAGTTTGCAGTAGTGTATATGATTAATTGGGGCGTACCAATAAATTTCCCAATGTTCACTGCTCCATTCATTACACGTAATTTACTGGTTGGCCTGAAAGCGTTGCAGCCCCCTTCAAGTTTAGGCATAATTGGTCAGTCCCTGCGAGATTATTCCTCCCCCTTGGCTCGACCCTTTACTACCTGTTCCCGCGTGAAGAAGGAACTGACAGCCCCCACACATCTAGAACCAGCGTAGGCCTCTAAATTTCAGAGTGCGATGACCCATGACTGCCAAAAGCCAGAGGGAATGTGAGTCTCTTTGTCCGTTTTGGTCCAAAGCCCAGAACAGAACATGCGAAACTGTCAAAGGGAATAAGGTGATTTCCTTCGTCATCAAGGACAACCTACTCTATCGAGTTAACACCGAGGAAAACGAGACCGAGTCCTGCATATTATGTGTAAATAGCTCCCACGTCCCTCCAATCCTGCAAACGGCTCAGGAAAGTCTATTTGCATATCACTTTAGCCACACGAAGACCGCTCAGATGATCTTCAAATATTTTAATTGGCCTGGTGTGACCGACGAAATTCTGCGATATTGTCGTTCGTGCGACAGTGCCAAAAGACGGCAATAAAAGGACGAGTCAGACTTGCACCTTTGCAGAAGGGACCACTAATCTCTGAGTAGCTATCGACCTAATCAGACCGAACCACCACGTTGAGCGAACGCCATATTTACGTTTTAACGCTGGTCTTATTTGCAACCCAATTCCTCGAGGCTGTGCTCAAGAAAATCGATAGCATCTCCTGCGCCGAAGTCCTTACTTCCATATTTTCCCTTGTAGGCCTGCCCAAAGAAATCCTTTCCGATCCTGGTCGTCAATTCAACTCCGAATTAATGGAGTAGGTTGGTAAATTATTGATGCTCAAGCCCCTGTTTACCACTCCTTTTCAACCGAATGGGAATGGTATGCGCGAGAGACAAAATGGAAGCCTGAAGGCCATTCTCTAGAATTGCCACCGATTTCTTCCGATAGCCCTCTTTGCCTACCGTGAAATCCCTCATCGTACATTAGGATTTGCCCTGTTTGAACTTTTATACGGAAGAATCGTCAGAGGTCGCCTGAGTATTTTAAACGAACTTATTTCAATCAAAAATTGGATCAAAATATCCAGACTTCATACACTTATCTACTGGATTTAAGAAGGAGGTGGGAAAAGAGGGCCGAAATTGCATCTCAGAAGGCCGACATCAATTTTCACAAATATAAGATATACTTCGATTGCAAGTCAAGAGGAATAAAATTGAACTCCGGAGAAGTTTTGCTTCTCCTCCCCACCGCCAATAACAAATTGTTGAGCCAGTGGAAGGGCCACTACCACCTACCACATAGTCGAGGAGCGTGGCCCTGTCGATTACCTTATTGAAAACACCTCGAGAAGAAAGCTTTTTCATGTTAATATCCTCAAGCGCTACCAACGGGGCGCGAGCATCAACAAAATAGTTGCAATCGACGAAGAATCTCCTATGGAATCTGGTTACCCCCTGGACCCGTTTTGCGTAATCAAGGTCGCCTGCGTGGAGCAAGACAAGGAATACCCGTGGCATTACTTTCCTGTCTTTAATAATTCTGCGCTTGCGGAAATTAAGATATGCGACCAGCTATCATCTCTTCAAAAGCATCAACTGCAAATGCTCTTGAGTCGTTTTGATGATGTCATCATCGAGATTCCCGGTTGTGCTTCCCACTTTGAGCACAATATCCAACTAACCACCCTGAAACCCATCCGTTTCTAACCATACCCCTTGCCTATACACCTTTGGGAACACAATTTGACAATTCGCCCCGGCAAGTGCCACTTCGCTTTTGGCACTATCGATTACCTCGGCTTCCATATCAGGAACAATCGGTTAGCCCCCCAGCAATAAAAGATCCGGGCCATCGTGGACATGCCTTTTCCCACCACCAAAAAGCAGCTACAATCCTTCATAGGCTCTACATCGTTCTATCGTCGCTTCATACCTAACTTTGCAAATATCTCTGCCCCCCCCCCCTCTGCGAGCTTTTAAAGAAGAAGTCCACTGAACGCCTCGAGTGGACGCCACTTTCGACTCACAGGTTTAACCTACTCAAGAAGAAGTATGCACCGCTCTAATTCACCGCCTCCCTTACTTGGACAAATTATTTGGCATTCTCAATGACGGTCTAGGATGTGTCCTGCTTCAGTATGAGAATAACAGCGAAAGTTTCCCCATTGCGTACGCTAGCAGAAAATTATTCTCGCCTGAGAAAAATTATGTTGTAATTGAGAGAGAAGCCCTCCCTATCTTTTGGGGAATCCGTAACTTTAGAAAGTATTTAGTAGGCAAGGAATTTGTAGTGGAAACAGACCACAAGCCCCTATTATAACTAAGTAACTTCAAGAATAATAAGGGACGGTTGATGCGTTGGACCTTGTTCTTCCAGGAATTCCAAGTCCGCATTTTGTCTTTGAAATGCAACGATAATTGTATTATTTATAGTTTAAGTAGAAGCCCGTTAGATTCTTTTCCAAACTCATTCGGAGCCGTTTACTTTTTTATCCATGCATTATTTTTTGTTCCTAAAATAAATTTGCATATTCAACCATAGAATAAGGAAACGCGTATATATATATATATATATATATATATATATATATATATATATATATATATATATATATATATATATATATATATATATATATTTATATATATACATATATATATATAGCTTTTGTTAGTTTATTAATCTGTATACAATGTATTACATTTGAATCCTTAATAGTTTTTATTTTAGTTTTGCATAATCGTAGGATAAACGTACCCTAGGACCAGTGAGCCCCTCTTAATAGTATCGTAGAAAATAAATATCCTTTGACAACCATGCCCTAGCATTATATAACCTTGTGTATATGTATAGTCCCCCCCCCCCCCACCAGCTCCACTATTTTGTAATTTAGCTGCATTTTGATTGTTTGTCGTAGGAATTCTGAACTTGATTCGCTATCGTCATGCGACTTTAGGTTATGTCCCCCCCCCCATTAATCATTTTATGATGTCAGTTCTTACCCTGAAGTTCCATCTAGGACTGGAGGAGCTTCAGAGTTTAGACAAAGAAAGAGAAAGAAAGATTTGCGCTGCCGCGCTTTCAATTGAGAGACAGAAAACATACAGTTGGTCAACGCTTATTTTCTGCGCTAATGGAAGTGCGAAATAATGGGAGGCCGTGGTGGCTGAAACCCCACCATCGTAGAAATCCGCAATAAGTATGAGAGCCCAAAAGGTCCCATATGGGTCAGACAAGTTTCGCCTCACTGAATAAGGAACCTTCTCGCGATCGTGCTAATAGGGCGAGACTACTCTCGCCTGCCGATCCGTTAGACCCTATAACCCTCCCTTGCGGACGGAAGGAGAAAACCTCATTCGACCCCACTATAAATCCTCCGCCTGTCCGCCCTGTCGGTATTCGCCGCCAACCTGCCCGTCAGTATCATATGTCCGCCCCCTGTCAGTACACGCTATTCGCGTCCCGTTGGACTGAGCACAACTCTCGCAGAACCCTTCAAGCTCCGGGGATTCTCAATTAATTGACGTGAGGTTGCTCCGTTCTCCTTCAACACGCTCCGCAAACGTAATGCGCCCAGCTTTGATACGTGTCCTAACTCGAAAGTAAGATCTAAGTTCATTGTCAAGAGACTATTGTTTGAACTTTGTACCAAGGCAAGGATTAGTCCCTCGGACCAAATCTCCGAGTAACAGCAACACATAACTCTCCTGTGCAAGAGCTCTTGCTACTCCCCCCACCCACAGTGTAAGCCCTCATAATCGGGTTCGTATACAATTAAGGTCATTCGATTGCGCGACCCTCGGTCAATATTGCTCGTTTGTTTGTACGGCTTCCGTTCCCACCATGTCTTTCCCCCCTTCTAGCCGCTAAGACTCGGGTACATCTAATGTGTATATAGTTTGTTTGAAAAACCCTTTTGTAAAGAATATTAATTTGCATATTAATAAAGTTATTTTTCTATCCGTTGTCTATTGTCCCTGAACCTCCAAGATAGTCGACTATTTGGCCAACCCACATTCAGTTAATTTGCCCGCTGTTTATATTATAAATCTTCTACACACATAGCCGTCATTAACCTCGGCTGAGAAACGCAGAAAAGGTTAACTTGACCCTATTCTACGATACGCAGGTATAAGATATATTGGCAAGACGAAATAAAAAAAAGTTTGATTGATCCATGAATAGCATTGCAAACTCAACGCTGTTACTGTGTCCAATGCAATTTTTTTTTAGGTTCTTATGCTCTGCAGTTGCATGTCATAAATGGAGGGTGAAATGGTTCTCTCTTTTGAGATCTAAAAGAAAAGTGCCATAAATGGGGAAGTACGTGTTTAATCATTACAAATTACTTTAGAGAATACTAAGTATTTTAAAACGAAAGGTGGAACTTATGAAAAGTGTTATTTCAATGATTCCTCCAAAGATTTTGAACGATAGGTTCATCTCTGACTTTAATGTTATATAAAAACTATGGGATTCATCCTGACAGTTCTCGTAACGAGAACTTATATTGAAAGTTTTGAAGTAAATTTAAAACATGAGGGTTTTGTGTTGGTGACAATATTTTTTCCAGTATTAAAGTTTAAATTCTATCGTACCAGCTAATAAACGACGCCTTCTCGTCATAAAAAAAGAAGCCACAAATATGCTCTGTGATAAAGATAAAGAATAAATACACCTTGGTTTCTTTGTCCATTTGCATCGTCAGGAAAGAAATTGTGCAAGCTGATTCCTTTGGATCATACACCGCTTTATACGTAGTTGAACTTGGAGGCTGGGTATAGGAAGTGAAGTGGACATTTCCATTTTTTATCCAAACATTACTTACTGAAGAAGTCTAAAACAGTAAAAGCGTGCTACAATTGAAAATAAGTTAGATCTTTTCCTCTGCTTCGACTCGGGAAAACAGGTAAATGTTGTGTTAAAAGAAAATGGAATCGATAAATAATATAAAATTTTGAGGTTAAATTTCAATACTAATTTGTATGTGCAATGTCTTGGGAAAAAACAACTAACAAGTATATATATTGTTTCATAGTGGCATCAGAAAGATCTATAACATATGTAAATGATTGTTAAAATGAATGATCCATTGCTAATTATCTCAAGTTCCTAATGAGAATACTTATTAAAAACAATACTATCCGATCTGTCCGGAAATACGAGAGAAGGGACAAAACCTAGAACATTTGAAGAAATCTCAAAAAATATTAATTGGCAAAATAGTGACGTTATGATCTCTATCGAATAAGGTATAGGGTGGAATCATTTATTCAAGAACGTCATGGAGATTAATGGCTTGATTGTTGATATGTATCACAATAATTAAGTATTAGAAAATAGTTTAAATCTAATTTGAAAATAAGAACGTCTGTATACTTTATTATTGGCCATCCATACAAAAACAAGCAAATATATTTAATATATGTAAATACCTAACAGCCTTAAAAGACAAATGAAACACTGCTTTAGACCTGTTAGAGTGATCTAGTTAATTCCTTGGCATGGATGAAAAGAGTCCTGAGGCGTTGCATGATACATTGTGAAGCTGGATAATTATTATTAGAGTATCTGTAGTTGACAAAAAAAAGAAGATGTTCACTCTTCTAAGAGCGGAGGCAAAAAGTAAAGACAATGGCCAATATTTAGTATGGCAGAATAGGTAAATTTAAGAAATAAATAAGGGCTCATATAGCTCGCATAGAACCTTCTAATTCTAAATACAATTTAACGTTAAATCAGGCGGTGAAATCTCAATAAGAGTTGTGTTATGATTTTTGTCTTTTTCTACTTTTATTTTTCTTTTCACTCAATGTTTGTCCCCTCATTGCCTCATTTCTGTTTTTTTCTCTCTTTTTCCTCTTAATAAATAATTTTTGTTTTGCTCTTCTTCTCACGGTTTTCCAATCAACTTTTTCTCATTATTCTATAGGTCATGTATGAACCCATTAAAACTAATGGGTGCGCCGTTCCCATCAAGAAGATATAATCCGTATAAAAAATTACATATCAAACATTTTTTAAAAAATAAATCATTTTTTTAGAAATATAGAGCAGGTATAACTTTTTTATGCCTTTGGCAGAATGTTAAAAAATTAAAAAATTATAATGGATTTATTTTCGGTCAGGAGAGATTTACATGATTATATTACATGCATGGGCGTTATGTTATTTAGGGTAACTTTGAACAATTTTAAGGTTTATATTGATCAGTCATACTGCAAAGAAAGAGAAAGTAGACTGAATAACTTTTCCTAAGAATTATTTTTTCCTAAACCCGAAAAATATCGTGCAGGAATAAGGATGAAAGCAAGCCCACTAAGGAACCAAGAAAACGCTTTGATATCACTTAAAGGCCATCAATTAAACCACTCAGTTATGCGTATTGAATTTATCTAATTTAAATAAACCTTCATTTTGATTTAAGTATACTTCTTTGCAATAGCTTATTTGTGCAAATTCAACTAAATTCCTCTCGAATTTAGCTATACAAATCAAAGAACTTTAAATTTGGCCAATCTATATCATGATCGAAAGTAGATATAAGAATAAGGACGGCATTGGAAGTTTGTTGTGGCCTAATACTGTATTTATGTTGTTTAATCCTTTTGTCCTATATAATAAGATGATCAGTATTTCAATGGATATTATATATGCAAGCCGTATGATTATGAGATAAATTTTGATTAATAAGTTTTGAACCAGAGAATTATTAACAAATGTACCATTAAAATTAAAATATTTGAATATTTTAGGCATAGATGTATTCGACAAAAAAAATTTTCGACTTTTCAATATGAAAATATCAGCTAAAACATGAAATAGATATTTTTTATTTTAATCAGATTTTTTTTATATTTTCACTGCGTCATAAAAAAGTATAAAACACAAACACTAAAGGCTAGCAAATATAGAGAGGTAAATCTTATTTTCTTTCCGTTTACTGAGGGTAGTTAGAATAAAAATGTACGTGAGAAGGAACTTGAGAACGCTTAGGTAAACAGAGAACTTGAAACTTTAAAATATACAGTGAACCATGGTGTGTATGAAAGCTAATTTACCGGTTCCTTTATTTTCCGATTGAATTTTATAGAAGAAAAAAGATTATTTGGGGCACACAAGAAACCATTTATATCACAATCAAGCGGCCATATACAAAAAATATCGCTTACAAAGCGATAACAATTGGCATGTTTAGAAAGAATGGGTGGAGGAATCATTCAAAAAAATTCATTTTAAGCCAGCTCTACAATGAAGGAAGTAGGTTTCTCTATCACTATTCAGGAACGCTAGAGATACAACTCACCATTCAGCGTAAAATTGAAATTTTTAATGATCAATTTGATCAAATATATTCAAACATGGGTAGGAATAGGCAAAGGATATACATACATAGCAAAGCCTCCGGCAACTACCCAAGAATATCGTTTACGGGTACTTTATTAAACAAAGAATGCTATCAAAACAACGGACCATTAGAAATTGAAATTTTTCATATGAACAGAGGCAGTGCTAGGTAAAAGAGGACACAATGGGGAGATTAAGCACTGGATAAATTGTTGGAAATAGATCCCACAGAAATGATGATAATATACAACATGGTAAAATTTAATTTAATTTGGCTCTTAACTAAACCATATATATAAGGCAAAGAATGGAAAAACACATAACTTGTGGAATAACATCTGATCATCTATAAAATATTTTATTATCTAATTAAAAGCAGGTATATTTGAGACCGTAGGCTCTTTATTTAATTTACAATAGGTAAAATTATCACTTAATTAATTTACGCACGCGAAAGAATATGTTAGTCAGCAATTTGATTTAAAGAAGAATAAACAACAAACCCTTTACAAAAATTGACATCATTAATGGAAATATTACGAAACTTTTCTAGATTAACAAATGATTTGGACAATTCGACACAAAAGCTCACTTCACGTCATCACGAATTTTTTTTCTATCAGAGGTTGACGACGCCCTCTTTAGGTGGACCGGATGCCATGATCTTACCGTAATTAACTTTCCAATTTTCTTTTTAATTTTCTGGACGAAGAAAAAATAGGCCGGATGATGTAGTAGTGAAAATCAAAAAGCGATTTATTAAGTATAAAATGAACGGTTTGGTTAAATTCTCTCTTTTAAATGTGGACTTTTTGAAAACATTCTCTCTTGATTTATACGTGTTATGGCTTTCTTAAATTATCCGATGAAGCTCATCAAAGTGCAGGCCAAATATCTTGAGGATACCTCTATGTAAAAAACTCTTTGAAATTACCTTTTCAGCAATATAGTCATTAAAGAACGTCACCAGGAATTTTGGCCATTGGGAAAAGGAAGAGAACAGAGGAGAGATTAGTGACGAAATATGTAATTCCAGGAGTAAAAATCCCAATGGTAAATTAAACATAATATCGCCAAGTGCTATAGTGTTATCTTCCTTAGGGGCACAAAAGAGAAAGAAAAGAATAAAGCCAAAACAAATAGAGGTGATGACCACAAACAACTGTACGCACACACAGTTTAAACAAAAGAACCTAACGAACATAAAATTTTAAAAATGTGGGGTAATAATTATTTATTAAACTAAATTTACACTTTTTGACAAATTTTATGAGTACTGAATTTACTTAATTTAAATAAACATTAATTTTAATTTAAATTTCCTTCTTTGAACTGTTAATTAATCTAGGTTCAACTAAATTGCTCCCAAATACATTAGGTAAGCAAACGAGACCTTTGCTTTTGTTTGGACAAGCAATTGCATAGTCGAAAGTAGGCATATGAATAAAGAAGGCAGCAAATAATTGTTTGCCTTTTGCTACAACTGTATTTATGTTGTTTAGTCCTTTATTCGTTCGTCCAATATAAAAAGAGGCCTGCCATAGATGCAAGATGGATGATTAGGAGTTAAATTATTGCAAAAAGCTAATATTAACTTTATCAATAATTCTCTCCTTCAAAACTTATTAATTTAAGATTCAACTCCTACCCGTCCTCTTCCATCTATGATATCCCCTATATACTTTGCTAGTGCACTTAAGTGACTACTATTTTAATTTTTTAGGCTATTTCTATATTCAATTTCTTCCTTGAGTGAAGTTATTATGCTTTGCCTCTTCGAAATTGATTTTGAATACACGTGTGCCCCAATGATCATAAATAAAGATGATTTTAAAGATGGTTGAATCATACAGGCTTACAGACAGGCTTGCTGAAAAATGGGAAAACAAATATTAAATAAATTTCGTACAAAATTTATTAGACAATTACATATATATAGGAAATTAACGATAAAACTTTCGATAAAGATTTTAGTAATTATTTCCAGAAGTTAAATAAAACATCATGCTGCCAACATAGTGTATATATAATGGTGTGTTGCTTAAGGCAACAAATATCCGATAGAGTATTAGGAAATTATTCTCTCAAAAGAATTAAGGAGTGCTCATTTAGAAAGGATGAGAATCTACCTTATATTTCTTTTTAAAAAATTGAAAACTCTCAACATAATCTGAATATAAATTTTCCGCATAGTTTTTAGATCAAGTTTTATTGGCTTGTTGTTGTCTATCTTTTCAGTCAAATTTCCATCAGTTAGCTTTTGAACATTTTTGTTAATGTGTTTGGAATTTATGAGAAATCAGTAAAGAAATTTCGAGAAAAAACAGAGTCCGATAACAGTGAAAATTTCGTCAATTGGTTGACGAGGAACATATTCTTGAATGTATTCGAGTTTGGCTGGCTCAGGTTGAAACACCATAAAATGCTAGCGAAATCCTAAGTAAACTAGGAAACTCCACAAAAGTTTGTACATTTCGAACTTTTCCTTGAGGCATGACTTGCTGATCATATCAAACGTAGTTTAGTCTAGCAATTTCCTTATGACTAAGGAAACACTATTACACTAAGTATAATAAGACTTCTATACTTAATAAATACAAAAGAACTATGGTCGTGAGACATTGTATATTATTTGATCTATTTCGCACACCGGATATGAAAACTTTACAGAGCATCCGCAGCTCTTGGAGAAAGAAGTGCATGGGTGGTAATTTGGTGGCACTTTAATCTGTCAATAAAACCCTCTTGGACAAAGGAGTGCAGGGGTGATAACTTGGTTACACTTTCATCTGCCAATAAAAACCCTCTTGGAGAAAGGAGTGCAGAGGTCATAATTTGGTTGCACTTTCATCCACCAATAAAAACTCTCTTGAAGAAAAGAGTACGGGGGTGGAAGTTTGGTGGCACTTTCATCCTCAATCAAAATCATCTTAGAGTAAGGAGTGCAGAGGAAGTAATTTGGTTGCACTTTCATCTTCCAATTAAAACCCTCTTGGAGAAAGGAGTGAGGGGTGGTAGTTTGGTTGCACTTTCATCTGCCAATAAAAACCCGCTTGGGGAAAGGAGTGTAGGGGTTTTAATTTGGTTGCACTTTCATCCATTCCTAAAAATCATTTTGGATAAAGCAGTGCATGGGTGGTAATTTGTTTCCACTTTCATCTGCGAATAAAAACCCTCTTGGAGAAAGGAGTGCATGGGTGGAAATTTGGTTGCACTTTCATCCGCCCCTAAAAAACCCTCTTGGAGAAAGGAGTACAGGGAAGGTAATTTGGTTGCACTTTCGTCTACCAATACAAACCCTTAAAATGGAGATGGTGGTTAGGGAAACGATTGGGGTTATTGACTCAATTTAATTTGAGGCAGTCGATTCTCGATCGACCTGTTACAATCTCGTATAAGCGCAGCTGTCCATGAACTCACATAATCAACTCACATAATGAACTCACATCGACTCCAATTTTTTGTCAATCAAAATGTTATGCTGGAGAAGAGAGACCAGTTTTAGTCGCGTGCACGCGGCTCTATAAGTGACTGTGGCGGTCCGTCGGATGATAACCATTTTACTTTTCAATGTGTTTGTGAAAGTTTTGAAGGTAATAATGGTCAGAAGATATGTTTTTAATTCATAGTACCTTTGTTAATCTTTATTTTTTTAAAATTATTGAAACATTCAGAGCACGCGACTTAGTTCTGGGGACCTTGTTTTAATAAAGAGATATTTATTTTTAGACCAGAATATCATCGCTTTCGAAGGTGACCAATCCTTAAGGGTGACCATATCTTAGGAAAAGTTAATAGTTCTAATATTTCTTTGAGTAAGATAATATCTCTTAAATAAGAGGATTCATCCATCATCTTTCTCAAAAATCTGTACTCTATTGCTAAATCTTTACTCTCTTTTTTATCTTGAGTATTAACTCGCATATCAAATTTACCTCTTTAACTTTGGCCTACATTTCCATACTGATTTGTTTTTAAGCCTACTTCATCCTTACTTTATCTCTTATTTTATTCCAATTCCTTGATATGTTAAAATATCAACACGCTCCTAACTTATGGCCTTTTTTAAAGCATTTTTATTTACTGTATTATTTCTAATTACTAAATATTTGCTACTTTGTGTCTTACACCCTCTGAAACCTATGTAGATTCTTTTAGCCCTGGAGCTCTTTTAGCATTTTTTTACTTTTAGTTGCATGGGAGTCTTTAATTCTTCGTCATTTGGGTCATTGGCTTTCATGTGATCCTCCACCATTTGGGTCATTGGCTTGCATGTGATCCTCCGCCATTTGCGTCTTCGGCTCACATGTGATCCTCCGCCATTTGCGTCTTTGGCTCGCATGTGATCCTCCGCCATTTGCGTCTTTGGCTCGCATGTGATTTTCCGCCATTTGGGTCTTTGGCTCGCATGTGATTCTCCGAAATTTGGGTCATTGGCTTGCATGTGATCCTCCGCCATTTGCGTCTTTGGCTCGCATGTGATCCTCCGCCATTTGCGTCTTTGGCTCACATGTGATTCTCCGACATTTGGGTCTTTGGCTTGCATGTGATTCTCCTACATTTGGGTCTTTGGCTTGCATGTGATTCTCCTACATTTGGGTCATTGGCTCGCATGTGATCCTCCGCCATTTGCGTCTTTGGCTCACATGTGATTCTCCGACATTTGGGTCTTTGGCTTGCATGTGATTCTCCGAAATTTGGGTCATTGGCTTGCATGTGATCCTCCGCCATTTGCATCTTTGGCTCGCATGTGATTCTCCGCCATTTGGGTCTTTGGCTCGCATGTGATTCTCCGCCATTTGCGTCTTTGGCTCGCATGTGATTCTCCACCATTAGGGTCTTTGGCTTGCATGTGATCCTCCGCCATTAGGGTCTTTGGCTCGCATGTGATTCTCCGCCATTTGGGTGTTTGGCTCGCATGTGATTATTAAATTCGCTTCTTTAGGACATCTTTCCCACTCCCGACGGCTTTGAAATCTCTAACTCGGGTATTCATTAACTCATTAGTGTCTGCGGGGTCATTAAAGATCTTTGGTTTATAAGTACTATATTTTATTGTTTTATTTTCAGAATTTTACTTCTTCAATATTAAAACACCCTTTGGTAAATATTCTTTCAATGTTTTATATTTTTGTAAAAATCTATAATTGGCAACTCGATTTATTTTCACTGAAAACTGAAACATGGCAGCAGAAAGTTGTTCTAAAGGACCTAGAGGTAAGCAATATTGTAAATTATGTTATGTTATCAGTAGTTTTTAATTTTTTAGCCATATTTTCTATACAAGCTATGCCTACTTCAGGGTTTAAATACTATTTTTGTGTCAAAGTATCAGTCAAAAAAATTAAAATTTGCATTTTTGTTATGAAAAGTCTTTAAAGACCTCTTCGGCATTAGAGCCAAAAATCATACATTTTTATGCAAGTTTGCCATACATAGCATTTTCTTTAGTGAAACAATTTTCTTTTATAATTTTAGGTATAACTCTTTCTACCAATCTCTCTCTCTCTTTCTATATATATATATATATATATATATATATATATATATATATATATATTGTCTTTTCCAGATTGACAGTGAATGAAGCCATTTCACTTCCTGAATCTTAGGAAAATGAAGAGCAAGCACGCTTGGCCTTAGGATTTACGGAAGAAGACTTGGTTTCTTCATCCTGATGATGAAGGACTGGGTGAAATGCAACATCTAGGAAGAGGTATATTTAATGCAGAGTGTCAGGCTACAACAGAAGATGGAGGTTACCATCTTGTTAAAAAATGTAGAGAAGAGGGGAAATCGCAAGAAGGTAAAGGTGTAAAGAAAAGACGTATTTGGTCAAAAGAAAATGTCACATTCACTGTTAATACTGAATGGACACACACACACACACAGGGACGTATGGGAGAAATAGACAATTTAGTTAAATGGAAAGAACCTCGCGATTATTTTGAACTATTTTTTGATGATACTTTATTTGAGCTTATAATTGAAGAATCGAATAGGTATGCGCAACAAAAGAATGTAAATTTGAATTTGGAATAAAATGAACTTTATGTTTTACTATCTGCTATTTCTCCACAACCAAATAAAAAAGATATTGGAATAATGGTGATCACATACCAAAACCCTTTCTTAAAACATGCGTCGTGATAGGTTTCTAGCAATATTGCACAACTTTCATCTTACTGATAATACAAAGATTAGAGATCAAGTTTCAAGGGAGAAACTTCGTCCATTGTTTGAACATCTTCAAGAAAAATTCGTGTTGTATAGAGAACTTCAAGAACACGTGGCTATTGATGAAAGCATGATACCTTATTTTGGTAGGTACCACTGCAAACAGTTCATTCGTGGAAAACTCATGAAGTTTGGATTCAAACTTTGGGTTTTGTGTTCAACAAAAGGATATATGCATGCTTTTGAATTTTACACAGGTAAAACTCCTAACGGCTCTGTCAAACACAATCAATTTAGATTAGGAGGGAATGTAGTTCTAAGGCTGATTGACACTGCAAATATTCCTAGTAATGAAGGTTTCAAAATCTTTTTTGACAATTACTTCATGAATATTCCATTTCTTCTGCACTTATCAGAAAGAGGACTATGTTCGATGGGCACCTGCCGAGAAATTCGAACAGAGAAATATCCATTGATCACCAAGAATCAAATGAAAAAAAAGGCAAGAGGAACAATGGATTTTGCAACGAGTTCAAACATACTTGTGCAAAAGTGGAAAGACAACAACGATGTAATTTTAGCAAAAAATTTTGGAACACACGAAATTGGAACAACAAAACGCTATAAAAGGGAGATCTAAAGAAGTGTGTAGATGTGGAACAGCCTGCCAATTACAAATTATACAATGAGCACATTCGGTATGTTGACATGATGGACCAAAATATCGGACCTTATAGAATAAGAATGCGCCAAAGAAAATGGTGGTGGCCTATATTCAGTTACCTGTTATCAGTCACTGTCAACAACGCCCACTGCCTCATGCAAGAAGCAAGAAAGAAAATTTCCCTTCTCGATTTCATAGATAAACTTTGCATCACATATATGAAATCTTATTGAACCCCAACTTTGCAAGGAAAAAGAATCTCGTAAAATATGCGAAACAATGCAAGATACGATGGAAAAGATCATTGGATTGTTTATATTGAAAAGAGAAGTGTATATGCTATGCCATGTGAAGGCCAATTTTGTTTGTGAGAAGTTCAATATTGGTTTACATCCAAAATTTTTCAAAGATAACCATATGTTATAAACTTTTTATTCAGAAGCAATTATTTTATTCGTTTACATTTCCAAGTTCAATTTTATTTGGGAGGAATAATTGAATATTTTTTGTTCACTTTTTTTATTTCAAACACTAAATTAATTCATCAATGAATTCATGAACTAACCATTAGAGACAACTTTTTTCTGTTTAACAACTCCATCTATCAACAAGTTGATGGTGTTGGAATGGGTTCCCCCATGGGTCCTCTTCTTGCTGACATTTTTATGTCCAACTTCGAAGAAGTTGCTTTGCGAGAATGCCCTCCTGATTTGAAACCAATATTTTACCGTCGTTTTGTTGACAATACGGTTCTAATATTTAAAACAGAACAACAGTCTCTTTCATTCTTTTAATATTTGAATCATCGCCATTCAAATATAAAATTCACAATTGATAAAGAAAAAGATGGAAAATTACCATTTTTGGATTTTCTCATATCACGCTCCTCGCCCAACTTCACCACTTCCGTCTATCGTAAATCCTCCTTTTCTGGTCTCGGCATGAACTTTTACAGTTTTGTGAAATATTTCTTATAAGATCAACAACATCAAAACCCTCCTTCACCTTGGCTTTCAGCTTTCATCTGATTATTTTCTTGTTCATTCTGAATTCAGTTTTCTCATGGGTTATTTTCAAAGGAATTGTTTCCAGCCCTCACTTGTACAAAAATGTATCCGTCAATTCTTTGATAAAATATACCATCCTCCACAAGAAATTTCCTCTGTCCCCAAGGATGTCCGCTATTGTCTTCTTCCTGATATTGGCCCACTCAACCTACCCTTACGCCGAAAACTTAATAAGCTTTTGAAAAGTTTTTACACGCATACCAACTTCAAAATAGTTTTCCTTAACAACTTTCATATTGGAAAATTTTTCAGAACTAAAGACAGAATCCCACCTGAAATGAGCTGTTCAGTTGTCTATAAATTCATTTGCCCCAGGTGCCACCAGGGGATCTACATTGGCAGCACTGTTCGCTCACTTAGGGCTAGGGTCTGTTCTCATCTTGGTATTAGCTCTCGCACTGGCTCCACCTTGACCAATAAAGAAACTTCTCCCATTCGAGATCATTCAATTAAATGTAAGACAGAAATTTCCCACAAAAACTTTCAAATTATAGGACATGCAAAGGACTCCACTTCCCTGCGCATTCTCGAATCATTATTTATAAAACAACTAAATCCCAGTTTAAATTCTGATTCAACTGCTTTTCCCCTTCTCATTTCATAAACCACTCAAAATATTTTCACAACCTACCAATCTCTAATCGGTTCCCTCTATAATCTTTCCTCAGTCTCTCCGCTTTTGCCGTCCACTAAAGGTGACTAATATTTTTGTGTACCAATTAATTGCCCCAATTAGTATATTTTTATATTTATCCATATTCATAGCATCTACATTTAGTGTCAATTTTCAAATGATTTTTTCACATTTTCAATTTATTAAATAATTTATTACTATTGCTGCTTCATTTAGTGACTAATATCTGTGTCGACCAATAATTGCATCAACTAGTGTTATATTTATGCATATTTAAAGTACCCATAATTGATCCATATCTAAATTTCAATAGTTTTCAAACGATTTGCCATAATTTCAATTAACTAAATAATTTATTTTCAATCTTTGTGTGCATTATAATTTTTGTAATTTTAAACGAGTTCTAAATCTCTTTTATAGACCAGAAGATGGGTAAGATACCCGAAACGTTGTACTTGATTAAATGAGAAATTTTACATGTCTCATTTTGGGATTTATCCTCAACCTCAAAATAAGCCTTCTTAGAAGCAAACCTATAGAATATATATATATATATATATATATATATATATATATATATATATATATATATATATATTTATATTGCATATATAAAGAATAAATACTGTTTATATTTTGAGTCCATTGAAATATTTTTACTCGATATTATTGTGTCCAACTGCCAAAGGGGTCCTTAAAGACCTTGACCATAATTCCTTTGTGAATAAAAACTTCTTAATAAAACTTCATATGAAGCATATTTGTGTCATTATCAACCTAATTATAAACCTATTTCACAATACTTTTAAAATTACTCTTTCGGCTCTAATGGGTTAAAATTACATTTTCTTTCTCTTTAGACACTGGTACTAGGACGAGGTCAGTACAACAAGTGCAAGGGTTAACTGAGTCTCTGTTATCCCAGTGGGAATCTGAAACTCGGAATCATGGAAACTTTAAAACCCTCTTTAGTTGTTGCTAATGAGCCAAATATCGAATGAGTCCGATATCTATTGTATCTCTCTCTTCTCCCGCATAGTTATCAATATTTCACTTGTTTTTGTATTAAATTCCAATTTGTAAGAGAATATCTGTAAAATAATGCATTTCATTTATATCCATTCATATTTGATGAGTACATTGCTCCTCGCCTTGGTTCTCTACTCCTCAATGTGCGATTAAATTTTTTGCTTGTTGCTCCATGCAAATCCCTCATTGGTTTAACTAATGGGTAATGTTTTTTCGCCATTGCTATTAACTTTCTCTATCTAATCTTGTCAAATAAGGTGGATGTAGACTCTATGTATATGAATAATTGTTCTAAGGTAAATTTCATCTACATACATAAAAATTAAACGAAATCATCAACTCGATCTTCTATGTCATTAATATTTAAGGGTGTCCTTTATTCCTCTACTATTGTTTTAGGTGATCTTGCCCTGAACATACCTCTAAAACAGGCTCTCATTTTATGCTTTCTTCGATGTGGGAATTTATTGCTCTGAGCCTAACAACGTTTCTACACTGGGCATAGTGACTTTGTGTCCGGATCTGCGTCTATATCAATGCCTTTGACTCCTTTCCTTGCATATTTATGTAATGATAGGTTACTCTACTGTTAAATATACTATTAAAATTTTTATGTTGCATTGGTGGAGCAATTGAGTGATAGCGGTAATGGTTGCTTCGTCTCTTTAAACAGTGGCAATACACCTGTAGTTCTCATTTTTGCTAATTCTTCGCTCATTGTAGGGGAATCGTCACTTCCCCCCCCCCCTCGTTCACTCTTGTTGGAGTCACAAAGCGGTTACCGCAAAGACATCCGGCCGAAGGCATCGGCGGGTCCAGCGCTTAACCGCAGCGTCGCTCTACCCGGTGCCATGAAAGACCCTAAAGGTCAAAATGCAAGATCTCCCCCAGGAGAGTGACATCCAGTTTCACTTCAAATAAGAAATTGGAGACGTGTTTCTCCTAAGCTCGAAGGCTAACGAGGAGCCGATGTAAGACTCGGTGTGAAAAACCGTTGGGCATAAGAACTCTCCTGGGGCCGTCCTCAAGCCCATCCCCCCCTTACCACTCCCTCAGTGGGGTGACTAGGTATAAATGAGGAACACTGAGGAAAATCGGGGTAGTATACATCAGATTTCAGGTGACGAAGTCCTCGATTAAAACCGAGCTACCTAGACTGGATAGGTAGTGTACTTGGCTCGCCAGACCAAGAAGTACCCTGCAAGAGAGGCAGGGCTACCTACCTTAAGGGGCTAAGAAGCAGCTCATCCTTGAGCTAGTCTCTGGTTATTAAACCAAACGATAAGTTAACTTTGTTAAGTTCAACTTACTCTCGCCAGAGAGACTCCTCATATCCGAGTGCACCTTAAACACCAGGGGTATTCCTCGTCCTTGAGGAATTAAGAAAAGAAGAAGGAAAAGGCTCCCCCTCGAGCCCATTATTCGGTGGCCACACCAAACTCCTAAGTTAACTTGGTGAGGAACCAAGTTCAACTTATTCTCGTCAGAGAAACCGCCCTCCGTTATACTCGTCCTTGAGGAAGACTGGAACTAAGACGAAGCTCATCCTTGAGCTAGTTCCTGGTTACCAAACCGAACTTTAAGTAACTTATTCTCGTCAGAGAAACCCCGTCTCATCGATCCTCGCCCTTGAAGAACCCCCCCCCCCCCGAAATACCGTGTGGACCCCCCAGCTGCTACCCTCGCCAAAAAGACTTTGTGATCTCGCCTGCCTACATCTGGCTAGACGGCACGCGTCGTGAGTCAATAACATTCCTGAGGCCTTTTAAACTCCAGATGAGTCCGTAAGCCTAATTCTCATATTATTGAGGTGTGTAAAGAAATTAGCCAAGTTTATACGGTCAAACTAATTGAATCAATTCTTGTTTATAATAATATTCAGAGTATTGCTATAGTTAATGTTTCGGAACGGCTTTTTTCTTTAAGATATTCAAATATCAATATATTAGCACTCTTAGCACTCTTAGAACAAAAAGGGGAGCATTCTACGACACTCATAATATTCTTAGTAATAAGATATGGGGATTAAACAGAACTGAGACACAGGTACGTATATGGCACAACTATAGCACATGAGTCCTTTCATAATATCGTAGTATTTACTCACATTCTCATTGTAGTATTTAGGGTTTAACTTTTCCTTCATCGTACAATCTTGATTACGTTCATCTTGTCTCACATTTAACTTAAACTCTCTTATTTCTGTCATTAAGTCCACAATTTATTTTCCCTTCATGCAAACTATCTTGCTACTGACTTAATGAAAATTTATTTTAATTTAGGGACGTAATATTTAAAGTTCATAATACTGACTCAAAAAGTGTTTATGTGGTCTCCCGTAAGGGCGACAGCAAAAGCTTCTTGTATGAATCTACACTCATCTGCTACGCTTTATATACATCTAATTCCATTCAAGTCTTTGCCTAGTTCCCGATTACTCGAAACAAAAGTACGCCACTAAAAGCTCAAGCAATACAATACATGATTTTACCAAATTCCTATTTACTTTTAATTTAAACAAGAGCATGATGTTTAGAAGGTTCATCAATGTTATTAGGGTCATACAAATGGGGTTGCTGACAGTGGTAGGGTAGCTAAGAAAAGTTGAAAGAGGATAGGAAAGAACGTTGGTGTTATGATAAATTATTCCTTTCACTAATTATTAAATTCACTAAAGAGTAACCTCAAGCTCTGCTTTACAGAGAAATATTTTCAGTAAGACGCCAAAGATAAATACATTTTTATGCTTACTGTCTTCACTTTCCTTGTAAAAGTGGTTAACTTAGCAATTCTAAAATTATCATTCTTAATGCAAAATTTCTTCATCTTTCTGAGTTACTTTCCTTTCAATATCTCAAATGTCCTGAGACTTTCCTATTATCGAAGATTGAGGATCGCCAGCCGTGTAACAGCATCCCTTTTAGTGTCTTTCTTGGGATTATGAGCCTCAATTTGCACTCTAGTTTCCCGTTTTAACCGTTAAAATGGAACTCGCATCACTCCAAACTCTAAATCATATATGTTGTGACTCAGTTTTGCTTTAAAGACCAACGAAAAATCTTCATTAAGTTAATTATTAGGATTAAATGAGGCTTGGGACTTACTAAAATGAAACTTAGTGGTGAATTGAGAGAAGAAAGCTGCGAGAGTCTTCCTCTAGCTGCCTGATGAACTTTGAAGGTAATCCAAAGGGGCACCTGATAGTTTGAAAATGACGTCTGAATGAATGAATAACATGCCTTTCTTATTTATGAAGTTTTCCGATGTAATTTGAGCAGATTTTCTGAGTTTTACAAGTGAGTGGGCAGAGGTTAAAAAATTGATAGGTTGCCAGAAAGCAATAATCTGCTTATGCTTGGAAATAAGCCATTCTATACGATATTTTTTGAAGAGAGTCAGAGGGATAGATGAATTCTTCTCTTCATTTTCTAGGGCTCAAGGGGTAGAATGGGCCTCAACTCTTTATCAGGTCGAAGGAACACTACAATGAATTTTTCCAAATTCAGCGGTTCAAATTCGCCGGTCACTTACGGCTTTCTACTACATATGCTTTGTCTTGTATTTCTAATTGCGATCTGAATACGACAAATAAAATGCTCGTTGAAATATATATTATTGCTAATATTATCACACTATCTTTATTATTATTAACATCATCACTTTTGTTTTTATTATATTATTGTTCCTATATGCTAGATTAATTCTTACTTCATCATTGGTTACACCAATTCTGTTATTTTTCAATTACAAATAAATCGCTAAGTTCGTGGACTGAAAAGGAAAAAAAGACCGAATTCTTGTAGCACTCATCAGGAACGAAGGCGGCTCAACTCTTCTTAAACCTCTACTCTCTTCAGTATCCTAGGCCTCACCACTTAATTTAGCAGCGAGTAAACATCGTAATCTTGGTTCATGTAATATGCATTGATAGAATTTTATTATATGTAATCTGCGCAATGTAATCCAGATTCATATAATCATAGTGTGTGTAATCAATCACTATACATTCTTAAACTATGCCTTACATATGTGCAAATATAAATCCACTTTCTGTAATCTGGCTTTAAATAATCTTACTCTACCTAATCCAGATTTATTAGATCTTAAAAGTTGGATTCCCATGATCATTCTAATCTATAGAATCTAGCAGAGGGAGAAAGAAAGAAAAGAATTAAAGGAAGGAGAAATCAACAAAAAATAGATGAAAATGTAGAGAAGGATAGAGAAGTAGAAGAAGAAACCAGAGAGAGACAGAGACAAATAATGGAAGTATGAATATTAGAGTAAATAAGAGAGAAAGGCGTTTATAGAGAGAATATTTTTGATAATGACAATACACAAATCAGATGAATTAACACAAAATAAAAGTAAGAGTTAGGGACGAGAATAATAAGAATAATGTACGCACATACATACTACCCATATACTTACTGTATCTCATCGATACATACATAAAATTGAACCACGTACTTATACTATCTTCCCTAACACATATGGTAAACTACAAGACACCTCAAATGCACAGCCAAACAACTTAAAGTGTATATATTATCAACAGCAATATTATTTACACTAAAAGCGAAAAACAAATTAGACATTGCAACCAGAAGGTTTAAAAGGAGATAGATGCAAAGGGGTGTTGAAATAAGGGAGAAAAATAAGTGGAAGGTTGATATTTACATGGCAGGTTCTCTACTAAGTCCACTGGAGGAGAAGGAAGAAGAAGAGGAAGGGGCGGAAGAGAAGGGGTTGGAGTAGGATGTGGAGGAAAAATGTAACAGAAAGGGGTTGCCAAAAAAGGACGGATAGAAAGAACAATTTATCGAGAAAAGAGAAGAGACCAAATTAATAGCACTTGTAGGCACACATTTATGCTGTTCATAACAACATAAACGACATGAATGAGAGTAAGGAGGAGGACGAAAAGAAGACACAGTGAAGAATTTAAGGGGATGGAAAAGAGGAGGAGGAGAGAGGAGTAGTCGGTAGAAAACACCAACCATGGCAGAGAAAAATATCATAATAATAAATATTGACATGTTTATTCTGATTTTGTATTTAATAATTATATTAAATAAAAATAAGTAGAAAAATATAGTGTGAGCGATGTAAACTAATTAGAAAGCACATGCGCGTGCTTTGGTGTACGTACGCACATATAAACATTCATAAAAGCCTGGGTGTGTTAAACTTCGGACCAGAGATCTTAGGTTTATCTAGTGTTGGGGCCCAATCAACTAACTAATACGCACATGATCGTGAGCTTTTTTGTGTATGTACGGACATGTACACAGACGTGCAACCTTAGCTTTCTTCAACTCCTAACCCTTATTTTTAACACACATCGTTTTGCGAACTTTATTTCATGGTTGATTAAGACTATAAGGGTGTTGGGGCTAGGTAGGGTGGGAGATTATCGGGCGCATAATTATAAGAAAATGAGCCTTATCATACGGTATTTATTATTTTTCTCCTTCTACCCTACTAAGCTAATCTTTCGTTTTTTCTAACCACCAGAAGGCGAGCCGTTGTTATATATATATATATATATATATATATATATATATATATATATATATATATATATATATATATATATATATATATATATATATATACTGAAGCCAAGATATCAAAAATCATTTTGGATGAGATTTTTAAAATTGAATTTAAGTAAAAACAACGCTACATATCATTATTATCATCATTACTAACTCTATAATCTAAGAAAGGGATTATTTTGAGTATTTGAATAATAATTTTATCTTAGTTTGGTTATGACCTTTGTTTTTTTTATCAAAGATATTTCTATTAATTCTTTTTTAATATCTAAAAACAAAAATGGTGTAGTTCAAAAATAAATATAAGTATCGAAATATTGTGAATTTTTCAAAACCCAAAGAATTACAATTAAATTTATATATCTTCTATAGATCTAGAATTTAGCAAAAAGATATTTTGAAAGGGCGGAAATTTAGTTTAGGGTTCCTTTTTAAAATTATTATAATTGGCGAAGTTCAGAAAATTTAGAAAAATTTAACCATGGCTGCTTTTTTTTAAGATTTTAAATTTTAATCTTAGTAGCGAAGTGAAACTCCCAGGGAAAGTGACGAAGCCATAACCTGGTTTTACCATAATATTTTTTCTATTTTCCTCTACAACCGCTTTTATACACAAAAATATCATATACACATAGCAAAGTTTATATGCTATCCTTATTTTCTATTATTATTATCACCGATTTCATGTTTCAAAAATATTTAGAACAGATTTTTGTAAGTACTAGACCACATGCGGTGAATAGTACAGTCGGATTAGTTTATTAAATAATCCTAATAATGATAATATATAGTACTCTGAATTCTATATATTTTCCTCACAAACTATTTTATACATACATGCACACATTCCGACAGTTATCTGCTATCCTTATTTTCTGTTGTATAATATCAACGACTTCATGTTTATGATCAAAACGACCTGTAGCATGCTCAATGACACTAACCTGGACATCATTGGCTAAGGCGATCGACGACCGTAGTCCCAAATCAGGCCATCAGGTATGTGTCACAGTCCCCTTTGAGTCTCACCGTTGCATTAGAAATATTGCGGGTGGGAAGTGGGGGAGTGGAAATGGAATTAGAGACATCTATCGTGCTGGCTGTGACATTCGAGAATGCAGAGAATTAATGCAAATAAAAATGAATTAAATATCATAAAACAAACATATTTTAAAATGGAAAATAGAGATGGAAGAAATATAAAAGGCAGAGAAATAAACAAAAATTAGATGTAAAGGCTCAGAACCAAAGAGGGCATCAAAAAAAGAAGATAAAATAGGAATTTTTTTACTTATTTCACTAACTTTTTAATCGCGTGCGAGTCAGGTCGAGAGATACTATATCTCACTATGTCTGTTAGTCCCCGTTTTGATTTTTTGTTTTGTTTTTGTAATAACATTGTAACTATTCGGCCGATTCTAGCGATATTTGAAAGCCTTATGTTGTTTTATCTAGGTTATCCCGGGAATATTTTGTTTTGGAAATAACATCATAAATTTTCCGCCGATACTCTGATAGACTAGACTAGGCTAAAATATGCTATAATCTTCTAGGAAAGCCTAGAATAGGCTATGCTATGCTAGGATATTATAGGCAAGGCTATACTATGCTAAGCTATACTATGCTAAGCTATACTAAGATATAATTTACAAGGGTAAAATATACTATGCTAATTTAGGCTATAATATGCTATGATAGGATAGCATAGGGTACATATGTGAGGATAGACAGTAATAACCTATACTTGACTAGGGTATAATAGTATATGTGAGGAAATCCCTACGTAGAAGCTCTTGAGCATAACGGAACTCCATGCGCGGCAACGCCCGCGCAAGCGGTAGCCTCGAACCATGTCCACCCTGACTCACTTTTATACGGGCGGAATAGCCTCTGCAAGAAGATTCGAGGCCATTCGAGAGTAGAGCTGTGTCCCGCTTTCCGCCCTTCCACTCCGGGAGAGCCTTGAACATAAATAGCTCTTGACTCCCATAAAGAGACACAGAGTTGAGAAGTCTCGCCCAGACCCCTGAAGATTCCCCATGGTTCCAAGTCAAGTGCTAGCAACAAAGCAAAGTGACAGCTGGACTATTTTGTGTATTTAGAATTAGCCCCAGTCAGGAGGTAATTCCACTGAACGATCGGCACCGAGTGATTTTCCCGACTTCTCTCATCAACTCCTGTCGAAGATTCCCCATGGTTTCAAGTCAAGTGCTAGCAACATATCAAAGTAACAGCTGGACTATTTTGTGTATTTGGAATTAGACCCAGTCAGGAGGTAATTCCACTGAACGATCGCCACCGAGTCATTTTTCCCGCCCTTTCTCATCAACTCCTGTCGAAACCCTCCTCATTTCGGGTAGCCGAAATACTCTCCCCTGGACCGGAAGTTACCCCCACCCCTTGTTTTTGGAGAACCGTCATCACTCCAACCTTCCGCTCAGAAGTTCTGAACGGCCTCACCTCACGTGCAGAAGACATCCGTAAGCCAACCCCTCTCTCCCCTTTCATGAACTTAATTGAGTTAATACCCCCCCCCCCATTTCAATAGTCCCCTCCTGGAATACCTTGAGTTCTAAATTCATAGCCTGATTTATAACTACAATTCTCTTTTTCATTTACTGATGTGGTTTTGCCCGTTAATTCTCTGAGGTAGTTTTACCCATCAATTCTCTCATTATTTTTGTGTAAATAAAATTATATTTTTGTTAATGCCTCTTTAAATAACCTTGAGCTTTGCTATTGTCAATAATTTACCTGAACTCGTGACACTCTCTCACTACTCAGTCCGTCTAAACTCGTGGTTTTCCGTCCCTTTTGTCGGTTCGCTTTCGAGTTATTGGTCCCTCCCTCATAGATATAATATGGTATTGATATAATGTAATGTCCTACCACAACAGTATAGTATTGGCTATACCTGTCTAGGATAGTTAATTTTAGGCTAGGTTATGCTATGCTATAATAGGCTAAGCTATACCAGGCTAAGCAGGGCAGAAAAGCTATACTAAGTTAGGGTAGGCTAGGCTATGTTATGCATGATATGCAACGCTAGGCTAAGATGTAATAGTCTACTCTATGCTAGGAAATACTATCATATACTATACTAACTATGTTAGGGTCGGGTAAGGTAGGCGAGAATATGCTAACTAGGCTAGGATCCTATATATGCTAGGCAGAACTAGGCTATGTTACGCTTGGCTTTAATATGGTTTCTAGGCTAAGATAGGCCATACTATACATTCTCTGCTAGGCTAGGCTAGATTAGTCTAGGCTAAGTCATACTATGTCATGCTAAACTATACTATGTGAGGCTATGCTATACTCTGCTAGCTACGCTAGTATATGGTATGGTAATTTCAACTATTATAGGGAATCATAGGCTAAACTTGGTTATACTAAGCTAGGCTAGGTCATATTATGGTAGGTTATGCTATGGCATATTCTACTCTGTTATACTATGCTATACTATACTATGCTAGGTTAGGCTATGCAGAATTTATTATGTTAGGCAATCTAGACAGTCTATAATATGCTAGGCATTAATAAGCTTATTGAGGTAATAATATGGTTGGCTATCCTACGGTAAACTAGGTTTTGCCATGCTACTATTGGGGACTATACATTCTAGTCTATCCTATAAAATGTTATACTATTCTAAACAATATTAGGCTATTCTATACTAGGAGATACTATACCACATATACTATACTCTATTATACTTTACTATACTATGTTTTCAATGCTGTGCTATACTATACTATGTTATGCTATAAGATACTATGCCATATTATACTATGCTATATTATGATAAACACCACTATACAATAATATGCTATATTATACTATGCTATTATGCGCTATGCTATACTATTGTAGACTATGTAATTAGGGTGCGACTAATTCTTTGCCTTTTTAATTCCATAAATAAAGTGTGACAAAAAGTCAAGGCCCACCATTTTAATTAAAAAATATATATTTTAATATAATTTAGTTCTGCTTCTTAATAAACTTTTAGAATTTGTGACTTTTTAGTCGCGTGCGACTCTACATCTCACTATGTGGGTCGGTCGGTCAGTCCACGTTTTGCTTTTTTTTAATAAAATTGTAAAAGTTCAGGCAGTTCTAACGAAATTTAAAACGCTTATGTTGTTTTGCATTATCTTCCGAATGATACAATTTGCAAAGTCCTCCCATGTTAGTCCGTGAATTATATTATTTTGGCAATAACATAATAACTATTCGGCAGATTCTAACGAAATTTGAATCCATTATGCTGTTTTACATTCTCTTTCTAATGATATAATTGCCAAAGTCCTCGCAAGCTTAGCCAAGAAATTATTTTATTTTGGCAATAGGATTATAACTATTTGGCCGATTCTAACAGAATTTTACCCATTTATGTTGTTTAAATTCTCTTTCGAACGATATACTTGCTAAGGTCCTCCTAAAGTTAGCCCGGGAATTAGTTTTGGGGGGCAATAACATCATAACTATTAGGCTGATTCTAATGATATTTGAAACCCATATATTGTTTTATATTCCCTTTCAAATAATATAATTTCCAAAGTCACCCAAGGTTAGCCAGGGAATTAGTTTTTTTGCCAATAATATCGTAAGTATTCTGCCGATTCTAACGAAATTCGAAACCCATACGGTGTTTGCATTCTCTTCCGAATGATAGAATTGCCAAGATTCTCCCAAGGTTGCTCCGGGAATTATTCAAAGTTTTCAAAGTCGTAAGGACATAAATCAGAATAAGTGAGGTCACGCGACTCTTGGGTCAGCAGACCTTGTTAACATACCATGCGATTAGGGAATCGTATGATTATTAGTTTGATATCCTACTTCTCATTTAATACAAGAAATCTAACGTTGTCTTCAAGGTCAATTTACCAAACTTTTCCCTCTCAGGACAGCAAACCATAACGTAAGAATAATTTATTCAATATCTTGACCAGTACTTATCTTATGTCATCTTACGTGATATTGATCTTCATTGCATCAAAACCTTACTCTTATCAGGAATTAGTCGCCTTTATAATAATATTTTCGGGTACGGCTTCCTAAATTTAGACCCCTTCCATAATATATTACCAATTAAACTTTGAGAGAAAAGTAACATTCCCACATGCATCAAACAGAACAACTTTATCATGTAGCCTTTCCACAAGGTTGTCTAAATAGATAAATATAAACAAACATACAGAAGTGCAACAGCCTCGCATAAACTTGATAAGCAAGAAAGACATTCCTTGCATCCCTTATTACATACGCAGATAGAATCATTGCATTCATTAACCTTTTTATGAAAATTTCCACCAGGGTTATTCAATCTAAATACACATTAAACACAAATATAACTATAGTTTTAGAATACATAAAATTTCTCTACTTGTTAGTTATTCAAAATTATCATCCTCGGTTTATTCAAGATATTCTCAACTCGCGCTTATTTCGATGGATTTTCATAGATAAAATTCGCTAATCCTTAATTTCATTATCAGTTTCCCTCCTTTGGTTATATTAATTACTCCGTTGGAATATTTACAATACACCAACACTGGATGAGTGAAAGTTTTGAGGAAAACTGCTCTATTGAGTAATATGATGTGTTAATTTTAAATTATTAAGAATAATTAAAATTCGCATTGCCGGTTGTAAATTAAGAATGTGAAATTTAAAAAGGAACCATCTTAATCAGCTTGATATGGAATCAGGTATATAAAAACTAGGTAATGAACGTTGCTGCGTTTACCTTGGTAGCCTTGTAAGGGGATACCATATTTATTTTTGCAACTTTTAACTACATTAGATTATTATATATGAAATTAAAACTCATTAAAAGCCCATTTATTTCTGACAAAATCTTACTAACCTACGGCGCTGATTTTAAAATACAGGATTTTTTTCAGAACCCCCCCTTGAAACATGATATCATATAAATGACTATAGAATTACTAAAAATTAGGCATTCAAACTCATTTCACAAGCAAATGATGCACATATGATTTATTTAGCAGTTTAAATCAGCTTTCTTTAATTCCATATAAATTTGCGTTAATGCTGGACTAAAATATATATTGTTCTCATTTGGAAAAGAGGTTGTTAGGTGAATAGTTGTGGTGTTATGGAAGCCCTGCAATTTAGTTCCATCTATATTTAAATGATGCTAAAAATATAAAGCAGTTCTCAGGCGCAGTCTTTTATTTTAGCAAATATTTAAAATCGCATGGTATAGCTTTGCGTTTTGTTTACAAATCAACTCTAAAAATCTACGGAGAGCTTCGACGAATGTATAAAACTTTGCATTATCATAATTATCACTATGTTCTATTCATGTTGCGAAAAAAATATATACTATAAAAAGTGCATAAAACTTGCAATAAAATGATATAAAAATCAATGGTGTTGTTCCGTTTTGTTTTTTGAAAATTAACTTTAAATATCTAAGAAAATTTTTCTGCGAATGTATACAAATTTGCATTATCTTAATTTTTACTATGTTCTACTCATGTTGCTAAAAAATATTTATACCCTAAAAAAGTGAATAAAATTTTCAATAAAATGATATACAAATCCCCAAAATGCGAATTTTGAACGAAAGAATTTGAAAAGTGACTAATGAACAAATGTGCTATCCACTTAAATCCAGAAGAGAGGAGAATTTTAGCAGATCAGCAATTGTTAAAATGGGAGACAGGCAGACACCAATATATCAACATGATACAATATGCCCTCAAGCTGCATTAATAAGACACAACATGGGATGACCCGTATCGGCGCACTGATATTGTATAACGAACCGTAGAGTACGCCTATCACCACATCCTGACTATTACCATAGTATAATTTTCTACAGAAAATAAGCAGTGATCATTACATACATAAACTTTTCCAACAAAAAAAAGGATCAGTAGAGGAAAATAGTATGAATATGAACGCAGAGATTAAAATAGAACTATTAGAAGAAGAATTTTGCACGAATAACGAATTTAGAGATTAGAAGTGAAGAAACCGTAAAATGAACAACTTATAAAAACAGACTCTGAATGTGGACAATCAGAAAGTAATAAGGCTTAAGGAAATGACACATACACAACCGAAACCCCTCACACAAAGAAACATATTCAAGAAATAATAATAATGAAGACGGTGAGTAAGCTAGAGTAAAAGGGCATATATCGGCACGATCCATGACATGAATATCCTGAAGAGAGAAAACGCTACCGGAATCAAAGTGCTTGCAGAAGAAAGTATTATAATCCGTGACCATGGGTAGATTGAAGAGAGAAGCAAACTGACCGATATTAATGGGCGAGTAGTACAACTAAAGGGTGGAACTGAATAACAAGGACAAATGAGGCGAACACAAGGGAAAGATATAGAAGAAGGGGTACAGCTTCCGTGGTGAGGGAAGGGTGAAATAAGAAGGTTTATGACATGATCCTAGGGATAGGCTGATATATAAAAAAACCCTCTTAGTCAAAGGTCAGTAAGTAGAAGAAAGGGTGCAGCCGAGGTTCGTGGTGGACAAAGAAGAAAGAAAACGGCTGTTGATAGCGCGGATCAGATAGAATACATGCGCCATAGCAAAGGCGAAACGGGTCTGTAGTCGTTGACAGATAGAGAATAAGATGAGTTTAATGGCATAGCAGAATGATGAAGAAAGAGAAAGGGCCAGGCTATTTGCAATATAAAAAGAAAGAGGTATTAAGATAGGCAAGAAAAAGAAGGAAGATAAGGAAAATGGTGAAAAGATTCCTCTCAGAGAGATGCTTAGCTGCAGAACCGTGGGTAAAGTCGGTGAGTTCGGATATATTAACATAATGTCTAAGGTAAACTCAGAGATTACCAGATTTGTTTTACAATTCTTCTCATTATAATTCAATCGAGAATTTCTCTCACCCTCTTAAAGTCTATAATCTGACGGGCTACTGGTGAAAAATAATAATGATTAATATATTAAAGATAATATTCGCTTAAACGAATATTAAAATCCTATTTCTAACCCAAGGCATTATGTAGATATGGTTTCTTAGAAAATTCTAAATGGTTTGCCAAGATTAATCAAAACATTGTTACTTCGATATAAAAATGTAAAAATACTTGTAAATATTTGAAGGTTTTTTTATATTTATTTAAATAGGATTCGTTATTTGAAACCCATTATTCCAATATTAATCACTCTTAATAAATTAAACCGCATAAAGTTCAATGGACCAATTTTCTCAAAATTTTCACTCCTCCATTGCTGGTGTAGTTTAGAGGCAAAGAAACGAGAATAATAAGGAAAAATAAGTTTTCAGAATTTCATTTATGAATAATTTTTGAAATACCCTTGAGTAGAGAATATCCCTCAAGAAACCGAAGGTGATGAATTTTGAATCACTATCAAATACAGAAATTGTGTGTATTCTCACAACTATAGTTACATCAGTGTTTAATGTGTTTTTGAATTAGATAGCTTTGGTGCAAATTCGCTTTAAAAGGTAACTACGTGTACTACTTGTACTTGTGAGTAAAATAATGGAAGCAAAGAAGACCCTTTTTGGTTAGCGCTGTTCTGTGCGTCAGGTAAGTGTTGAGGTTTTTTGGTTCAATTTTCTCAAATCAATTTTCTGAGAAAATTGAACCATTGACCTGTATGCGTTTTGATTTTAGGATAACAGTTGACCTTTAATATATATTTATAGGATAAACGGTGTGGAGAAATAGAGTCTAATTTGATGCAGTTAGACAAATTCTTACTGTTTTAACATATATGTATTTAAATCGTAGTAGTAATCAATGTAGCTGCCATCGGCGGCGACCACGCACTCCAGGCTTGACCTGAAGACCAAGTTGAGCTAAAAGTGGAACGCACGCAGTTAATGGAGGAAATATTAAATCGATCCAAAGTTCGACCACAATCACTCTTTCACGGTTTAGTCATGTGGGCCGGAGCACCGTCCTGCTACAAGACGTAGTCCGCCTTCTTCGTGATCTTTCTCACCCAGGGCAAGACTTTTGTGGCAAAGATGTCTCTGTCATCGGCCGCGAACCAATCGGTTACATCTTCTTTACATTCGAAGCCACGAGGACAAGCATCATTAAGGAGAACGGGAGGAGAATGGATGCTTGGTCTTGGACACGTAGCGCACCTCGAAGATGTCTTGGCTGAAGCTTTCCATGCGGTATTTATGTTTGTTGATGACTATATATGGAAGAAAAAAAGCGCTCCAGAAGTTGATCATAAATACGGTCAGGGAGCAAAGGCCTTTCCACGCAACTGAAGCTCTTGCTGCCTTCTTTCTTGACTGGCTGGACAGCGTGGCCATCAAGATGTTCTTCTTCTTCGCGGGCACAGTCACTTTGAGCTTCAAAGCACTCTTAACGGATTTTCTCATAGCCGAACAGTTGAAAAATTGAGATCTGCATAAACGAGGTCGATCTTGGAGTTCTTTGCCGTTCTTCAGGCTCTGCGCGATTCTATCGATATTGATCCAGCTGAATTTGAGTCCGTGGCGATGCCTGTTTTGTTTTTAACCGCGTGCATTAGAGCTGAGACCTAATTCCTTTTACTTCCATCTCGACACATTAGCATACATTGTAAAAGTTTCTCAATGACACGTGTTAAAAAAGTAGATTTTTAAGTTTGTTTTACTGAACCTCTCCTATCCCATAGGATTTAATTAAAATTGTGAACTTAAAGCTGTGTTCTATGTTTTAGAGCTTGCTTTGTTTTGATGGTGAGGTAATAGTAAGTACCATATTATACTCGATACTCTAATGAATGCACCTCCTTCTATTCTTTGTGTGTGTGTGTGTTTCTTGTAAGTTAGAGCAGTTCTAAAATGCGTCAATATGCCATAGTTGTAATTTCAAGGAATGTATTCCTTTCCATCCCCAATCCATGAAAATAATCTGATGCTATTTATTTTTCTCCATTTTCGCTTCCTCTATCTTCACAAATTTATTTACAGTGCACTTCCCACTAACATTCTGTAGAAGATAACTTCGTAGACTTGAGCTTCAAATCTTTTTCTTGTAAGTCTATTTGAGAATGCCTTCAAATATCATGACAGCGGTACTCGTATTTTGAAGGAAATAGGCCTTTAGAGATGAAAAGGGTATGATTGGGTGAGTTCTAACGTTCTATCACCATTTAGATTACAAACAGAACGGCGGAATGCCTTATGAGAGTTGGAGGGGGCGGGAGAGAGATTATGAGGGAAAAAAGAGGAAAAATAGCGGATGATAAGAGTAATTAGAATAAATAAAAAAGGATAGACAAAGGAATATAGCGCAATTAAGATAGCTTAAGCAAGAGAGAGAGAGAGAGAGACAAAGACAGACGGAGAGAGAAAGACAGTGTGTGTAGGAAAATGAGCTCAGTGTAATTTATCAGCTATCTTCAACATAGAAGAACATAACACTGAATTTATTTATATAGGTATATTTACCCCAAATTATATCACAAATACAAAGGATTGTACTATTAATCTTATTCAATAAAATCGCTGTTGGTCCCAAAGGGGCCCTCTAGGTGGCGTTGGAAGCATATGTAATTCTTCTCATCGGGTTTTCTGTTTAACTGCGTGAAAACTGGTGTAATCCTGAATATAAGATTCACCTTGGCGTTAGATATTCCCAACACAGTGTTCGAGGTAGGTTGATGTCTGGGGAGCTGTTAGGTCAGATGTTCTAAGGGATATGGTCAACAAAATTTTAGGACACCCAAGCGTGTATCCCACTGTTTCCTCTAGCATGGTAGAGAGTCTTGTGGCCACACATAAGGCCGTCTAAAGGGCACCTGCTAGATCATGGAAAACACCAAATACTCTATGCATTAGATCTAACCATTAGAAAGGTAAAGGCAACATGATGTGACCCTCGCTACTGACCACTCCGAACACCACGATGTGTAACGAGAACTTAGTCTTCATGACTCTTGGTACATTATTAGGGGACAAAGAAAGGCCTCGCTTGTTGTGTGAGTTCACCACCTTGTCCTGATAGAAATTCTTTTCGTGTGAGAAGAACTATAACATTTCAAGCTTAAGGAGATGTTTTAGTTTGTTCAAAAACCTCGCAACTCGATCTTTACGTTTGTCTTGCATCTTCTGCGACAGAAGGTGGCCCGTTTTTATCTTCTATGAGAAATAGTGGATGTCATCTATCCAGTCGTTCAGCGAAACTTCTTCGTAGGTAGAGGTAGAGTCGCCAATCTCTGTCACTCTATATGTTATTTGTATTCTCTTATTAATCTCTTAAGTAAATCTTAAGGGAGGTCCGTATCATCTCTGTTTTTTATTCATCTATTCACTCTTGTATTCATCTATTTTCTGTAGCATTCATGTAATTATGTTACTATTTGTTTGTATCAGATTTTTTTCCTCGCAATGTTTTAACTTTAGGTTTCCCCATGGAGGGAAACTTTAGTATGACACAATTTCATTGTAGTCTGTTTTGTTTTTATCAATTTTTTGAAGTCTTCATTGGTTTTTCACTTTCTTTTTTTAATCCGGGAGTCTTGTACAGTACGATTGACTCGGTCAGAAGAGTTGAACTGACCATGAAATTTTGTGTGTTTATTTGCTATTTTATTCTTTGGTTATTTTAGATCTATCAGAAGGTGGATCTTGTTTTGGATGATGTCACGCTTCTTGTAAATCATTAGCTCATCATTCTTTTCTTTTTTTGATAATTTAGAGGTATAATTGTGAGCCATTATTATTATGGATTGTTTCAGTTGTCTTTCTTTGTTTATTTACTAGAGATCTTGGTTGGTTCGGCACCACCAGACTTATACCTTCCTCATATAAAATCATTAAATGTGTTACATAGTAAGGTGACGCATTGGCTTTGAAAGATTCTGATTCCGTCATTGAGGAGTAATCCCTTAATAACATCTTCGTTCTCTCCCGTCTTACCTTTCATGGCCCAGTTGCATCTATCTCCCTGTTGGGTTTATATAAGTCTTGTTGCCTTTCTCCTTCAATAGGGGTACTCTTTGTTGAAGCAATTTTTTAGGGTAAGGTATACTGCCTCAATCCTCGTAATGCTCCTTTCCACGGTCATTTTCCTTCCTTCACCTTCTGTAGTTATAGTTTCTCTTACAGACACTGTTTCTTTTGTTCTTTGCCTAGTTTAGGTTTCTCCGCCACTCTGGGCTTAGCTACATGGGGGTTTAAGATTTATGAGTAGAGTGGATTCTCAGTGAACCACATTTTCTTTTTTCTAGCATCAATTGAGGATTTCTACAAAGGTTCATGGTCTTCCTATGTTCATTAAATGTGCGTAAAAAGCTCCATCGATCAGTTTTTGGGTAATCTGTGATGTTTTCAACTCCTTCATTTGTTGTACAAGGACTTTGCCACTCTTTTTTAGGTGGCGTTCTTATTGGTCTCAGTGATGATCTTTTCGTACGTTCCTTCCTTGATAGTATTTTATTTCTCTTTTGCCTACGTATTCCTATTGTCTTATGTGGTCTACCCTAGTAGAGGCATTTTTTTTTCAATTTGTCTGGCACAGTTTTTCCAAAGGAGCCATTGTTGGCCCGAATCAGACCAGCTTTGTTCCGTCTCCTTGAAGTTTCTTATTTCGTGTCTCCTACTTTCTAGCAGTTGAAACACTCTGTATGTTGATTAGCTTTTCTCTTTCCCTTTTATTTAATGTAATTTTTATGCTGAACATGAGTATTCCATTCTGGCAGCTTTTGTTAACCATTTATGTTTTTGTGCATACTATTTTAAAAATATGCATGTAGTTTCCAATTTTGATCGCTTGTTTGTTTCCCACACCTGGCTTTTTTTTCGATTTCACTTTTGATCTATTCTTCCGTGTTTCAGGCTACTCACATGTATATGAGACTCCTGTTGGCCATAATTTGAGAGGCAATTTTGAGTGTTAGTTCAATATTATTCAATGAATATTTCGTCTGTTGAGACTAATCTCTTTACATTGCACTCTGGATCGCAGATTACTATGAATCCATTTGAAGGATCCAGATTTCAGATAGGAGCCATTTTTATATGATCATAGACGATTATACGATCTTTCCTTTTTCGGATTTGTTCTTGTTCTCAAGAGTCCTTATGTGTACTCGAATCTGGACTTTATCTCTTTGCCTTGATTCATTTCTGCCATTTCCTCATTTCGACCACGGGCCTAAAGCACTCAGCGTTATTTGTCACTCAATTCTCAACCAAATTTGATCTCTTGTCTTTCCGTTTTATATGAAAAGAAATTGTGTCAAGACAATTCTTTCTAATTATTTTTCAACATCTATGGTTCCCTGACTACCATCTTATTATAGAAGCACTCCTCAACCATCCTACCTAAATAGCCTACTAGTCGCCTCCAAAAATCAATGGGGCATGTGGTCCTTACAAACCCCCTTCTTCCCGCCCTTCAATGGGATTTAATTCAGGGGTTCACTGTCCCTTACCGTAAAATGCTTCTGAATGTTGTAATTTTAGAGGTATTTTGCTTATAGCGTTTAAAAAATATGTAGAAGATTAGAAAGAAAGTAGGTCAACAATAAGGATAGACCCTCCTTTAATGTCTCTACCACGTCTACTGAAAACAGGACGAATTTCCAATCAATCCATTAGACTCATAACATTCTTCTTTCTTGTAATTTTCTTTCTTTAGGTTCAGGTGGAAGATTCACGTTTTTTAGCTATTTTCTATTAGCAATGCTTCCTTCACTCTGCGCTCAGCTCTTCGGACTGAGGGCGTTTATAGCGAATAGACTAAGTTTACTTATATTTAATAGACTAAGGTATATTATGCAGGTAGATAGGGATTATTTTCTTATACCCAGGCTAGTAAAATCCCACCCACCCTAATTATGGTTAATTAACCGTGAAATAAGGGTCATAAAACTAACGAAAATCCTAACGGTCAGGAGCTTCAGACAGCTAAGTTGTTTGCATGTTTACATGTGCATACTTATACAAACGCGCGCCTGTTGTTGGTGTGACCTCTCTTGATCTAATGGGCTTGATATTTACAGTTTACTAAAGGGAATTATTGTAAGCAACAAATCTGGTTAATTGTTTTGGAAAAGTTAAATGCCTTCCCAGAGATAGCTTGAGACGAATTGAGTTCAAAATTCTTTGGTTAGTTGTAGGTTAGTTGCAGAAAGGAAAGAAAGATGATTTTAATATTTAAAAAGTGTTAAAGTTTGATAAGAAGGTTCAATTTGAAAACTGGTTGGATGGTATAGTGGAAAGTAAATTATTTGACAGTTCAAGGTTATACACTAGAAGAAAATGAAGCTAATCACTTACCTTATTGCATTATAAAGTGTAAATTAACTTCCCCTTAATTCACTAAAACTTTAAAAAATATACTATAGAGGAGAGAAGTTAATTAGAAAATGTGAGATGAAATTGCTAAAGGAAACGGACAAAACGGTTCCTTTCATCTCTGCGGGAAGAAGCGGTCCCATGAAAACATGGCTTTGTCCTTCCATTATTGCCTCTTGACGTTCTGCTATTGTAAATATGTACCTGGATAAGAGAAGCCCACCTAACCCGACCAGGAGAGAAAAGTTATATTAAATGAACACCCCTCCTGCTCCCATACTTCTAAAAATGTGCTTCCCTCACCCCAACCACAAGTAGGTGGCGGGATGCGCAAAACCATTAAAGTTTCCCACGGTAATTGCCTAAGCTATGTCTTAACCTTCAACAACTGAGATCCGTCACAGTCACTGCAGAAAATCAATATCCAGATACGCGATAGATCGATTTGCAGCCACTAACACAGACACAGACTGAAGCTTTGCAAAACGTGCACAGAAATCCAAATAATGTCTGATACATAACTATGATGTAGCTAACATATTAAGTAATACGGTGCCCCCCAGCCGCAACCCAGCAGGTATATCTGCCATTAGGTTGGGCAAGTACGGGAAAGTTTCGGTTCAACGTTGATCCAAGCGTCGAATAATCACTCCTTTAAACCATTTAGACATACATTTTACGGTCGACTAAATACAGCACTTTGAAAATCTTATATCACCAACTTGTGTCGAGGATGCTCTCTTTGGTCATCTCTACTTAGTTTTGGGTAAGAGATCACTATAATGAAAATCAACATGATGCGAAATGAGCTGTAACAACTAACGATGCAGTTCATATGCAATTAAATAAAGTATATTATCGTTTGACAATTCCCTTTATCAAGGTAACATGAAATAATTCATATTAATCGCGAAGGTTTTGTAGAGAGTTGCATACAACAAATTCAATGTTCTACGTACTAGTCGTTATATTTGTTTTTATAATAATTTGTTATTATATTGCTAATCAGATTCCTAGATAAAAAGGTAATCTATGCTATATTTCTCTTTCTGCTTCCTTAATCAATGTACATATAATCCTTTTTTTGTCTTATAAACTAACAAAATCTCTTTTGTATCATCTTCCTATATTTTCCCTGGATTAATGATTATCTAATTTGACACGCTTTATTGTGATGTTCCTTTCACACACACACCTATACACACACACACACACACATATATATATATATATATATATATATATATATATATATATATATATATATATATATATATATATATATATATATATATATATATATATATATATATATATATATATATATATATTTATATATATATATATATATATATATATATATATATATATATATATATATATATATATTAGTGTAGATGGGTAGCAGTCTTTATTGAATGCAAATTTGTTGAAGATCCTGGTCTATTTCGCCTTAGTTAATTTTTCCTTTTGCAACTTTCTATTCTTCTAACTCTATTTCTTATTCCATCATGTAGATGGTTGATCACTTGTCCTGTATTTATCTCTCTTTTAAATGAATGAGTTAGGTAAAAACCAAACTAAATTGCTGAGATTTCGATTTAATTTGATTATCTTGGGAGCGTCTTGATATATTCTTTCATCTTTTACCAATGAAATGTAGAGTCAGAATCAGACTGAATGAAAGAAAACAGTTTTTAGGGGATATTTAGTCCGCCTGGTTGATCGTAACTTTACAGCAAACGGGCCAATCCACTGAGTGGAAATTTAAAACGACTTTAATGTTCCATTCCAATTCACCCCTTGACTATTGATTGCTGGGTTTCCAAGTTAAGCTGTAGGTCCCATAACTAAGTCCACTTTTCTCTCCTACTATTTTCTTCGCGGTCCTATCTTAAAACCTTCTCCTTCCTCTCCCTCTAACTCCTAACCGCCGTACTCATACTGCTTGGAGCCTACTTTGGCTCTAGACAGTGTAACTATGAGTAACAACAAGGAGTAACAGCAAGGAAAGAAGTTACCCAAGGAGACCAGAGGGTCCATTCAAGGAGGGTACCTTTGGACTAGCAATCGAGCAGGCACATGGCTGCTCAATTGTTTTGCGTCCCTAAACGGCAATTTTTCAAGACCTTGTCAAGTCTTAATTTGAACTGGTCAACATATTCACTGTTGACAACTACCACTGGAAGTGCGTTCCACATACCGCAGATACTGTAAGTGAAAAAATTTCCACACAGATTGCGGTTGTAACGCTTCAGTTCAAGTTTGAAGCCGTGATTGCGCGTTCTGTTCTCACTTAGTGTAAAAATATCCTGGTAGTCAACATTGTGGAACCCTCGAAGTATTTTGAAAACTTCGATGAGCTGACCACGCAGTCTATGGGTTTCCAGCGGGAACAGATCTAATTCCCTGAGTCTATCTTCATAACTTTTATGTCGGATAGAGGGAATCAGCTGGGTTGCTCTGGCTTGTACGCGTTCCAATCTCGCGATGTCCTTTCGCAATGAAGGACTCCAATATTGTACGGCATACTCCAGGTGCGGTCGGACAAGTGAGTTGTACAGGCACAGTACAATCTCCTGGTTTCGATAACCAAACTGGCGCTTAATATAGCCTAGCATCCTCTGGGCATTTTTCTCCGCCTCAATGCACTGTTTCGAGAACTTGAGGTCACTAGTGATTGTTACACCCAAGTCCTTCTCAGTGTCGGTGGATTCAATAGCAGAGCCTTTTAGGATATACTGAGATTGGGGGTTTCTGTGGCCGATATGCATCACTTTGCATTTGTTAACGTTAAAAGGCATTTGCCACGTCTCCGACCACTCCGCAATCTTCCCAAGATCTTCCTGCAGGCGGGCAGTATTTCCATCCTTTGCAACGTTAATACCTAAGCTTGGTATCGTCGGCAAATTTGTAAATCTTGGCAACCATGTCACCGTCCATTTTGTTGACGTAGTTGATGAATAGTAGTAGTCCCAGGACAGAACCTTGAGGCACCCCGCTAGTAACAGGCACCCACTCAGAAGACTGTCCATTCACCACCACCCGTTGCCATCTGCCACTTAGCCAGTTCTCAATCCAGCCGGCTACCTTACCGTCTATGCGCAGCGCTCGCACTTTCCGGAGTAGAAGGTGGTGTGGTACCTTATCAAAGGCTTTCTGAAAGTCTAGGTAGACCACATGCACCACCTTGTCCCGATCGTGCTCACTGAAAACGAAGTGGAAGAATTCCACAAGGTTCGTCAGGCATGACCGTTGCCTTCGGAAGCCGTGCTGGGAACTCCTCAGTAGCAGGTTTGACTCTAAATACGACGTCACTTTGTCCACCATGAAGCTTTCCATGAGTTTACCGACTATCGAAGTAAGACTGATAGGTCGGTAGTTCGACGGTTGGTTACGGTCTCTTTTCTTGAAGATAGGAGTCACCTCCACCTCACGCTAGTCTCTAGGAACGCATTCGGTCCGGATTGACATGTTGAAGATTGCGCTCAAGTGTCGTGACACATGATCGCGCACTTCTTTCAACACTTTAGGTCGAAACCTATCCGGGCCAGGTGACTTATTCGTCATTAGGTCAGTGATCTTCTTTTTGATTTCTCCTTCGGTGAAGTCCATATCCTCTAGCTTTTCCCCCAAGTAGGAATCTGTCGGCTGGGGGATGCGACCACACTCTTCATTAAAGACTAAAGAGAAGTAGTCGTTGAGGAGGTTAGGATTTTCTGCATCTAAGGGCATTAATTATCTCTCCTGATTTCTCAAAGGGCCAATCGTTCGACGGATTGGTTTACGGCTGTTTACTTATCCAAAGAACTCCTTGGGATTCTCTTTACAGAGTCTCGCCACTCGGAGTTCCTCAGACCGCTTAGCCGCCCTTATGCTGGACTTCACTCTCCTAGTTAGCCTCCGGTATTCGTCAAAGTTACCCGAGATCTTTGATTCCCGGTACACATTTTTCTTCTCCCTAAGCAGTTGGCCGATTTCTCGATTAAACCACTTTGGTGTAACAGGAGACCGACGGAAGAATTTCAGAGAAATGAAACGCGATTGAAGACTCATGAATGTGGTTTTAAAACTATTCCACGACTCTTTAACAGCATCGCACACTTCTAGCTTCACGTCAGTCAGTCCAGCACGAAAGCTTGCAAAGTCTGCTCTTCTCAAGTCAAGTTTCCTTGATTGACTGGCAACAGTCCTTACCTTCGGGATCTTGACGCTAAATCTAACTAGCTGGTGATCACCGCCACCGAGCTCTTCGCCTACAGAGAGATCCTCAACGATATCATCCTCAGAGGTGAAGGCCAAGTCGGTTTTCTGACGCATTGAGTGAGTAACTCGTTATTGGCGAACTCCAAGAGTAGCGCGCTCTCGACACAGGCTGCTCTGGTTTCCCAGTCAACTTGGCTTTTGAAATGGCCCATAACGATGCACACTCTGCCTTGAACCAGCTCACCCAGCAGCTAGTAAGGTTCCCTGTCCCTCTTAATGGGTTGCCAAAGGGGGTCTGTAAAGCACCAGGGTCCTGTATCTGACAGGACCTATGTCTAGGTCAACGCCTAGGAGCTCGTGGTAGGATATAACGTTGGAGTTCGTAGATTTGATTGTATTCTTGACATACAACATTACAACGCCACCCTCCCTGTCTGGCCTATCTTTGTGGAAGAGTTGGTAGCCAGAAACCGTGAATTCGCCTTCAAAGTCTTTGTTTGAGTTTTTTATCCATGATTCGGTTATGGCTACTATTTCGGCTTCTTCCGTCGCTACGAGGCCACGGAGCTCAGGAAACTTGTTCCTGAATGACCTCGCATTGAACAGAAGAACTTTCAGGGAGTCCCCTAATTTCGGACCCTCTATACTCTTCCGTTTCCCGGCTTCTTGTTTGTCGCGGTGGCACCATTTTTGACAACCTGCGAGAAGGTTGGTTTGGGAGTGACTCGGGCGTACTGGCGTACGCCCGCCTTCCCAATGGGCCGGACACTCCTTTGGGTGCGCTCCACGACATCCTGGATGAGGTTAGCTAGGAAGGCCTTGCCCTTAAAGGAGAGGTTCACCCCGTCCCTTTGGTAGAGGTCTTTTCTCCCATAGAATACGGCGTACGGGTTGACAAAAAAGACACCCTCCGCCATACAGAGGTCTGCAAGGAGCCTGTTTAGCGACATGTTCCTCAAGTGGGCAGTCCGGCTTGGACCCCACCTCGGAGCATCCCCAACACGACGCGTCTGCGGGTTTTCAATCCACAGTCGTCGACAGCGCCCATAACTGTCCTCATAATCTCACCTGTAAGGCCTACCCTACCTCCTCTGAGGTAAAGGTCATTGCCACTTACCATAAGGGCAACGACTGAAGTCTCTGAAATCTGAGACTTCTCGGCCTCAGCTCTTACCTGCTTATTCCCACAGCCTGGGAGGCAGCTCAACTTAACGCTTGTGCGAAGGCGGGCCGCTAGCAGGGGCTTCAGACCCCGTGCTTGAGAATCTCCAATAAAGGTGACTCTTGCACATTTTTCTGCAGACGACTTAGTCTTTCCTTTCGGAGGCGACTTGCCGCTTTCCTCTTGTATCTCTAAATTTTTCTTCTTCTTCTTATTCTTTCTCTTATTCTTTTTCTTGTCTTCTTTTGTTATCTCTTCTTTTGTTTCCCGTTTCTCTTTCTCTGCTTTCTTGTCCTCTGTTTCCACTTTCTTTTCTTCTCTTTCTACTTTCTCTTCTTTTCTTTCTACTTTCTCTTCTTCTCTTTCTACTTTCTCTTTTTCTATTTCTACTTTTTATTCTTTCTTCTTTCTTTTCTTCTTTTTGGCTTGTTGAGGAAGCCCTTCAGCACAAGAAATCGGCTGTTGGACGTCGGGTGCCTTCTTGCCTGAGCATCTGCATCTCTCTGTTTTAAAGAGTTGAACTTCCCTTTTAAGGAGGGAGTTCTCCTCTCTCAGTTGAGCGATGCTCTCGCCCAGGCGCTTCTCGACGTCGCAGAAGTCACAGACACTGACAGCGTCTGTGAGCTCCTTGCAACTCCTGCCCCCGAAGTCTTCACTCCATCTGTAGTTTTTGCATATTTTTCAGGTGAGCTTTCGAAATGGAGGGTCTATAAAGGAGTACCGGAACTCCCTCCTCCCTCCTTGGCCGCTCTATGAGCGCCAAAAGGTGCTGGGGAAGGGTGTGAAGAGCTGTTCTTTGTCTCCCACCTCTTTTTTTATTTCATTTCTTTTCTTCGTCTATTATAATGGCTTCTAAGATGTTAAGCCTAGCTTTATTTGCCTATTTTATTTTAATTACGGTGTTGTTAACTAGAATATCTCTTGTTAGGCTGATGTTATGCGCGCTCTCCATATGATTTTAGGTTTGTTTTGCAGATGAATCGTTAAACGTCTTGAAAGTGTGTTAGTTGTCATCCCAATATATTTAGAGTTAGTATAAAGCTTGCAGTCTTTATTGGGGCAGATGAACTCGTTCACTATGTTGGTTGACTTGAGATTTGACAAGTTTTGGCAGCCTTTTTTTTCATACGGAGGTTGCTAGCTTTTGTTGTTTTATAGTAAATAGTCAGTTGAATTTTATCCATTTGATTCTCAACCTTGATGTTACGGTTAATACTCTTCTCGATGTTTTTTTCATCTATTTTGTAGGCTGTGGACATTTGATTTCTGTAGTACAGTTAGATGTTGTTTACTGTGCCCTGATTACTTTTCGTTGTATCTGTATCTTTGAAGCAATTATTAAAAAATCATGCTGATCGAGAAACCGTTGTTCGCGAGTGTATTTTTAACGCGCGAGATCTTTTGGTGGAAAAGTTCTCACGTAGAGCATCATTTATGTATGAGCCGATTAAACTTATTTTATATTTTTCAGGCCGTTCACTATACGTATTGAGGCATCTTCCCATGTCCATACTTTTTCTATATACTTTTGTGATATAGGTACCATTGATGTTTTGAACTTTAGCGTCCAAAAAGGGAGTTTATTGCCCGTGCTCAATTCATAAGTGAATTTTAACAAATTGCTGTTTGATATTTATCAGCTGTTCTTCGTTTTGGAGGTTGCTGTAGATCTCGTCTACGTATCGGCAATATGTTTGTGGCTTATTTTCACATTTGTCCAATAATCTATCTTCAAGTTGACCCATATAGTAGTTGACGAAGTTTGGTTCTAAGGGAGACCCCATAGCTACTCCATCCACTTGCGTGTATAGAAAACCGTCCGGTGTCCGGAACGGCGCCTCTGATGTGCATGAACGTAACATGTTCCTTAAGCTGTTTGGGATGAGATTTGGAGGAGACATTGTAGGATGGTGGTACATGTATTTTATAATGATGCCGATGGTCTGAGCGATAGGCACGCTCGTAAACAGGCTTTCCACATTAAGCGATGAAATTAGTCCTACCGGTGTTGTAGAGTGGAATATATCAATATATTCCTTCTTGAATTTTATTCTGTACTTTGAAAGAATGTACGGTTTTATTACCTTATGAGAAGTTTTAGCTAAACGATAAGTTGGTTTTGCGACTTGAGAGATGAAGGATCTCAATGGGTTGTTCGGCTTATGAATTTTTACATTTCTATACAGATATATATATATATATATATATATATATATATATATATATATATATATATATATATATATATATATATATATATATATATATATATTTATATATATATATATACATATATATATATATATATATATATATATATATATATATATATATATATATATATATATATATATATATATATATATATATATATATATATATATATATATATATCTAGGTTCTCTGCGTAGCGTAGTGTACTAACGGCATACTTTTAACTGTGATCAAAGCGGTGCTCGCTGCCTCAGTGTGCCTGGTTCGAATCGCTTCCCTGCACGGATTTTTTCAAAAAAGGTAATAAAAATATTACTGCAAGGAAAAATTATTCCGTTTTCTCTTTTAATGTGGTTTAATGGATTCATTTCCATCATTCTCTCGTGCTACTTTGAGAGATATATATACATATATATATATATATATATATATATATATATATATATATATATATATATATATATATATATATATTGAGGATAAATCCCAGAGCCACGAGAAACGGATGTAGCATCTTTTAATTTTTTTTCACTAGGTTTCGAAAACTACAAGTTTTCATCTTCAGGCTAGAATAAGTTTACAAAGTTAATATGTATGAAGAAGACTTGAAAAGGCCAACAAGACATTATTTTAAAGGTGACCAATTACAAAATATCAGTAGAAAGTACTACAAGTTAAATCAAATATGACTTGGCAACAGTTAAATTTGCTTTAAGACTGACTCAAATATTAGTTCATAAATTTGAGGATTATTGCAGAAATTAATTACAAACTATCAGAGAAAATGACCTGGCATTATTTAAAGATAATAAATTTAAACTTTTTTTAATTTTGTAAAGACTGTAAGAGTTAAATTATTTAATATAAAAACGGAAAATTTGGGTACTTACTAAAACGGATCCATCCTAGAGAGTGAATGGTAAGTTTAATAAGGGGCTAGTATATATAGGTTACATTGACGATGGGTTTATTAAAAGGCAAACCAACTAACAAACTGTAGTTAAAATTAGTTAATTAATAATGATATTGCACTTAAATCTTCATTGAGTGTAGGTTTGTAGTGTTCTATATATAGAGATTCGAGGGTTCTTAGGCAATGTTTGTTTTTGTTAAAGGCAAAGACTTTAAAATTCTCAATAGAAATGTTAGTTTTACAGCTTATGGTGTGTTTCCTAAAGGATGACTCTTTCTTTCTATTTAATATTTTGTTTGTGCGCCATACATATTAACTTTGTAAACTTATTCCTGCCTGAAGATGAAAACTTGTAGTTTTCAAAACGTAGTGAAAAATTAAAAGATGCTACATCCGTTTCTCGTGGCTCTGGGATTTATCCTCAATATTAAATGCAGGCTTCACGGCCGAGCTCCATATGGATATATATATATATATATATATATATATATATATATATATATATATATATATATATATATATATATATGCAAATTTTGTTGAAGACCATTGTGTATTTTGCCTTAATTAATTTACTTTGGCAACTCTCTCTTTTTTTAACTATCTGTTTTATTCCTATATGTAGATGGTGGATTACTTGTCCAGTATTCATCTTTTTTTTAAATAAATGTGTTTGGTAAAAACCGAAATAAACTGCCAAGCATTCGATCTTATTCGATCATTTTCGGAGCGATTTGAAATGTTCTTGCCTCCTTTACTGATGTATTGAGTGGAGAGAGGATCTTGCAGAAAGTGAAAGAAAACGATTGTTAAGCAGTATTTAATCCGCTTTTGTTAAACGTAACCTTAAAAATCGTTTTCTTTCACTTTCCGCCAGATCCTCACTCCACTCATTACATCCGTAAAGGAGGCAAGAACATTTCAAAACGCTCCGAAGATGATCGAATAAGATCGAAAGCTAAGCAATTTAGTTTGGTTTTTACCAAACACATTCATTTAAAAAAGAGATTAATACTGGACAAGTAATTCACGATCTCCAAGTAGAATTAAAAAGATAGTTAGAAGAAGAGAAAGTTGCCAAAGGAAATTAATTAAGGCTAAATACACAATGGTCTTCAACAAAATTTGCATTTAAGAAAGACTGTTACCCAACTATGTACACTAATATATATATATATATATATATATATATATATATATATATATATATATATATATATATATATATATAAATATATACAGGGTGTTTTAAAAAAATTGATATCAATTTGCAATCTAATAACCTTGCCAGATTCCGTTCAAATTACTTAAAATTTTAACACCATGTGTAGAAACAGGTCAAAGTCTTATGTTTAATGTTTGATGTTTTTATCTTTACAGCTATAGAAATGCCATTTACTGGAAGTGAAAAGGCGTTTTATGCGTTGGAGTATGCTAAAAAACAGTCGAACAAGACTGTGCACCGTGCATTTGTAAGATAGTTTTCTAAACATTCACCAACGGCAATGCAGATTTGTACATGGCACACAATTTTCAATGAGGAAGGCAGTCTGTGCAGGCCAAAACGATCTGGATGCCTAATAACATCGGAAGAACGGTACACTGGGTTCAGTAAAAACTTTTGCGAAGCCCCAAGAAGTCCTTAAGCAGAACAAGTCTGGAAACCCAGATTCCTCCAACGACAGTTTAGCGCATCCTGTGGAAACGCTTGCTATTTAAACCCTAAAAGCTTCAGCTAGTTCATGCTATAACGGCAGATAACAAGCGTAAGCGCAAACAATTCTGTTTTGATATGCAAGAGAAACTTGAAGAAGATGAGTTCAAGGAACGTCTTGTTTTTAGTGATGAGGCCAGATTTCATACGAATGGCAAAGTCAATAAGCATAATGTTCGCATTTGGGGTGAAAAAAAGCCCCATGCCACAGTTGAGCACGTGAGGGACTCACCGAAAGTGAATCTGTTCTGCGCCATCTCCAAGAACCATCTTCATGGCACTTTTTTCTTTGAGGGAAATGTGACCGGCCATGTTTATCTGCAAATGCTTCAGAACTGGTTAATGGATGAGCTCATGGCAAATGAACAAGAAAACTTCATTTTTCAACTGGACGGGACTCGAGCTCACTGGATGCTCACTGTGTGTGCTTATCTCAATGAGAATCTGCGAGGGAGATGGATCGTGCGTGACAATGTGCTAATGAATGGCCGCCACGTTCACCTTACCTTAAACCTTGCGATTTTTTTTCTCTGGGGCTATGTGAAGGGACTGGTCTATGTCCTCCATCTTCCTGCAAACCTAGTGGAACTCAAGCACAGAATCACTATCGAAATGGAGACTGTTAACAAAGACATCCTGCAGCGTTTTTGTATTAGCTGGACTACCAACTTGACGTGTGCGGTGTCTCTGGCGGTGCGCATATTGAACATTTGTGAAATGGTTCATGGAATCAACATACTTTTGGGATTTTCTTATTCAAAGTTGGAGGAATAAATCTTATGTTGCTTAAAATTAAGCCTGTTTAGCTTCATTTGCCTTGACTATGTAGTTTCTCTGATCTTTACATCTCAAATGATAACAATGTTTTTAAAACACCTGATATATATATATATATATATATATATATATATATATATATATATATATATATATATATATATGGTAAATAATAACAGTGGGTACGGTTAGTAGATAGCACAGAATGATACCACCTGCTTCTTATAACACCCTAAGGAACGCCCTAGATAACACCAGAGAGGCTCAAGAATAAGTTTGCCATTTCTAGCGAGTCCCAAAAAACTCATAGCAATAGATTCTTGCTATTACCCTTATTTAACCCCATTGACTTGAACGGTATTGTTTACTTATCAAAAAATAGATGGATGAATAACCGCAGGAACACTCGCCTTCTCATATTATGTTAAAGTAAACACTATCTCTTTCAAAGGGCTACTTGAAATTTCTGTTATTAAAGAAATGCCTGGTAGCCAGTCGCATCGGTGGCACTACGGAAGAGGGTTGAGGAATTCCCGGAGACTTTTAGGGTAAATGAAAGAATTCTTAATATTACTCTACCTAACCTGATTAATAAGTTGAACGTTATTGTTCTATTATCCAATATTGGATTGGTAAAGAACCGCTAGAATGTACGCATTTCACTTTTTTGTTAAAGTAAAAGCCATCTTTTACAAAATGCTTCTCGATATTTGTCTTTTTAGATAAATGGATTGGGATTGGTGCCAAAGGTTGATGAACTCCGGAAGACTTTCATAGCGGTTTAAGGAATTCTTACTATTGCACTTCCCTAACAGCATTGAATTGAAAGTTATTGTTATTTATCAAATACTTAGATGAGTGGAGAACCATGGTAATATTTGCATTTCCGGTTTCTGTAAAAGTAAACTGTATCTCTTACCAAAGGTTACTTGAAATTTCTCTTTTTGGAGAAATGCATGGTAGTTCAATGATATGGGTATCGCTTCTAAAGAGGGTGGATGAACTCCAGAAGACTGTTCTACCGACTTAAGGAATTCTTGCTATTACCGTTACCTATCTTCATTAACTTGATCGATTAAATAATTAGATGGGCAAAGAACCGCGAGAATATACGCATTTCCCTTTTCTTTTAAAGTATACGCTATCTCTTACAAAAGGCTTCTTGAAATTTCTCTTTTTGGAGAAATTGATGGTTGCTCAATTGTGTTGGTAGCACTCTTAATAAGAGTTAAAGAACTTCATGATACTTTTCTAGTGGATTAAGGAATACTTAATTTTACCCTTGCCTAACCGTATTGACTTTAACGCTATTGTATAATTATTAATATAATATATATATATATATATATATATGCAAAAATATAATCACAAGAAATGCAGGTGATCTAAGATTCTTGAAGTATCGCAAAGTATAATAATATACAGAATAAGAACAGTAAATGAAAATACATAAATAACACGAAATTTTAATCAAATATGGCGTCGTTCAAACTGACTGATGTACAAAACATAGTGGATCTTTCCCCCTAAAAGAAAACTATTACACATTAGTAATTATTACGAAATTAAAAACAGAATTAGAGAAAGATAATATTTTGAGAGATCAACTTAAAGATAAGAAAGAAAACGGAGAAATTATATAAATTATAAATTATATAATAAAGTAGGAAATCATCTAGATAAAAGAAACATACTTACATCGCTTTGTTTAATATTCAACGATTCGGGGGATATAATGTATATGAGGTTGAGCACCTGCTGATAAAGAAAAAAATAATATTTTTAATAGAGACTAACCTAAATGTAGTAAAACTAAGTTCTAGGAAAAGTAGTAAAGAAATACATAGCATGAGTTTAGAGAATGATGAAAAAGGTGGTGGAATTACTTTATAATATAACGAAGACGATAATATAGATTTTAAGGAATTTACCTGTCAATCCAAAGATATTTTAGATATGAATAACTAACAGAGAAATCAAAGAAATTAGGATTATTGTCGTATACTTCTCAGTCATAAATAATGAACAAGTGAACGCAAGAAATAAAAATAATAATGAAAGATGTATAAGAAATAATTGAAAACATAACAAACCAAGCCTTGAAAATAATGGATGACTCTAATTGGTCATATGGGATTCTTGGGATATAAAAGAGTTGATAAAATGGTAAATACTACTCGCATGCATGGGAGAATAAAAACTTATATTGTTAATGATGATGAAAATACAGTAAGACTTTATACACGGCAAATAAATAACCAACGATTTGTAATTAACTACTTAGTTATAAATACAAAAGCATATTGTATGTTAAAAAATATGATCATTGATGATTGAAGGGATATAATAGATATTTCATATTATAACCCTAATTCAAGAAATTTAGTAAAGAATTTTAGCACAAGATAAATGTTGATGAGTGCAGAACCATTGAGATATTAATAAAGATATTAAAGAAATCGCTGACACAATTCTAAAAGAAATTGAAAAAACGAATAGAATACAGAAGAATTATTAATGAACCAATTAGAATAAATGAAAATATTAGAAATAAAATAAAGAAAAGAAGAAAATTAAATAAAGCACAAAGAATAACTGTAGATGAAGATAAACATATACTATTTACTGAATATTAAGAACGAAAGAAGAAGGTAAAATTTTTAATTAAGTATGGTATGTTTAAATATGAAAAAAAAAATAACTAATGAAATAAAAGATGCAAAATCAAATAAACTTTAGACAAATATAAACACTTTAAGATATGATACGAAATCACAAGACAAACATATAATATTGTATAATTTAAATTGAAATGTTATTGAAAAGAATATTGAAGCAGAAATTGAATTATTTTGGAAAATTATGTACCAAAAATCCCCTAATGAGTTTAATGTGATCTGGAATTCAAGTAAAAGTGATTCTCTGTCTAGTCATAGTAACAATACCGATAAATGTTTTGGAAATATTATGAACAATAATGAGAAACTTGAAGAACACCTCTGCATGGTGTGCGAATTAAGGTGCGTGAGCATATGGATGCAGTAATGGAAGTCCAGAAATATATAACCCCCATGAAGAAAGTAACTATTACAGAAGAAAAAGTATCAAATTTCTAGAATTATTAAGAAGTAAGAAAACTCTGGGCACAGATAATATTAAACCAGGAATTTATAAGTCATTACTTAATGTTAAAAATGCTTAAAAAATATTTAGCAATTTTCATCAAAATGAAATAGAAAAGAAGGACAAAACAGAAGAGTGAAAAATATCAAGAACTAAAATGATACTAAAAGTAAAATAATCTACAAGAGAACAATTGAAACCCATAGCCTTAACTAATGTATCCCATAAATTTTTTGTCTTTAATTGGTGGAGAAAAAGATAGACATCTTGTGCAGAGTGATATTATGAAGGAAAACAAGCAGGTTTTAGGAAAGGACGAAGAATTTAGGAAAATATCCTATTTTACTATTCTGCATTCAAGAAAGGTATAAATATAAAAAAAAACCATTATTTGTAATCTCAGTTGACTTTAATAAAGCCTTTGATTATATTAAAGGAAGTTGCTTAATAGATGCAATGATTTAACTCAAAATAACCCCAAGCATTATAGAAGTAATTAACAACATCTATCAGGATGACAAAATTATTCTGAATTTTAATAAGAATGAAATTGAAATGACAATAACAAATAAAATAAGACATGATTGTACTGGCTCTAAAATATTAAATAAATTAATAACTTATATAATAAGAATGAAATGAAAAACAATACAGTCGAATTTGAAAGCTGATTAGTAAACATAATTATTCTATTCATGCCAATGATGGGCTTCTTCTGACACAATCTTTAAAAGATGCTATCTTTACTATAAAGTTCCTTATTGAAGTAAATAAAAGAAGCGGTCTTACAATAAGTTCATCAAAGAGCAGCATAATAATTATGCATATTTAAGAAAAACTAACTGATATAGCAGGAACTTACAAATGTACCAGGCGTTGCCCGGGCCTAAAAAAAAAATGTCTTTAACAAATTAAATTCTCTTCTTGAGTTAAATTGCGCAATTAAATGTTGGTAGGTATTTAAAATGAAAGGCTTATTTTTACTTTTGAGTGATCGCGTAGTGTATCATGAAAGACTAACTGGAAACGATTTTCACATTTCCATGACATTCTACATTTAACTTTTGCGTCTTCAACTCTTATTTATCTATGGCTTCTGGATAAACCCCGTTTCTTGTAGGTGGGCTTGGTGCAAAGATTTTGAGGTTTTCTACGCTGCCAGTGCGGGGAGTGACCACAGAGGGCTGACCACGACAGAAGCAGGGGATCGAAGATCACGCCCCCCCCACGTTAAAATGTTATATCTTGCTTTAGAGGAAAAAACACGGTGTTCACTGAGACGAGAAGCAAAGATCAGAGCTGTCATTTTGACAAAGCTAGATCTCTAACCAAGTCATTGAGCTGGCTTTAGTTTAAAGCTTCACTGTTCTTGTCTGAAAGCCTCCCAAAGAGGAATCACTAAAACTACCGTTGCTGGTAGTGTTGTTTGAATATTCATCCATTGCTTCTACATTTATAACATCTAGGCAAAGAAGTAAAAACTGGAACTAGAACTTCACTTGAATGTGGAACTGTCCGTCCTTCAGACTCTATGATATGATAGTGCCACGACTTCTTTTGTTCTGTTTACATCTAGACATGTTCATCATGAAGAAATAGCAATAGCAATGAGGATTCCTGGGGTCTAAACCAACTATTAATACCCAAAATTTCATTGACTGGATTTTAACTTGAGGGCATAAGCATAGGGTTTCAACATAATTCTTGAGAATTTGTGGGGGCAGATGGCTTATCTCTACCCTCCAGTTTTACAGCTGGGTAAGCTTGATCTGCTCTCTTGGTGAAATATTGAACATTAAAACGATGCCCTTTTACCATATATTCACTAGTAATGTATCAGTAAATATCAGATTCTTATTGGGAATAACGTCTATGCTTTTAATTCATGAATACGTTCAAATTCTTCGAGATTTAGGGAGAAGACACTGGAGAGAGCACAACACACAGGTCATCTCCACGGTACTGCAATCTGCAGACTGGCTGGTATTTCTTTAGAAGATTTCTACACTGGATTCAAATCTTTAGAAACCTGGAGAAGATGACGATTCCGAATACTGATATCTCGGATACGAACGCTTGATTAGATATTTTTTTCAACGTTTATTAGTACTTTCAGAGTATTTTACTTTATATATTTTTAATGGAATCTTTCTCATTGTATTTAAGTTCACAATATTCTTATTTATATTTTTTAACTAAAACCTAAAAATTTAAGATGACGAGTATTTGGAAAACTAGAGTAAATTCATAAAAAGTAAAGTCATAATCGGATTTACCGATCCCGATATACTTTAAAAATAATCTAACATTCAATCTCTTTTTCATTTATTTTAAATTTTCTAGTCCGTTTTGTATTTTTTGCTCCCTACATTCCAATCCTTAGGAATGCGTATCTTTCATCGTTAAAAAAATAAAAAGACTTGATCTCTTTTATTGTGAATCTAAATGACTTCATCATTTTACTCATTGTATTAGCATGTCTAACTGGGTAGTTGAGGAATTTCAAGTTTTTTTTCTTCTTCTCATCTAATTACATTTTTAAGATTAATATTATATCAGTATTGCTGCCGCGAAATATATTTTCATATATTATTGGCCAGCCGATCCATAAATCCCGTTTATTTGTAATACAACCAGTATTCTTTCTCTATCGAAGCTATTTAGTTTGGTTCCTTCTGATGTACGTATCAATTAGGTGTATAATTAGTTGATCTCTCCCTCTCTTTTTCTCCATTTCTTTTATACAAGATTTATTTTATAAGCTTAATATGCCTCCTGAGTTAATTCCTTTTCTCCCTTCTAATAGCTTTTTCTCTATTTGTTGCAGCTTTTAATTACTTATGTAGGTTTTCTTAAGCTCCGTTGCTTTTCTCTAATTTCTCATTGAGTTTCTCATCCTCAAAATTACTTTTCCCTTTCTTGACTTTTTGTTTTTGTTTTTTTCACCAAATCATTCAATCTTTCTTGATTTATCAACTGTATCTTTTTTTTCTTAGAAACATCCTCATACATTTCATCGTCATTGTTATCATCCTCTTTAGGCGATGAATCATCTTCTTTAACTGCACTAGCTGATGGAGGAACTTGGATTGGCATCCACATATTATGGGGGACCCTTTTTATAGCTAACAAACAATTTGGATAGGCCAATTTTGACTTGTTCTTAATTGAGAATCTCTAAATATTTGTCATACTAAAGTAAAATTCAAAAACATGATTGGTTGGCTCACACCACACCATTAGTACAGCATTTAACCACTGTGAGGGCCTCGTATAACGCACAAAACAAGATTTGTTTGGTTCCAAGGGCTTGTCTTGGTCACAAACTTTACAACTAAAATAATATTTATATGCAGTTTTCACTCTTTTAGCTAAATATTTCCGCTGGTTGCTTGGAGTATATCTTCGACAAATATAACAAAAGTTGGCTGGGCTATTTGTACATCCTCGCCGATTCATGTTTTCAACTTAGTTTTTATATATCATGTTATATACTTTTGTACAATCTTATTTCATTTACAAATTAATTGAGAGATTAATCTGTAAGAGAATGCAATTAATCACTGTATGTAAATACCGTGTAAACACAACCTCTATAATGGCTAAATTTGACAACCTAATAAAACAATAGTGTAACGCAGGAGCCAAACACACACAACACATCTTCTCACTACGGTAGCCAAACCAACACTGCTCATATATGTAACTAAAGAGTATGTGTGTAATTCAGGAGCCTTAAGTGGTAGGACAATTCCGATTACAGATTCGGAATCAGCATACTCGATTTAGTATAAATCACCAGCTAATACCCATGTATCAAAATCATTGATGACTAGTGTTTTGTGGCAAATTTAACGTACACTACCTGTAAAAGGATACCCATTTTTTCCCCTTGCTATGCAACGCTTACCACGTTGCAGGAAACCACGTGGGTAGACAGACTCCACGTGTACGAGAATCAAATGAATAAGCAAGATCAGATTAGAAGCTTAAGCACTAATTACTATGTGCTTTTGTTAGTACCAGCAGTGGACAGAGTTAATCGTTACTCTGTTAAAAGCTTTCTGTTCTCATTTTTTCTTATTTTCCTTTTGGCAATATTTGTATATCTTAAATTTATGGTAGTTTTGAGGTGATTTTATTAGAAAAACGTTTTCTGTATTGTTTTATAATAATAAAATAATAACGTTAACATCCCTCAGATTTCTAACGGATTAAGGGATTAACAACTAACTGTGCCCATCTCTGTTTGTTATACATATTTATAGAATTTTTCAAACAAAGAAAGCATTCCTTACCCTGTTTACTTGGAAATTGCTTCCTATATAATTATGAAGAAATAAAACCACCTTAGTCTTCCTTTTCAACATTGTAACATTTTTCATTTTTGTATGGAATTAAGTGTTTTCTTATGATTCATTTGAAAACTTTTAATAAATAAGAATACTGGCAGGTAATCATTTTAGTATGGTGGAAGTTTTTAACAATGAAATTACCACTCTTAGTTACAAATTCAAAATATGCAGTTTATTTATATGGTAAAACAACCTTTTCGATGAAATTCATTTTGTAACTCGGAAGATTTATGAGCTTTTATCTATAAATAAATTTATCTCTTATCTATTATACGATATTCATAAATAGAGACGACTAATAATATAAAAGTTTAGTCAAGTAGATTAGTTCTCCGTTTATTATGAGATTACATATCTCTAGGGAACCAAATTCGTCGAATATAAGGACACATTGATCATTACAATCTAATGTCGTAGAATAGGGTCTAGTTCGACCCTTCTAGCGTTTCTCAACCGAGAGAGATGACGGCTGTGTGCGTGGGAGATTTATAATACGGACAGAGTACAAATTAACCGAATTTTAGTATTCAGCTATCTTGGAAGGTATTGGGACAATAGAAATCCGAGTACAAAAATAACTTTGATAAATGTTAACAGAGGTTTTCAAGCAAGCTATACAACATATTAGATGTACACGAGTCTCAGCGTCTTAAAGTGGGTAGAGACTTAGCAGGGACGGTCGCCGTACACACAAACGAACAATACTTACCGGACGGTCGCTGGAATGACCTTGAGGATACGCGAAGCCAACGATGGAGGTTCACACTGAGAGAGGGGTAAGAAAAGAGAGCACTTGCACAGGAGATTTGCGCGTTGTAAAAACCTTGAAATTTGGTCCGAGGGAGTAATCCTTGCCTTAGTGCAAAGTTCAAATAATAGTCTATTGATAATGATTACTAACGGGATGAACTTAGTAGATCTTGCCTTCGAGTTTCGAACACCGAATCGAGACTGGACGTGTGGCGTTTGAGGAGGGGGTAACCACGAGTAGGGGGTAAAGTTACGTACATTAAACGAAAATACCCGGAGCTTGAGGGCGTCAGTGAGGAATTGCGCAGGGTCCAACGAGACGTTAATAGCGGGTACGAGCGGGGAAGTTCAGGCGGCAGGTACTGACGAAGGCGGGAAGCGCGCGGATATGACGGTGCAAGCAGGCGTCGGATACTGCCTTCCAACTCTGGCGCCGAATGATTTATAGTGGGGTTGAATGGGGCTTTTCCCCTTCCTGCCGAAAGAGAGGGCTCTATGGTCAAATACCTTCGCACCGAAGGTATTCTCGCCCTTTTAGCATGATTGCGGGAAACTTTGTCTGACTTCCAGTGGGACCTTCAACTATCTCACAGCATCCCGCGATGACAGGCTTTCAGGACAACACGGCGTCTCGTGATTTCACACCTTCATTAGAGTAGACAAAAAGGGACGAACAGATGTCTGCCCTCTCTCTCTCTTCTTAAAAGGCGCGGCCGCACGCATCTTTTTCTCTCTCATCTCTGACAACTAATTTTCCTAATACTTGCTATTAAATATGATTAAAAGATTTAGAAACATTCATTGGGGTTGGAAAAATTCATAATAAATTCTAAATTGTTTGGGAAATGTTCCAATTATTTAGGTCTCTCTATAAATTTGCAATCTGGATTCAAGTAATAAATTTTACGTTTCATGGGGTTATAAAAGATTTTATTTTCATAAAATTAAGTGAATAAAACTAATAAATATATATTTAATCGTAAAATTTGTCTGAAAGTATATATTTTGAGCTTCATTCCATTGACAAGAAATTTGATAGAAACAAACGTTAGTTGCGCAAAGTATAATAAATTGCGAAAAGATGGCGAAAAAAAACTAATTTTCAATAATACTTCCAATGGGTAACTTTGGTTAACATGCAAAAAAGAGGAACAGTAAATCTTCTTAATTTCTTGATGAGTTTTACCTCTTCCGTACTGTTAAGAACAAAATTAATTAAAATGTAATTTAACTATTTCCTGCTTTTTCTGTTTCTTATGTGTCGGCTTTCAGGAAAACAGAAGAAAACCTATTACTTCAGTTTCCTGAATAATTATACTGTACAATAATGAAAAAAAACAGGGATTAGAATAACCTTTTTTAATTTGGAGGGAGGGCGGTAAATCACGAATATAACATCCCTTTCTTCCCGCGATACTCCACTTTCTCGTAAATTACCATCTTACTTACATTAAAAACACTGATGGTTCCGTATGGATTGAATGCAAATAGGATTGGGCCGAAACCGACAACTCTAAAAGTTATAAATGGATTTTGATATAATTTTAATAAGCTGTTTCTAAGGTAATTGTCAACCTAACCTATGAAATTTATTGAAGTATGCTGAATATTCTTTTAGTTTTATGGGTCCAAATCCGTGGTAGCTCATATATAACACTTGATAATTCTTTAACTTAATATAAATGCTTCCTATTCTTACTGTTTTATTTAATATTTGTTGCTTTTAATATTTATATTATTTGTCACATACTACAGTGTTTTTTTCTACAGGATACAGAGCTGAAATTGCCTAGAGAATGCAAAGATTTCCAAGACAGTTTCTGTTATATATGTGGATCAGTTACATTAAGACAACAAAGGAGACAGTTAACTCAACATGTGAACAAAGAAACTTTATGAGCTGTTCTTTTGATGTAAAGTGGGTGACCAGGACAAACGATGGGCACCTTACATATGTTGTGAAAGATGTACAATTTTTCTTGCTGTCTGGGTAAAAGGGCAAAAAGCCTGGCCTCATGTTTGGCGTAGCAATGATCTGGAAGGAGCCAAAAGACCATTCAACCGATTTCTACTTTTTCTTAACAGATATTAATGGTGGGTATTCAATGTGTTTTTTCCTAGTCTTTAATATATTTTCAAGAGATGCATCAATTAAAAGTGGGACATTAGGGCCACATCAGAACATTATGTACGGTCAGAATGGTCACCTTTGGAAACTATGAGGCATGGATGCCATAATGTAATTAATAAGCCACTAGTTAAGAAGGAGAACATAATTTTGCCACCACTGCATATAAAACTAGGCCTAATGCAGCAATTTATCAAAGCCCTGCAACATCAGAAGCCATATTTCCATACCTCAAAGCAATTTTCCTAAAAAAAGATCATGCTAAGATTAAAGAAGGCATATTCGAGGCCCTCAGATTTGTCAAGTTATAGCTGATGAGGACTTCGGGCGACAATGGAGGAAATTGAGATAGCGGCCTCGTATGTATTCAAAGATGTGTGCAAAGGACTTATGTGGAAGCACCAAGGGCCATAGCGAGAGTGTATTGTGGAGAGCCTATCCAAGTGCTACCAAGATCTTGGATGCAATATGTCACTAAAAATACACTTTCTTCATTCTCATCTGTCCTTCTTCCCAGAGAATGCAAGATATGTGAGTGATGAACATGTAGAGAAATTCCATCAAAATATAGCGTCAATGGAAAACAGGTATAAGGGAAAATGGTGTACTACTAGTCTGCCTGCATTCTGCTGGAGCCTGAACGTCTTACAATGTAGGTTAATATATTATATAATGCTAACAAACATGCTGATTCATTATATATTCATGAATTAATTACAATGAATACATCTAATCTGAATTAGGGATCGAAATAAATTTATGGTATCGTGGAAATTGATATCAATTTCATAGTTATTTAATCGATAATTTACAAGTAAATGTTACGTCGATTGGCAAATTTCCGTTGTCAGCTTCGAATTCAACACACTCACCTTCATAATAAAATGAACATTAGTTCTATGTTTTTCATTGACACTGAAATTTGTTGTTATCAATGAACTTTCGAACGGAAAAGGTAAGGATTTTTTTTCTATTATGTACATAAGAAAAAAATCAACTCTTTTCTCATTATCGCAGAAAAGCGATGTATTTAATGTAAAAATGATTTATATAAAAGAATTATGATATGAGTGGACTTTAACTTACCTTTAGAAATTAATGCGTGTTTTCTAAGTACTTGGGAATTTTGGTGCTGTTGGTTCAATTAAGTTAAGAAAAGCGCATAAGAAGTAATCTTAATCAACAATTTTGCCAGTTTATTGAACTTTATCATAATCAAAGGTGAAAAATGCGAAGAGAGAACTATAAATTACAGTAAACTCCATCGCCTCCATTGTTAGTGAAGACTTAGGCTGATAGTGTTCCAGAGGGGAAGGCATCCATGAGGTAGAACTGATGGCGCCCCCGGAGGGAAACCGCAGATCAGGTGAGGTTACATTCTGTATTTCTTCCGAGAACGAAAGGGGGAGGATGTACGTAGGATGCAGGAGAAGATTGTCCTTGGCTTCCTTAAACACGTAAGTTGCAGGGTGACAGGCAGAGATTGGCACACCTTTGAAATTCTGGTGATACCTGCAACAGTTAGATGACTCACACGCTGGATCTTACATGTGGGAAGGGCCAAAACCAGTCCGCTACCGACAACGTAAGAGGAAAACCAGTACTCCTATCTCGGAACTAGTTTTTAACTTGCAGTCTGGCCAGATTCCTAAACGCCTTGACGAGTTGGTCCCTGTTATTTTGAAGTAATAGAACTGCGAGAACCTCGGTATGTCTGACTATTGTAAACGACAGCAGCGACTAGCTCCTGGCCACCTAACGCATCTCGATTTAAGTTGCCCTCAGCAGTTTCTAACAAGATGTCTTAGGGTTGAACTTCACTAGTGCTTCCAAGATGTGACATATTAATGGGCAGACGACTGTTGTAGACTTGTCTAAGATGTGCCGTCAGGAAGTCGGCATCGCGGCGTCTCGGAGCTACCGAAAGAGAATTGTGGTCTTTGGCCAGCTTTGGTGATCAGAGGGCTAAAGAACGAGGGCTTTGAGAGCCTCTTAGGTCCTCAGCTCTGTTGGCACCTTGAATAACAACTCCGCTCTTTCCAGGAGGTCTTATGATAGATGATTAAAGGTTAATCAGAATTTTGCCACGGTGGCCGAAAAGTTTTGTATCTCACTTACTAGGTCGCACAGACGGATCCACTATTTCGGCCTATCTTTCAAATATTCAAGTAATTGAATCGCAGGACCAATTAACGTATCCTTGGAAGAAGACTACTGGTTGTTTTTTTAAAGTGCTTTTTTTGACAAGTTTTTTTATGCAGGCTTGAGAGAGTGTAAATTTTTACGGGGTCACCAATTTAGTGTTTGGTTAAGTAAACACTCTCACAATTTATTTTTATTTACAAGGTTTATAGCTCGCGTTGATAGAAAACTTTCTGGAGGTTTATTTAAAGGCTAGCACTTGCCGCATAGCGATGTTGGTAGCCGAACAGAGTTGTTTGAATGTCAGTAATCGCTCTTCCCTTAAGAACGTTACATATGGCGTTATGCCAGCGGTTCTCATCATTGAGTTGCCATCTTGGCTAGCTGTGCCAATATACATCCTATGAAGGATTTACAATTGTTGTTAGTAAAAAGGATATCACTATAGTATGTATAATAATTTTATAACTGAATATTGTAAGAAATATTAATTTACATAAATTTAACACTTATGCAAACTTCTGAGCTGTCTCATTTTAAGCTACGAGTAAGATTGGCATTTATGTAATTGAATACGAAACATATATTTGATTGGAAATTAGCATTTAAAAGCGTAGACTTTCGGCACTAATATAAATGATGATTTATTTGGCCATAATTCAATTTTAAAATTATCAGTTTTCCTTTGATTTCTGATGATCGATAATTTTTTTCGAATTTTTAGCTTTGGTTTCCTTGGGTAAATATTAAAACTTGGTCTTACATACTGTATAAATACCTCACAACGATTGTAAATCACAAGTTACTGATAACTATGGCAAACTGAACATTAAAAAGTTACAAAGTTTGAAGCAAGAATTCACATGGATAGCTAAAACTATAACAATGGCCAACTTAGTAATAGCGACGGGAATAGGTAAAATATTCTGAACTCATTTTTTCTTTACGAATGTGAAGAATGAGTTTAAAGAACCGTCCAAAACGAGAGATCAAAGTACAAAAATATTCATTTTTTTGAAGACATACTTAAGTTAAATTTCAATGAATAATCCACAGAATATTCTTTGAGATTTCCTTATGATGATATCCAAGTTTTACTTAAAAAAAAACTGCGGTTAAAAAAGTTATCTGAAAGTAATATCTATTGGAAGAAAGGATGCCCTTAAAATTAAAGTCTGATAAATATAAATGTAGTCATAACCAGAAAACAGCATAATTACCTAATAGACAGTTGAACAAAATAATAGAAGCCCTTGTTCTTAACGAATCTAGCATATATATGTCCAGAAGACTTTACCACTTTTTCGCATTTTTCGGGGCAGATTTTTTAGCATTGTTTTTTTTTCAATTTTTGTGTTAAATCAAGAATATTCCTTGGTTTCATAGCCAAAACCCTCTAATGAAGTATTTTACATAGGTTTTCTCTCGGGTTTAATTCAGCGATCTACGCAAGTCTGGTCATCACGTTGATATTTTCAACAACCAAGAGCTGCTTCCACGACATTGATGTGTAGCCCACAGCATTGTACTTAAAAAAACAAGCTCTAATGCTCCTAATGTTGGAAGAAAAATAAAGGATTATATGATCCTCAAATATATTCTTATAAACCCCAGCGTATACTTTGCCAACTAAACGAGAAGAGACAGACTCTAGCGCATAAATACAGGCATCAAAAGAGGCACCATTATAAATTTAACCATCCTTTTCTTGCATATGGGATTGAAACTTTTAAACTTGAAACGCCTCACATGCTCTTTCTAACCGATATGAATAAATTAAATTGCTTTCGTCACTCCAAAATACTTTTTTCCCCTTTTCACTTGCGTGGTTTCTTAACAACAGAAAGAAGTCAGACAGTTTGGGCGACAAATTCCTGTATGCTTATGCTCTCGGCAACATGAAATCAAATAACTCTTGCAATTTCAAACTGATTTTCATCCTAATCCATTTCTGATGATCAAAATGAAGAAGACTCGAAGGTATCGACTTTTGTCACTTAGTATAATTATTTTATAAACACGTACTTCGACTTTTTTCAATTTACGAATGCATATTTTAATATAAAATTCTAAACTAATGAAAATCAAAATTTATGTTATAAAACGCATATATATGCACACAAAATCATTAAGAAAGAAAATATCGTTAAAACCAGGGAAAATATTTAGATTGATAAAAGAAAAACAAGCAAGTATGTTGACATCCTTAGAGGGCCATAAAAAGGTATAGGAAACGTTATTTATTATGGTTCTTTTTGACTTATGTTGAAAAGAAAGTTACAGAGTATAATTTTTGGAAGAAAAATGGTCTTTCGTTATGTTTTTATGGTAGTCTGTAGATGTAAATTTGGCGAAACTCCCATGTTTGAAACAATTCCTTCTTTTAACACTTATCCTTAGAAATACAGGGAATGATATTCTGGAAAAGATGTGAAAAGAAAGCGGATTTGTTCCTATATTTAAGTCGCTTCTACAAATTTTTAGTATGAGTGTGCAGGAATATATGGATATTCTTTGGATTTTGCCTGCATTTAGCGAGACCAAATTTCATTATTTGGTTTATTTTTTTGGCAGCACATAAAGTCACACAATTTAATTTTATTTGTTTTTCTTGATGAGGCATTTAACGAGGCCCAATTTCTTTATTTTGTTTTGGAGGATTTATCTATTTCCAATTTCATTTTTTGGGAGGGTACGGCGACATTTAACTAGGTCCAATTTTCTCATTTGTTTTTGTTTTTTGGCGGCATTTAGGAGGCCAAATTTTAAAAGTTTTTTGGGGGGGTGGCATTTAATTAGGCACAATTTCAGTATTTTGTTTTGTTGTGGCAGTCATTTAACGAAGCGCAATTTCATTAAGTTGTTGTGTTTGGAACGGCATTTAACGAGGCCCTATTTCATTATATATTCAGGAGGGGTGGGGGATTGATCGAGGCAGAATTAGTTTAATTTATTTGTTTTTGACGGCATTTACGAGGCCCAATTTCAATTTTTTTCTGTGGGGGGGAAGGGTTGTGACATTTTGATCCAGCCAATTTCCCTATTTTACTTTATTTTTGGCAGCACTTAACAAGGCCTAATTTCATTATTATATTTTGTTTGGTAAAGCCTTTTAACGAAGCCCTTTTTTATTATTTGTTTTTATTTATTTGGGGGGTGTCAATACAGGAGACCCAATTTCTTAATTTTGTTTTATTTTGACGTCATGTTCGAGGACATTTTTCAAAACTTTATTTTGTTTATTTGTAGCATTTAACTAAGCCAAATTTCCATATTTTAATTTTTTTTTAACAGAACTTGTCGTAGAATTCCCCATCTTTTTGTTCTATCTCTAAGAGTGCTAAGTGTGTGTAATATATTGATATTATAAGAATATCTTCACGAACAGAGCCGTTACGAAACACGTAAGGATATAAATATGAGAAACGAACATTAATCCCAAGATAAACTTATATTTTACCTTTATCAATTGAATAGTAACATTTATACATTAACTACAGCAATACTCTGAATATTATCCTAAACAAAAATTAATTAAATTAGTTTACCCTCCAAAATTTGGTTTACGTTTTCTCTACACAAAACAATAATATAAGAATTAGGCTTACGGACTCATCTGGAGTTTAAAGGGCCTCAGAAATGTTATAGACTTACGACGCGTGCCGTGTGTCCAGATGTAGATAGGCGAAATTCCACGGTCGTTTTGGCGAGGATGGCAGCTGGGGGGTCCACACGTTCTTCCGGGGAGGAGTTCTTCATGGAGAAGAACCAATACGGTGCTTTATGCAACACCTAGGCATTCGTGGTCTCTCTGGCGAGAGTGAGTCGAACTTGGTTCTTAAATCAAGCTAACTTGGAGTGCGGTGTGATCACCGAGTAACGAGCTCGAAGAGGAGCTTTTCTCCTTCGTTACTTATTTCCTTAGGGACGAGGACTGAACTCGGGGAGGGTCTTCTTCAAGGGCGAGTATAACGGAGGGGGGTTTCTCTGACAAGAATAATTTGAACTTAGTTCCTTACCAAGTTAACTTAGGAGTTCGGTGTGTCCACCGAATAACGGGCTCGAGGGGGAGCCTTTTCCTTCTTCTTTTCTTAATTCCTCAAGGACGAGGAATACCCCTGGTGTTTAAGGTGCACCAGAATATGAGGAGTCTCTCTGGCGAGAGTAAGTTGAACTTAACAAAGTTAACTTATCGTTTGGTTTGATAACCAGGGACTTAGCTCGAGGATGAGCTTCTTCTTAGCCCCTTAAGGTAGGTAGCCCTGCCTCTCTTGCAGGGTACTTCTTGGTCTGGCGAGCCAAGTACACTACCTCTCGAGTCTCGGTAGTTCCGTTTGATCCGAAGACTTCGTCACCTAGAGACTGACGTATACTACCTCGATTTTCCTCAGAGTTCCTCATTTATACCTCGTTACCCCACTGGGGAAGTGGTAAGGGGGAGAAGGGCTTGAGGATGGCCCCAGGAGAGTTCTTTTTTTAAACATTTTTTCACACGAAGTCAAACATTGGCTCCTCGTTAGCCTTCGAGATTGGGAGAAACACGTCTCCAATTTCTTATTTGACGTGAAACTGGATCTCACTCTCCTTGGGGAGATCTTACATTTTGACCTTTAGGGTCTTTCATGGCACTGAGTTGTGCCACACTGCGGTTAAGCACTGACCCGCCGATGCCTTCGACGGATGTCTTTGCGGTACCCGCCTAGTGACTGCACCAAAAGTGGACGGGGGGGAGGGGGGTGACCATTCCCCTACAGAACTAAACAGGCCCAATTTCATTATTTTCTTTTGTTGTAGGTGGCATTTAACGAGGTCTAATTTCATTATTTTTTTTGTTGTGGGCGTTATTTAACAAAACCTAAGTTCTTTATTTCGTTTTGTTATTTGGCTGCATTTAACCAGTCTCAATTTCATTATTCTGTTTTATTGTCGGCATTTACTGATGCCTAATTTCTCATTTTGTATTGTTTTCTGGCATCATTTAGAGAGGTACAATTTAAAAATTTTGTTTTCTTCTTTGGAGGCATTTAACAAGGCTTAAGTTCATTTTTAAAGGATTGTAGGCGGAATTTAATGAAGGCCAATTTTCCTATCTATTTTTCTTGCTCTGGATGGCATTTAACGACGTCCAACACAATAAATTTGTTTTATTTTGTTGGCATTTCACGAGGCCAATTGCTTATTTTGTTTGTTTCCTTGAGGTCTATAACCATGCCCAATTCGATGATTTTGTTTTATTTTGGTGGCATTTAACTAGACCACATTTCCTTATTTTTATTTTTGGTTGGTCAGCATTTATGAAAAACAATTTTAAATTTTGTTTTGTTTGGCGGAATTAACGAGGCTAATTTCATTATTTTATTTTGTTGTCGGCGGAATTTAACGAGGCCCAAGTCACATCTATTTGTTGTGGTATTCAGCATTTAACGGGGCAAAACTTCATAATTTTGGGGGGTGTCGTAGATTAACCCCGCACACTTTACATCAGATTAATATATATGTCGTATGTTAACCCTACACACCTTACACGAGTTTAATATAGATGTCATTAAATAGGGTCAAGTTCACCCTTTTTCTTTACGAGTAGGTGGAAAATTTACAATATAAGCAGAATGAAAATTAACTGAGAGTAGGTTGACCGATAGTCGACTATCTTAGAGTTCCGGGATAACAGATAAACGCGTACAAAAATAACTTTACTAATATGTAAATCAATATTATTTTACAAGGTTAAAAGGAGTTTTAACATGAGCTATGCACACACTAGATTTACACGGATCTCAGCGGTTAAAGAGGCGAAAGAGACTTGGTGAGGGCATTCACCGGCCACCGAGGCAAACGGAACTCGAATAGCAGGTACCGACGGGGGCGAACATAGGATACTGACGTGGCAGGAAGGA